>CM029553.1:10191412-10408912 GCA_017141385.1 Sogatella furcifera | reverse complement strand
CCCTAGGCTCAGCTTGAGGGATATGTGAGATGTACCCTTTCAGCTAAGCAGGGGGTCCGGCCCCCTCCCCCCCGGGAAATTTCGTAGAAACTTACTTCAAAATTTTGTTTTAGAAGGCCTAATTCCTATTTCTCGTGCATAAAATGATAATGATAGCCTATTATAAGACCAATTCGATACTAAGTTCAAGAAAGATTCATGATGAGTTATTGAAAACTCGTTCACTTTGAGATGGTAGATTTACTAGCAAATCTTCACTTGCTTACTTTGTAAAAAATTGATCAAGATAGAACCACTGTTTCGATTTTCAAGCTGAAATTTTTAATTTATTCATCCAGAGTTGAATTTAACTTCTATTGAATCAATAAGTGCCTAACTACCAATTTTGGTAGTGTGAACTTTCAAAGCATAATTAAGCTTCAAAGCATAACTTATTACAATAATTTATTATTCACTATCAAAATAAAGCCTAGCAATACTGTATCTACAATTTCATACTTACTGCCACGGTCATAAACAAAATAGCTATCAATGATGACGGGCTGGAGAAGGATTTCTCCCGACAGGGAGAACTTTTTTTCAGAAAAAGTATTCTGAAACTATATTTTCCAAGAGTTGTTATTAGTTTCATTATTTTTTGTAAGAATACTGAATCAATTTCTCATTCATCAAGTTTGCTGAATAAGATGTGACTGTAAATAATTGTAAGCTCTTTAAACAAATAAAATTCATCTCAATTAAATTTATCAATCAGGCAGGTGAACAGCTAATCGCAGTTGTATGTCAAAGACAGTAATTTTGTTCAAGAGGGTTTCTAATAAGTTCAACTTGTATCATTATTGAACATATTTATGCCCGGTGTTTCCAAGCACACTCGAATTTGAGGGACCCTCAAGTTTACCATACTTTACAACATTTATACTTATCATAGAAAATGTCAGCTGTTCATCAAAATTTGAGGGTCCCTCAACTTTGAGTGTCCTTGGAAAACCCCGGCATTAATATTGCATTCAAGAGATAAAAACACAGTTTTTGTGGCCATTTATTAATATTAGTTTGCTAGAATGCAGGTTGCTGGAAATAAAACTTCTAAAAGATAAATACATAATTTTATTTTGATATTTTTGTGGTGCGGGCCCCCATGTAATGTGGGCTTCTAGGCGCGCGCCCAGTTGGCCACCCTTAAATCCGGTACTGGTACAGTGCCTCAAATATGTTGTATGTTTGGATGATATATGTATTTGATGGCGATTGAACCGTGAAATAAGGACTAATGAGGAATTGGAGCTCGAATACAGTTTAAAAGCAGGGACTACTCCTCTTCACTGATTGAAGCAAGGCTGAAGCATGTAGGAATCAGTTTAGCAACTTTTGCGCATCAAGCGGTTACAACCTCACCCACCCACTCAACCACCTTCTCCTCCACATCCTCCTCCTCCTCCTCCTCCTCCTTTACTTCCTCCTCTTTCACCCCTTCTTCGCCTGTCTCCTTACACCCCAATTCGTGACACCTATCGATCTCGCCGCAGAGTTTTGGCCTCGCTTTAATGACTGACACTACTCCCTTGCCGGAATAATTTGTCAACCAAACTTCACCTTTTCTCACCTCCCTTTTCTTCTTCTTCTTCTTCTTCTTCTTATTCCACCACTCACTCTTCTTCTATCTTCTATCTTCTATCTTCCATCTTCTATCTTCTATCTTCTATCTTCTATCTTCTATCTTCTATCTTCTATCTTCTATCTTCTATCTTCTATCTTCTATCTTCTATCTTCTATCTTCTATCTTCTATCTTCTATCTTCTATCTTCTATCTTCTATCTTCTATCTTCTATCTTCTATCTTCTATCTTCTATCTTCTATCTTCTATCTTCTATCTTCTATCTTCTATCTTCTATCTTCTATCTTCTATCTTCTATCTTCTATCTTCTATCTTCTATCTTCTATCTTCTATCTTCTATCTTCTATCTTCTATCTTCTATCTTCTATCTTCTATCTTCTATCTTCTATCTTCTATCTTCTATCTTCTATCTTCTATCTTCTATCTTCTATCTTCTATCTTCTATCTTCTATCTTCTATCTTCTATCTTCTATCTTCTATCTTCTATCTTCTATCTTCTATCTTCTATCTTCTATCTTCTATCTTCTATCTTCTATCTTCTATCTTCTATCTTCTATCTTCTACCTTCTATCTTCTTTCTTCTATATCTTCTATCTTCTATCTTCTATCTTCTATCTTCTATCTTCTATCTTCTATCATCTATCTTCTATCTTCCACCTCATATCTTATTTCCATTTTTCTCATTTTTTGATTCTTTTCCTTTTTATTCTTTCAATTCTTTCCATTCTCTTAATTCATTTAATTCTTTCAATTTCTAATTCTTCCCATTCTCTTAATTCATTCAATTCTTTCAATTTTTTAATTCTTCCCATTCTTTCAATTCTTCAAATTTTTCTTCTTCTTTTGATTCTTTTCATTTCTTCCTTTCTTTCAATTCTTTTCATTTTTTTAATTCTCTCAATTTCATTCTTCCAATTCTTCCCATTAAATTCTTCTAATTCTTCTCATTTTTCCTTTTTTTCTATTCTTTCTTTATTGCATTCTTCTGATTCTTTCAATTTCATTCTTCCAATTCTTCTTTTCCTTCGTCTTCTTTTTCCATTCTTTCAATTATTCTCATTATTTGCATTCTTCTCCTACCTCCCCTTGTTATCAATTACAGTATGTCTTTTCTCTTGTTTTCTTCTCCTTTGTTTCTACTTCTTTTATCTCTCACCCCTCGTGTTCCATTATCTCTCTTTCATTTAAACCTCATATTCTCCTACTTCATTTTCATCGATCCCCTTCTTCTTGGTTTTCTCTTTTATTTTCAATCAAATCTTCTTTATCCTCTTCTTTCTTCACTCTTCCAACCCGTTTCCGATCAGTTAATCCTTCTCGGCACTCCAATACTGGTTTCACACATTTGTGGAAAAATTAGTGTTTAAAAAATACTCGAATTTCATGACGTAATCTCTTTTTTTTTGTCTGTATAAATTCAAGAGGTAAAAGTTTTTGGTTTTGAATCATGTTATAATACTCATGTGAAATGACAAGATAAAGATGAAATAATAAGTTCAATTATTATTTCATCGTTTCTTATAAACCTTGGAGGAGAATTTTCCCAACAGTTTCGACTAAAAATAATCTGATGTCATCATATTGATTGCCTAAAAAAATACAGGAGAGCTTCTATAGAGTGCTTATAAGAGAGCTTCCTATTTTTGAAAATTAGAATTTCAATAACTGGAATTGAATAGCCTTCAAATTAATTTCTCCAAAACGATGAATTCATCACGTTCTACTCTCGCCAATTGAGATTTTCTTCATCAGTGGTTCAATAAATATCAAACCCAGAAACCTCGGAGCTCTTTTGTGAGAACTCTGTATCTCGTCACTATTTCTCCACTGCCGGCTCGTGCCCACGGAATAGGTGAAGTGTTGTACAGTAAATGATACGGGCACTTCACCTGTTTCGTGGGTACGAGCCGACAGTGTATTACTCACTACTTTCAAACAGCTGATCCAAGTTTACTTCCCAATAGAAAACCCTCATGTCAAGAGATTTCTGTGGAGATTAGAGGGCAAAATATAAATAATAAATTAGGTGTAATGCGTTTAGTTTACACGGGAGCCTAAGATCTTTGCCACTGATAGGGCCTGAACTGTTTTCCTGAACTCAGACCATTACTTTCCTCCAGATTTTCTTCTGCGAACGGATTTTACGATTTCTGGAGGGAATTTTCACATGTGAACTATAAAAATCGTAAGAGAGAAGTTTCCATCATCTTCGTTTATTTTCAAAACTCTTAGTGTTTATTCAACTTTTGTTTTTCATCTTGTTCATATTTTCTTCTCTTTTGTCACATCCTCCTCTCACACATCGTTCTTTTCCTCCTGCTCCTCCTTCTCTCTTCCTCCTCCTCCTCCTCCTCCTCCTCCTCCTCCTCATCAACTTTCTCGTTCTCTTCCTGTTACTTCTCAACATACATGATCAAGTAGAATTATTAAGTTCTCTTTATGGATAATATAATAAATAGTTATTTATTGTTACATCCCATCATAATTATATTTTGAGCTACTCATTTGATAATCGACTTTTCAAGTTGCTACAACTAAATTAAATAAATTAATTGATATTTCCGGAGATTACAACAACTATTTGAGTCATATAGACTTGATACAATATAAAAATCGAAATTTTTTGGAAAACTTTCATGCTGAGAACTTCTTGATTTCTGAAAATTGATAAAATTTTGAGATTGTATACACATGCTTTTATTTTAAATCATTAATTCCTCATTATTAAATTATTACAATGTCGTGAATTGAAAAATAATTGAAAAAAGGATACTTGATAATTATTTGAAATAAAAACAGTGATAAAAGTAGCCCTGAGATTGAGGACACACATGCTTTTCTCTATCAACATTTTTTAGACTGTCTGTTTGAATGGAATCACGGAGTCTAAATTTCGAATGGCTGTTGGCAGCCTATAATTGCCTCATTCTTGAGTAAAATGGAATTGTTTCAAATGCTACATTCATATGTATTGGATACTACATTACGTTCCTATTTCGAGTATTATGTTGGTGGTTATCTGTACAAAATTGGAACTTATTGATATAACAAAATCTACCAACCGATAAATGATGTAAATGAAAGGAAGTGTTGATTTTTTTGAAATTTGCTTTGCATGAGTCTCTAGACTCATGATTTATTCAACTTTAGAACACTCTGAATTTAGGAGAAGATGGGTACAAAATATTTGAATAAAGTTTCTAAACTCAGCTATCTAAAAGAACGGAACAGGTTGTCATGCCTATACCGTGGATGTCAGAAGAAGAAAAATCTCTGTATTTTGATTTAGATTTTGAAACAATGAATCTCACATCTTCCCCCCACTCTAAAATCCTTCACCATATCATCCCCCTACCACTTTCCTATTCTCTGACTCACTCTTACCATTTATATGAGCACTATAACGTATTCTGTGTGTTTTTGGCATGCCTGTATTTTGACGCCTCAAGTAAGCATAACAGCAGCTAATTGAGTCATTATATGCATGAGAGACTCGTATAATGTTATACAGTGGGGGCATAGCTGGCTCCATCAATAGAGACGTATTTCAAATGGTAGTTATCAATTCTCAGCTCTTATAGGACAGTCTGAAGCTGTCTTTTAAAGCGGATTAGTATAGAGAGTTGGTTTTTGATTCGATGAAATTTCATAGACAGCTCACCGACTGTCCTGAAAGAGCTGTGGAATCGTAATAGTCATTCACCAACCGCCTAGATTTTTGGCGCAAGCTTCAGGAGGTGCTTTGTTTTGTTGGTCTATATGGCGATATTCTAATTTCGTCGGCTTGGAACTGTGAAATTGTAGCACTTTATGCGGGCTAATATGTTGTTTGCGTGATTGCTGCTGATACTCCCATGAAACTATCGACACACAAGAGTTCAAGACAATACCGTACTAACTTTATGTAACTTCCTACTCCACTTGAGATGTGTGATATGGACGGTCATACAATGTGGTCCAAATCGGAATTCACATCAAATAGCGTACATGAGGTTCCTAAGCCTTCTTCTACTTCTTCTCCTTCTTCTTCTTCTTCTTCTTCTTCTTCTTCTTCTTCTTCTTCTTCTTCCTCTCCTTCTCTTTCTCCTTCTCCTTCTTCCCTCCCTTCTTCTCCTTGTCCTCCCTTTGAATAAAATTCCTAATCCTACTTCCCCTTCAGATTACAGACCCATTCATATCCTTTCTTCTTTGTCTAAAGGCTTGGAGAGAGTGGTCCATCAACAGATTAATAGTCATCTCTCTTCAAATAACTCTTTAAGTCAATTCCAGTCAGGTTTTCAAAAGGGACATAGTACCACGACTGCTTTGCTTCGTGTCACAGATGATATTCGTCAAGCTATGGATGATAGAAAAGCTACAATGATGGTTCTGATCGATTACAGCAAGGCTTTCGACTGTGTCCATCACTCTCTTCTACTGAAGAAACTTAGAAACTTGGGATTTTCAGCTCATGTGGTCCAATGGTTGAGCTCTTACCTGGGTAATCGCTGTCAGTCTGTGAAGTTTGGTGGTCGTTCATCGGGATATTGCATTGTTGAGAGAGGCGTTCCTCAGGGTTCTGTCCTTGGACCCCTACTTTTTAGTATCTATATAGATGATGTCACCAATATATTCCAATACTCAAAACTACATCTGTATGCTGATGATCTACAATTGTACATTCATTTTGACTTGAACAACTTTGCGGCTACAGTTGACAAAATGAACCTGGATCTTGATGCTCTTACTGACTGGACTTACAGGCACGGACTCAGGATAAATGAGACTAAATCAAAAGCAATAATTATTGGCTACACTAAGCTTACTACTCGCCGAGGGATTGACTTCAGTAGAGGACCTTTCATTCAAATTAACAATAAGAACTTGCCATACAGTGACTCAGTTAGAAATCTAGGTTTGATAGTTGACAAGAATCTTGATTGGACTGAGCAAATCAATGTTACATGTAAAAAGGTATTTGCAAGTATTCACTCACTAAAAAAGATTGGTGACTGTATCCCTTTTCGTGTGAAAGTTATGATTGTAAAGTCTTTGATCTTTCCATATTTCAATTATGGTGACATTGTTGTCAATGATATGAGTGTTGTCTTGTCTGAAAGGTTACAAAGAGCACATAATTATAGTATAAGATTCATTTTCAATCTTAGACGGGATGACCATATCAGCCCATACTTTCAGCAGCTTGGTTTGTTAAAGCTTAGACCTGTGAGGCAATATCATGTTCTGATGCTGCTATATGATTTAATTAATTTTAAACGTCCAGGGTACTTGGCAAATCAGTTCATCTTCATTAGACAGCGAAGTGGAAGGGGCACTAGACATGGTTCTCAGTTATTGGTGATCCCTAATCACAGAACCTCCATGTACAACAAATCTTTTCATGTGACAGCTTGCAGAACTTGGAATCAATTGCCTGTGGCTATTAAGAGTGTGAATGGTCGAGCTCTGTTTGGCGTGGCAGTGTTGAACTGGCTGAGGGGGGGCGGCATGGCTTAGGTGTGGACCGATTTGAGGCTCATCAATATTTCTATCAAATTCTGGAATAAGGCTTTTCTGGTAGCATTATACTTTTCAATTTTTGCTTTTTCAATTTCAGTTAATGCAAAGAATTTATTTATTTAAAATTGAATAATTTATCTAAAATTATTGGCTATTTTATTTGGCTTGTGTGCATGTGTGAGTGGATGCTTATTTTGAGCACAAAGAAATATTTTTCCTAGAATATCTGTAATGGAATAAAAGTAATTTTCTTTTTTTTTATCGTATTTAGTTTCGATTATTATTGATTCTTTTTATGAGGAATGTACTTGTTTGTTTAAAACTAAAATGATTGTATATATTTATTGTACATAATGTAAAGGGTTGAGTGGTAGAGAGGACCAAGAGTCTTAACTCCGCCCTTAATAAAGGCAATTTATCTATCTATCTATCTATCTTCTTCTCCTTCTTCTTCTCCTTCGCCCTCCTCCTTTTCCTTCTCCTTCTCCTTCACCTCCTACTCCTTCTACTCCTTCTCCTCTTCCTTTTCCTTCTCCTTTTCATTCTCCTTCTCCTCCTTCTTCTCCTTCTTCTACTCCTTCTCCTTTTCCTTCATCTTCTCCTCCTCCTTCTCCTTTATATTCTCCTTTTCGTTCTATTTTTCGCATTCGAAGAAGAAGAAGAAGTAGAAGAAGAAGAAGAAGAAGAAGAAGAAGAAGAAGAAGAAGAAGAAGAAGAAGAAGAAGGAGAAGGAGAAGGAGAAGAAGAAGAAGAAGAAGATGAAGAAGAAGAAGAAGAAGAAGAAGAATAAAAAGAAAAACGTGATTTTGATGATGAAGATGAAGGGGAGGATAATGAAGAAGAATAATTATTGCCGGCCGGGTTGGCCGAGTGGACTAGAGCGTTACATCCTTTAGTCCGCTAGCGCTACCCGGTCGTGGGTTCGAGTCCCATCGGAGGCATGGTTGTTTATGCACCTCACAAATCATCCTTGCACATTCTATTACCTACGAACGATTAAAATCAAATACTCAAGAGTGCATCATCCGCAAAAAAAAGAGAAATAGGAGAAGAAGAAAGGAATCAAATATTGGAGGAAGAAGAAAAGAGAGAGTGAAGTAAGAAGTCAAGGAGCGAAGCAGCAACAAAGTATAGGGAGCAAAGACTGAAGTAGCATGATAAATATGGAAAAATATGTATTCATCAACTACTATCATATCATCCAATAAAACTTTTGCAATTTATTCCAGAATTTAAACAATTTGTTTTAAACAACATTCCAACACCGATGATGGAAACAGAGAATTGCTCTGGTTGTCTGTCCAAGCAGAGAATACATTCTGGGAAGATGAAAAAATGACTCCACTCCGATCAATATTGATTCAAAAATCATAAATCCGATCATAAATTGTTGTTAAATCTCTGATCTACAATTTGAGACCAAATTGATAATTTTCGACCCAATATTGGTCGAGCTAGACATTTTCCTATCTTGCCGGAATGTCTTCTTGGCTTGGACAGACTATTTATATTCCGAGTTGGAAGTGTTGTGGCGAGCATACTTCAAAGTCGACTTTTGATTGGTCCACTCATAACTCGTTAAAACTCAATCTGTATCAAAGAGATCTGACATACGTATTTGTGAGTATCCTCTCTTACGTCATCCTCTCTCTCTCACTCTCTTACACACTCTCTCTTTCTCTTTCACCACATCACTCTTTCCTTTCTCTTTCCCTTATCCATACACACCTCCATTCCTTTTCATCAGCAAACCGTGAAATTTATAAATGAAGGGAAATATTGGCTTGGCAGTATGACCAAGAGCTCTGCCCTTTGAAAAAATCATAACCATAGACCAACTATCATACATACTAATCATACTTTTACATACTAATCATACATAGACTAACTAGAATAGTATATCCACGATCATATCAATCAAAGTAGAATAACACAGCGAGAACTTACTAACACCCAACTCAACTTCAGCTGAACTAGCTGAAACTAACAAAAAATTGTTTATTAGTTCCATCGAAATGGGATTCAGATTCAGATTCAATCACTTTATTCATGTAGATGACATATATATAATACAGTATATTTGTTTAAATCCTATGCTCTGATAATATGAAAATGAGACTAATTTCACAGTTCACATGTAATGAGTGAACTAAGTATTGACTATAAATAATTGTATTAAATACTTAGCTTCCTCATGTGAACTGTGAAATTATACTGTGCTAGCCGGCAGGCTCGCTTTGCTCGCCTTCTCCGCCTAGCCAGGGGGTTCCGCCCCCTGGACCCCCCACAGGCAGTGTAAGTGAGTGAAACAGGCTTGCTTCGATCGCCTGCAAATTCCTTTCAGAAGGGATTCGAAATTTATGGAGCACAGCATTTCTACACCTAATCTGAACCTGTTTACCTAATTTCAACATTTTCTGTTGTAAAACGATAATATTAAGCGTAACCTTGGGAAGTATATCGGACATAGTTTGAAACTTGATTCAATATCTTCCAAATTAGTACATCTATAATCTCGCTGAACCATTGTATTTACAGTTAGGATTGGTCGTATTAAGGCGGAAGATATGCAACTCGCAACACATCTACAATTTTGAAAACCTGATTACTGGCGTAATCTTGAACGGATTGCAAAAATATTTTAACACAACATTTCTAGACCTTATCTGAGCCTGCCCACCAAATATCAACATTTTCTACCGATTGGTTCTCAAAAAAATTAGGAGAACGCCGAAAAACTCTAGAAAAACTAAAATATTTGGCGTATCCTTGAAAAGTTTTTAAAATGCGTTCTTAGCGCTTGTCTAAACGTCCAACTGAACATGCCTGCCATGTGGATTTTTAGTTCTGGTGATGAATGAATGAATGAATGTATCAGTGCCATTTCGATTTTATATATAGAGATTATATATATGTCATCTTTATGAATAAAGTGATTGAATCTGAATATGAATCCCTTTTCGATGGTACTAATAAACAATTTACTGTTAGTTTCAGCTATTTCAGCTAAAGTTGAGTTGGGTTTTAGTTGATTCTCGCTGTGTTTTTCCACTCTGATTGAAATGAGACTGAGACTGAATAGGACTGATACCAGTGAATATAGAGTATTCAATAAATAAATAAACCCTATGAAGTATACATAAATAAAGTATTCTATCAACATTCTTCGCTGATACTCTGAGTTTTTCATTTTATCATCACAACACCACCGGCGGCTCGTGCCCACGAAACAGGTGAAGTGCTGTGCAGTGAAACATACGGGCACTTCACCCGTTTCGTGGGTACAAGCCGCCAGTGCACCAACACACTACTATGGAGACTGTAGACATTTTACCATATTGTGAACATTTTTGATTAGTGTTAAATGGTGTATAAAATGGTATATGGTGTAATGGTATTGTTGAGTGTATAACCTGTATAATTGCGTGTATAACCTCATTGAGTGGACATTTTGAGCATATTATCCAATAATCTTTAGAAACTATAAGATCTTATATGTAACTCTAACTAATATGAGTGATATAATGTGAATTTATCTAGGACATTACAGCTAAATTTCCTATTTATGAACTTAATTGGGAGTTGGGTATTTCCCAATGGGTAATGTGTAAAAATCACTCTGTAAAATAGCACATTAGGGCCGATACTCGTATAAGAGTAAGAAGTCATTGTTGATTATTAATATTAAGGGTAAAGTTTTAAAAAGTTTCATAGTTTAAGTCTGCGAGATTTTACTTGCGACATGAGCGTAAGGGAACCGATTTCCCCCTCCACAGTGCGAAGCATCAACAGAGTGATGGAATGACGAGAGCAGTAAAGTGCGCCCTTCATAGTGCGCACGAGTAGTGGTAGTGATTGGTAGAGGACGGAGTATCTGACCTCACTCTCTTTCTCTCTCTCCTATGAGAGAGATACGTGTCGCAGTAAAGTAAATTCTCACAGACTTGAAATGTTATCTCTTAGGCTAAGCTATTTAAAAATCTTCATTTTGATGCATTTGTTCATTGTGCAAAGCACTAAAACCCTGTGAGGAATTGGCTTGTTTAAGCCTCAACATGAATAAAATAATCTAATCGTTATATCTCTCTATCAAACATTTTTTTAATCCATCCTCCCTTGTTTCCTCCCAGACCAAAGAAGAATTATTATCATAGAAGGGCCCGTACACAACAAATCCCATACCGGCGATATAAAACAGACTCCCTTTATAGCCTGTACAAGCAAAGAAGGCATTCTGGCAAGATGGGAAATTGACTCCAGCTTGGTCAATATTGTTTGAAAAATTATAAATTTGGTTTCAAAATTTTAGATCAGAATATTTTCTACAATTTGAGAACTAATTTTTAATTTTTTAACCAATATTGACCAAGCTGGATTCATTCCCCCATCGTGCCATCATGTCTTTTTCGCTTGGACAGAATATTCTCCCAAGCGATCAGTTGCAAACGATAATTTCCCCGCCCCGTCTGCTTTTTCCCTCGCGGGAATTTTCCGCTGGCAGCACTATTTTCCACTTTAGCTCACCAATATAATTCTCGACGGCCTCTTCTATTTCGCTCAAATTTGACAGTCGACTAACCTTTCAAACTCTTATTTACGGTTAGTCGTTGGTTTTCCCCGTTAAAATAACTGTTCCCAACTGACAAAAGTGACTTGTTCTCTTCTAGACTTCATACCCACAACGTTGTCATTGATGTGACATTTTCCATTACAGTTGGTTGATATCATATCAACGTCAGTTATATGTCGGAGATTATATCACGTTATATTCACGGAGATTGTAGTGTCGGCCAGTTGAATATTAGCTGTAGCGCTGTAGCTAATCAAAGTTGTTGTTGTTTGTCTCAATGACAAGACAAAGGCTGTGATTGGCTACAGATATTCAACTGGCCAACACTACAATCCCCGTGTACAGGGCGCTTCACTTAAATCAATTTCTTCAATTTTGATCCCATTTTAACTGACATTTTTCAACTGGTTCAAATCAGCAGCAGCTAACTACAATAATCAAAATTCCATAACATGATTATAGAACAAATAATAATAGATGACTATACTTGAATGGAATGAATCTCTATGTATGAAAGTAAAATGGCACAGATTTATTCATTCATTCATCACTAGAACTAAAAATCCACTGAACCGAATGCGTTAAAATTTGGCAGGCATGTTCAGTTGGACGTTTGGACGCGCGCTGAGGAAGGAACTTCATAAGGATACGCCAAATATTTGAGTTTTTCTATAGTTTTTTAGCGTTTTCTTATTGGTTTTCAATTTTCAGTTTACAGTTTTCAATTGGCGTTTTCAATTTTTGAGAAGCAATTGGTAGAAAATGTTGATATTTGGTGGACATGTCCAGATAAGGTCTAAATTCACATGTTGTGTTGAATTATTTTTGAAATCCGTTCAAGAGTACGCCAGTAATCACTTAGTTTTTCAAAATTGTAAATGTATTGCGGGTAGCATATCTTCCACCTGATCATATAAAAACCGGTTAACAACTTTGAAATTTACATTCATCTTTATTTAGTCATTCTACATTAGAGTACGACACGCTTTTAAGCCAAAAACTGTTCATTTTCAATTTAAACAAACAAAACAAAAATAAGGTATTGTCATGAAATATTTCTAGAGCACTAAATTTTCACACCAAAAGCTAAGTTCAAAAAGTTTTAAATTTTCAAATAGGTTCACGAGACAAAATCATCAAATAATGAGGATAGGCATATTAACAACTTTGAAAATTTGAGTAGACTCAAAAACTTACAAAAAAAAAATTATTGAGCTCACAAGAAGCCATAATAATAGCAGATTATCAACATAATCATTTACAGAAAATATAATTTTGTAACTATTAGGTGGAAAATTCCTGCTGAGCTTTTAAAACAGGGTTCAAACGAAATGAAATAAATAAATTTTATTCCCACATTTTCATTGCATATTGACAAAAAATAGACAATCAAACTGAATCTTTGCCTACTAACAATAATTTGAAATAATTATCTTGTATACTATAAGTATTGTATTAGAAAATTATCTGAATAAGAATTAAATATTTCAACTATTTTATTAAAAAGTAATCTAAATTAGAATAACATAAACATAATCATTAAGTTCTTATATTGAAGTTATTTGCCTTTTCTAAATAGAGTATAATTATCTAATTTGCGGAATACGCTGCTTCTGAGACGTTTATAGTCTGTGTTGAAGCAGCCATACACTTTTTTACTAAAAAGAAGGGAAGAAAGAAAAACAAAACAGTGCTGTGGCAGGTACACAGAAAATTTAATATTATTAAATTTTGATGATATCACGGATCTACTTTTGTTTTAATTTTTACCCTGAGCTTAATAATGACAGCTAGAATCTGAGACACTCGAACACAATATTCATCTGTAGCATGTTCTCTACCTCTATTCAATTCAGTGGATGAAGTCATTCCTTAACATTTTTTAAAAATTCATAAACTTTAACACAATCAAGACAAGAGGGTGGTAACAAGATGAATAGCTTTGGTGCTTGATAAGGAAAAGATCGCTGAAAAGATTCTTTATAAGGTCTTGGTACTCTTATTCGGTTTGTTGTTCTCAGAGATTGACTATTATATAAATTAGTTTCACCTATTACATTGCCGCTCAAAATGTAAAAAACTCTGAGTACTAAAAAATATATAGGTGTCTCAAGGGTATTATTATTATTATTATTATTATTAGCTTATGGCTTTAATTGGTGGAGAGACCCAAAGGTGTTCCACCTCGCCGACATAACCTTTGTCTCAAGGGTGAAATGTTCAGAGATGTAAAGAGAGGTTGGGATGGAAATCTCCTTCCCTCATGAAGAATTATTCTAATTAGCTTTCTTCGTGAAATTATTAAATTTCCACGTCAGATTCCTATCAATAACAGTAGATATTTCATTCGGGCACACTTTTCAACTTGAATACACTGATCACAATACACATTTTCGGCTGACTCAATGCAATCATCACACTTATAATATACATCAGCAATAGCATTACCTTCTCCTCTAAGATTAAATTGAATAATTTTTGTTTTGCTGCTGATAATCGTTTCATTAATAAATACTAAACCAGAACTTCAACCTGTTCAAATCCTCCTGAATAAGCTGGTTAACATTGATATTTGTAGGAAAATTGTATGTTAAAGCAGTATCATCTGCAAATGCAGTTACATTCCCATGAAAAATCCCATTGCACAAATCATTGATATGGAACAAAAAAAAAAGATGAAGCCTAAAACAGAACCCTGTGGAGCACCACAAGATATATTTAAAGGCTCACTGATACTATCTGATATCCTCACCTGCTGGCATCTGATTGATAGGTAGCTTCTTAGCCATTTACATTTAAGTGTAACACCTCTTACTCCTGATTGCCACAACTTCAATAAAATTATTTCATGAGAAACAAAATCAAATGCTTTACATATATCAATGAACAATCCAGAAACACAATTACTTTCATTAGTACCTTCTTGTAATGCATTGCAAACTGCCAAGAATGCATCCTTAGTGCTTCTCCCCTTTAGAAACCCAAATTGATTTTAACTGGAATAATGAGTATGATTATAAAAAGAGATTAGACTACTTTTGAAAATTTTTTCCATTAGTTTAGCAAAAATAGATAATAGAGAGGAATTAGTGAGAAATTAGTCTATAGTTACCCATTTGGCTAGCATCTCCTTTCTTGGATATTGAGACAACAATCGCCCTCTTAGGTTTATCAGGAAAAACCAGGGCCGTAGACAGACGGGTTTTTCGGGTAATTTCCCGGGGGTCGGGACCACAAATTGTTGGCAGGGGCCCGGAGAGATTAGGTCAACTTTTTTTTAATCAATCATACAAGTTCATACCAATTAGCCCATGAAAATTATATTTTTTTCAATTCGAATTGAATTAGACTTGATTTCTTGAACTACACAAACATCAATTTAAAACACATTTTTCAAAAACTGGAATAAATTTCAAAACTCTATGGATTGAATAGTATTAGAAATAATAATATTCCTATTTATTCAAGTCTAGTCAGTCCGTCCTGAGTGGTAAGCTGGCTTTCGCCAAGGGTCCATGAGCTCAGGCACCAGAAATCTAACAGCTCTCTTTTCCCGGTGGCCGGTTCGAATTTATGAAATTAATACTTACCAGGGCTTCATTACAGGGGAAATGGTGCTCCACCATACCTTTTTTCTCGAGAAAAAAAATCAGAAACAACAATAATTTTTGATGTTAGGTATTTTTTAAATGTTATTTTTGTCAGTCACTAATTTTAAAATGTTCAATAACTTTTTATTTGATTATGTAATGACTGGGCCGAGTTATACTATTTTTTTAATTATTAACTGAACGTTCCTGTAATTATCTGAATCCTGGATGGTTGGTGCTGATCCGTTAGCTGATTGGTTATGGATCCGTTCATCCAAATGCCTAGATTACTATAATATATTATCTTGAAAACTATCTTAGCAACTAGTACTACGAGCAAGGAGCTTCAATAAGAATTATTAGAATGGTTAATTGAATTGTTTATTGAACTCTATTTTGAATGAAAAATTAAATTTAACAAAATGAATAAGAAATTGTCAGATATCATGTCAACTACAAACCTTGAGAAAGAAGAACAAATCAATTTGAACAGTTATTCTTTTAAAACAAATTTAAACCTACAAATTACTTTTGTAAACAGTCCTAACCTGCTACTTAACGTTAAGGCCTCAGTCAAAGTTCTACTAATTAAATGAAAAATTGAGCTAGAGAAGAAAAACAACAAATGTTTAGCACCCACTAAAATTGTGATTAAAACACACGATACACAACGAATATTCAGACACTTACCTACTCTACTACTCTACTACTCTACTCTACCTACTCTACTCAAACTGAAAAAAAACTAAACCCCCAATTTCACTTCTAACAACTTTAAAACTTAAATTTGAATTAGAACAAAAGATCAAATCACTTTTAAGCAAATCACATTGTTTACTGGACATCGAAATCTTGACAACTTTGCCCCTCTGAAGGGAAACCCCCCTTCAGAGAGCCGATACCTGTTCACTTTACATATTGATGTTTACAGCTCCGTGTTTTAAATCGAACTCTGGCTTTTCCACTCAAATTTCCCCCCCCCCTCCGACGACACCCGGCCGCCTGCACGAGCGCTGAGCCTATTTTAAGCAGAACAACCAAAATTCTGAAAAGGTCAATGTTCGTACAATTCCCAAATACAGTAGCTTTTTCGACATGAAATTGAAACTGATACTTGGAAAATGCACGAACTCTGCATTTTTTTGCAGGAAATTGCACTAATTCTGACAGCTAAGCAGCAAGTTAGCAATTTTATTACGTTACCAATTCTGAATTTATTACAATTAAATTTATCAAAACCAAAGTTCATGTCGAAAATCTATAGGTTAATAAACCTGAAGAAAATAATTATTTATTACACACACAAAATAAAAATTCAATAATAAGATGGGGAAATTTTATATAAATCAGCTACGAAGGGGCACGGTCAGGTAATTTTGCCCAGGGCCTGTAATTCCTGCCCACGGTCCTATGGAAAACACCCAAGTAAAAGCTAAGATTTATTATATATGTTAAATCAGGAGCTATTAGTTCACTCACAAGTTTAATAGCTTTGACAGAAATTCCATCGATCCCAAATGCCTCACAATCTTTAAAATTTTTAAAACCTCATCGTTACTAATAACAGGATTTAGGGAGAAAGATCTCACATAAGTTCTGGTAGGGAACCAATTTTTATACTCAGTTGGCTCAGTGATTGAATTTGATGAGCCTTCTCTTAAATTGCTGACTATATTTATAAAGTATTAATTGAATTTTGTTGCAACTTCAATGTGTTCTGATGTAACAGCTCTATTTTCATCAATTAAAATAATATCTTTGGATTCTCTTTTCCTAGAGTCAGTCAATTTATTCATTAGTTTCCATTAATAATAATAATTCCATTGACTAATAATTCCATTAGATCGGGGAGTCCGATCTCACAAGGTGTCAAATTATCTTCTGATAAACTGAAAAACTTCAATAAATATCAAATCAAATCAAATTTATTTCCCATTCACAAAATAATTCATACATCTTATGCAAAATCTTATAATTATACAATATACAGGAAAAAACCCTGCAAAGGCATAAGCCTGAGCGCAGGAAAGCTAACAAAACATTATTTTTATCTATTGCATATCGATAACGTGAGTACATATCTCATAATTCCTCATTCATACTGTACGATGGAATTTTATGGAAATAATCTAATGTAATGGAGATCAATAAGATAAAACTAAAAAACAGATTAAATGGAATGAAGATGAAATGAGAAGAAGATGAAATGAGAAGAAGATGAAATGAAAGAAGTTCAAGTGAAAATGTTCTGCAGTGAAACAAAATAAGAAATAAACTGTTTCTACAATCTAATAATATCATCGTAATACTATAATTATTATAATTATTGCGGGCAAACTAAAAATGCCATTTGAGAGGTAACGGGATGTTTAGTGATAATGAGATCGTCAACTCCAATCCAACTCCAACTCCAATAATAATAATAATAATAATAATAATAATAATAATAATAATAATAATAATAATAATAATAATAATAAAAAAATAACAACCAAACTTCAATTCATTGGGCACCTGTGTATTTTCCTCTACTTTCAAACAAAGAATTACGAGAAGAATACTTGAAGAATACGAATTTTTCTCGGACTTGATAGCGGCAGCAAAACTTTATTTATAATTTTTGTCATATATACTCAAAATTTGCTTATTGGGGTTTGCTAGTTAGGGTGTCTCAGATTCAACGTTTTTGACAGAATTTTGATTTAAGACAGAATAGAATAGAATGTTATGTTATGAGCATTGAGCACCCTATGAATGCACGAAAATATTATAAAAATACAGAAAAGCGAAGAGAATAACAATGCTCTAGTAAAATAGAAATATACCAATAAAAAGTCCACATTGAATATTTTAAGTGGTACCGAAAATTATTGGAAAGATTTGTTCCTTTTCTTCTTAGTAGTAATTTTATTCGGCTCACTAATAATTATAATGATTTTTTCCTCATATTATTTATTTCTTATTCTTAAAAATATTAAATTCTAGAGTTTTTTTTTTCAAGAATATGAGAACTGTAACAGATATGTTACTTTATTTTTTTGTGATGCTAAATTGAAAGAAAAAATCGATTTGATGGTTGAAGGGGAACAAGGAAAGTTAAGAGATAAATGGTTACCAAATTCTATTTTTGGATTGTTGAAAGTGTCCACTCCAAATGGAGAATAATGTTCACTCAACCCCACACTATGAACATTTGTTCAGTACTGCAACAGTAGAACGTGTGATCTATGTAACACTCTATTAAATGCACTGGCGGCTCGTACCTACGAAACAGGTGAAGTGCCCGTATCTTTTACTGGACAGCACTTCACCTATACCGTGGGCACAAGCCCCAGTGATTAGATGTAATCAATTACTACTTAAGCACACACTGCAGCGGACACTTGTATTGTAGAGTGAGAGAGAGTAAGAGAGATAAAGAGAGAGAATGAGAGTGTGTGAGAGAGAGAGAGAGAAAGAGGCATGAATTGCCTTTATAAAGGGTGGAGTTAGGACTCTTGGTCCTCTCTACCACACAACCCTAAATCTTTCCTAGGTAAGAGAGAGAGAGAGAGAGAGAGAGAGAGAGAGAGAGAGAGAGAGAGAGAGAGAGAGAGAGAGAGAGAGAGAGTGTGTGTGAGGAAGAGAGAGTGAGAGTGTGTGAGTGTGTGAGGAAGAGAGAGATAGTGTGTGAGTGTGTGAGAGCGAGAGAGAGAGAAAGTGTGTGAGAGAGTAATGGTGACACTGCATGCTCTTGAGAGCTACAAAATATACGGCATCACTAATTATTAGTTTAACAGTTGAATGGGCTTTCTCTGAGCGTATTGCGAAATTGGGTTGGAAAACGGAGGGGAAAAGGAGGATAGGGAGGAGAAGCAGTAGCACTGTAGCAGACCCGAAAAAGGGGGGGCAAGGACTCATATAAAAAAGGGAGGGGGATAAAGCTCATGAGAGGGTATGTGGGTACTCTTACCCCTACCCACAAAAAATAGTGGGACTTCCGGGCGTAATTTTTTGGGAAAATTGAAAATATTATTATCATGTGAAATATAAGTCTATAAGTTGATTTTCTAAAGATGTCTAACCCGACCATTTTTCATTTGGAAAATATTCTTGAAGTCACTGTGTTCCAATAACACCTAGTACAAGTACACCAAGCACATCAAGTTAAAGTACACCAAGTACGCCAGAAACAAGTACACCAAGTACAAATATATCAAGCACAAGTTCAACAAGTACAAGTACATCCTCACCTGAATCCTCTCTAAGTACATCCAAGTACATCTCAAGTACAATCCAAGTACATCCTCTCTTGAATTTGGAAAATAGTGAAAATAAATAAATCATCAGATGAACATCTTCTGTTCTATCTATTAAATACTTTCACATACTTTCAGAGAAAACACTTTCTCTAGCAATGATTTACACTAGAATTCTTAGATGCGTTGTTACCATCTTGTTTCGGATGACCAGTTTGCCAAAATGTCTTCTCTGGCTGACCGGGTAATAGAGTCTGTTCAGGCAAAGAATACCGTATGGCACGATGGGAGAATGACACTGGCTTGGTCAATTTTGGTTAAAAAATTATCAATTATATCTCAAATTGTAGGAGACAATATGATCTACTATTAAGACCACATTTATAATTTTTGAACAAATATTAACTAAGCTGGAGTCATTTCCCATCTTGCCAGAGAGTCTTCTTTGCTTGGATAGATTATACCTGTGGTATTGAATACCAATACCTGTGGTCATGCGATACATCAATATTCGGACTTAGCAGAAGGAGGGAATGTTAAGAATCGCTTCTCATTTTCATTGTATTATCTCAACTAATTAATGTTTTCTCGGCTGGTTTGAAATTTATCACCGAGTTTCCGTTCTTTCACTTTCCGCCTTTCCTTTTCGAATTCATTTGCGTCCGTCTTGCTGTCTCATTTGCATTCCGTACACTTCCGGTCAAGAAACCGGCAATTAAATCAACACGATATGCGTGACAGAGAACCGAACTATGTTTTCATCCCTCTCAAGCTGCGGCTGGACTGTATATCATCATTGACTATGGATATAAGTCATATCCATATATCCATAGTCAATGATATATATATCCATAGTCAATGATATCATATTATACAGAGTGTTTAAGGAGCAATGTGCAATATTTATCAGACTGATTCCTTACACCAAGTAGTCAAAAACGTTTTATGGGACAAACCCCCAAAAACGCTTTGTTACCGAGATAACAATTGCAAGAAATTTAGATTTTCCAAAAAATATTAATGTGTCTAATTTTTAGAGGCTTTGCTCAGGTTATAAAATGAACAATTTCTATGTAGAATTAGCAGAGGAACTAAATGAAATCTCATGCATTTGACTCAGGATGGGGTCCAGTCACCCCTTCTCAATCACTTCTACCCTGAAACGGGAAGGGATACAACATTTCCTTCTGGTGGTTCAATTGATAAGAGATTCTGTACTAAATTATGGCGTAATTTTAATTGGAATTTGGAAAAATTTAAATAATCATTATTTCAAAATAATTTGATAAGAGATGAGAAATTTCTTTCGATGGTACAAAATTACTCAAATTCAGAACTATAATATGGCATGTTCTTTATTGAAATTTGGACGAGTCTGGAGCATCTTCACATTCGTTGACAAAATTTGCATCAAAAAGCTGCACATGTGGCCTTGCCTCTAGCCCTAATAGCCTAGTCATTTTTAAATGTAAATGATCCAATAAACAAACTAATTCTTTAATAGTCGAAACATCTCATGCACGAATAGATATAATTGAGAAAGGGTACTGAGATCATAAAAAACACCAGTGATTTAAAATAAACACCAGTGATAAAGTAGCCCTAAGATTAAAGGAAACATCAACGTAATCAACTATTTTTTGTGTGCTCCAGAGACGTCATAATCCAATCAATTTCTGCGAATCAGGCTTATGATACCTACCGTGTATTCTAGTATCCGTGCCATAGACTATAGTTAGTTATTCAAGCAAGAGATGTGATTAAGTCTCATTATTATACACTATTTATCTAGTTACTCTGTCTAGCGAAAAATCTCCAACACGCCATATATTTTCAATTATAACTCGGCTCATAGGCCACATAGTTAGCTCTGATTCTTACTAATTGATTGTTATCATCCGAAACTACAATTTGAGCAACGTTTCCATTTGATTTGGTGTTAATCAGTTCTCTAATTGAATAAATAGAATTTAAAGTGAGACAATTTGGATGTGTTTATTGATTTGTGTAATATAGGATTCAAGCCGATTTATAGGCTATATTTTGTAATCTACATGAATAACGTGAATTAATTTGAATTGTCATTTTCTCTTTCTCTCCCGCTCTATCACACCCTCTCTCTCTTACACACTCAATAGTTATTTGTGCATCTAGGGACTAATGTACAACTTTTTCTCTCCAACTGTTGGTGCCCAAGGCGTAGCCGAGGGGACAATTCCCCAAGGGAGAAAAAGTGATTCAGTCTCGAGATGCACACAACATTTTTCCTCCATCTACACCATTAAAAACTATAAGAATGAAATAAATAAGTGTAATCTGATACTGCTGTATCTCATCAGCCAATGACTTGTGCTCACTTGACATTTGTGACAAGATAATTTATTGCCTTTGCAGATGACACAGCTGTGATATTCCAAGGCAACAACTGAAATCATGCTTTCATATCAGCTGAATTAGGTATGGAAAAAAACATCCTGGCTCCACAATAATATCCTGACTCTCAATTCATCAAAAACCAAATTTCTAGCATTCTCACTGACGGACTCAAAAAAACCTGCAATAAATACAATCAAGCTACAACAATGCAAAATTCATCGCATAAACTGCAACTGTCCAACAATAGATTGCACTGATAATATAAAATACTTGAGAGTAATAGTAGACAACTTACTTTGATGGGACAAACAATCATACATCAAACAACAAAACTCAGGAAACTGGTTTACAAATTCATTCAGCCCTGACAGGTACTGAATCTGGATACATTGAAAATGATATACCAGACATTGGTAGAGTCAATGGTATTCTGGCCTGGGGAGCAACTCATTTCTGTCATATTGATCCCATTTTCAAAGTTCAGAAACTGATCCTCAGGATAATGGGACAAAAACATTCACTCTACCCTTCAGATTTTTTATTTGCGGAGCTCCACCTACTCAGCATCAGACAAATTCACATCCACAGACTACTTAATTTTATAAAAGAATTTAGTGAAAATCTTATTGGAAATTAGAGTAGGCCTACCATCGATCAGGAAATAAATTTTTGTTAGTATATTATTATTAATGGAATGTAAAAATTACTCCATGA
This sequence comes from Sogatella furcifera, assembly GCA_017141385.1. Classification (NCBI taxonomy): domain Eukaryota; kingdom Metazoa; phylum Arthropoda; class Insecta; order Hemiptera; family Delphacidae; genus Sogatella; species Sogatella furcifera. Next base: position 10,386,307 of record CM029553.1, on the reverse strand, counting down.
ATATTATTATTATTCAATTCTTAAATTATTTTTCATAACTCTAACAACCATGACAAGCAAAGTATTTTTGATTTCCCAATACATATATTATAGTGGGGGCCACGAAAAAAAAATTATTTTTTTTGCAATGAAGTCCAAATTGATTTTTGAATTCACAACATAAAATATCTGTATTTTTCAATTTTCACTAATAAACTTCTCTGGAAGGATTATATTTATTTCAGAGGAATTATTATTAATCTACCATACTGTCATAGAGATGAGATAACCTCACAATCGAAAAGCCCCAGCTTTATTACCTAAACATGTCGAAAAAGTGGTATTTCTTTTTACTGTCTGTAACAGCGGTTTTAATCAATTTTTCATATTATGCTGCATTGATGGATGACGTCACCCATGTTATTCTTATGGGTTTACTTTACTCCCTCAGGAAAAGTGATCAAATTTTACTCCCTAGGGAGAAAAAGTGGAACTTAAGTATTTGATTCCTGGGAGTAAAATGCGACTTTAGATATTTGAGGAAAACACATTTTCACATTCAGCTGCTCTGTTGTGCCCTCCATTAAGTTCCGAAATTTGCAAATTTGGAGATGTAAGATGAGTGTGATGACTTGGGTGAATGCAGTCGGCACAAGGAGAACAATGAATTATTCAAAGATTTGCTTTCTTGCCTGAAATATATGCTCACTGGCGGATGTTGTAACGGGTGTGCGCTGTCTCCAGTAGGACTAAGAATGTTCTAGATGGAATAAAGAGAGAGAAATTAGATTATGCACTTTATTCGAGTAGAGTACAGCATTTATGATCTTAAATCCTAGATTCCGAAGATAAAACATGAGATTATTTACACGATTGGTTGAAATAAAAAATAAACATACAAGGAACTTACTGAATTACAGATATGAGATTCAATATTCTTACTGTTATAATATAATTGTGATGCATCTACATGAAATGGTGGAGTTTGGACATAGATGTCCATTCTTGGAGGAGTATATGCAAGGATATCCCTCCAATTAACACTCAACCGTAAACATCTCCATAGATCAAACGTAATCAACCGTAAATCTCTCTCTCAAAAAGAGAGAGAGAGATATAGAGAGAAAGAGAGAAGAGAGAGAGAGAGAGATTGATTCAGATTCAGATGCAATCACTTTATTTATGTAGATTACATAAAACAGTAAATCGGTTTAAAGCCTATTCTATAAGAATAAGAAAATTACATTATGGTTCGCTTGAGTTAGCTAATGATAGACTATGTAAACTTCCTAAATCACTAAAATAAAGGATTCAATAAGCTAACTGTAACTTACATTTTGTGCTGTATCTACTATATTCGACTATACTTCAAAGCTCCAGTGAGAACAGGGCTATTCGTAGAATTTCGTCCACTACACTCCAGTAGACTCTGTGAATGCTAATTCGCTATATTCTATAGTAACCACAGCCTGACCGAGTACCGCAATTCTGTTTGAGACAAGATGATACAAAGGGATTCACTGTATACATAACTACAAATTATAATCAAATTGTACCAAATAAACCGCACTGATAGAATTTCTTCGAATAGGGTAACCGCGTTACAGCGATACAGTTATTCCAACCAAGAAAAGAAGACATTCAGGTCGGACGGGAAAATGACTCCAGCTCGGTCAATATTGGTTCAAAAGTTTCAAATTTTGTTCCAAATCATAGGAAACAACCTGATCTAAAATTTGATACCTAATTGATAACTTTTGAACCAATATTGACCAAGCTGGAGTCATTTCCTCATCTCGCCAGAATGCCTTCTTTTCTTGTACAGACTATATTATTATATAGGGAGGAAGGGAATGTAGATGAGAAACAATGTTTATTTATTTATTCTTGTCTTTTATAACAGGCGAAGTTGGGACTCGCAGGTCCTCTTTTACAATTAAACTTGAATTAATGAGTACATCAAAATAATTGTAACGAAATAATAAACAAATACCCATTGTATACAGATGAATTATGTAATAAATTAATGTTGAAAGTATTGTATAGTTAGACGGTGCCAACAGAATTGGCGGTTGGCTAATCACTATTACCAATGCTCAGCTCTGTCACTACATACAGTGGTCTTAGTGTTGCTATCGATTTGATATCGGTCTCGTAGACCGCTCGCTGACTGTCCCAACAGAGCTGAACACTGATAACAGTCGTACTCCAACCACGCATTTAGTTGACATCAAATTTAAATTCCGATTAATGAGAACTGATTCGAGCAAACTTATTCGGTTATAGAACAGACTCGTTCCCTGAATTAAGCTTGTTAGCGGAGAGTTTTGGCGATCACGTGGTAATCGGATTTTGTTTGGTGGGAATCTACAGGCAGAACAGCGTGTGTAGATGAGTAAAGTTGACGGATTTAATGATGAGGGGAATTCTGGGGCACAAGGGGGAAGGGGGGGAATGAAAACGAAGGAAAATAGAACACTTTAATGACAAACCAAAGTCTGAATTCCAGATAGTCGTCACCGCATCTATTTTATTAGAGTTAAGGTTCCTAGTCAGAGAGAATCTATATGTATAAAAGCGAAATGGCACTCATTCATTCACTCACTCATCAGCAGAACTAAGAATCTACCAAACCGAATGCGTTCAAATTTGGCAGGCATGTTCAGTTGGAAGCGTACTAAGAGAGGATATTTGAAACTTTATAAGGATAGGCCAAAAATTTGAGTTTTTTATAGTTTTATGGCGTTTTCTCAATTTTTGCAAGAACCAATTGATAGAAAATGTTGATGTTTCGTGGGCAGGTTCAGATAAGGTCTAGAAATGTTGTGTTGAAAAATTTTCGAAATCCGTTCAAGATGACGCCAGTAATCGGGTTTTCTATATTGTAGATGTATTTTTTCATTCTTTTTAGTTTGTCAATGTTGCAACAGCCCTATGAAGGGCCTAGGCCTACCAGCTGGTTGCCAGTTTCATATTCACCAAACTATAGAGTCCGCTCAAGCAAAGAAGACACCCCGGCAAGACGGGAAAACGACTCCAGCCCGGCCAATACCGGCCCAAAAGTCATAAATTCTCGAAAGAACCCACAGCCCCCGAACCAACACCGACCGAGCCGAAGTCATCCCCACCCCGCCAGAATGCCCACCCAGCCCGGACAGAAAATACAGCAGGCGAATAATCATCAACCAGGATAGAGGTAACGTGTGATTAGCAAGGCGAACCTCTCAACCATAAACCAGTCTTCACAACCAAGTGAAGATGCAGAACACCTCTGAATAACATGCAGTTAATCAGTTAGAGTGTAATGCAACAATTATTATTCCACCAGAAACAGGAAACGACTGACTGTCTTTACTAACAACAGCCAATCTCCCAAAGCAGGTTGTAGGTGTATTGCGGGTTGCATATCTTCCGCCTTGATGCGCCCATTACGATCATTACTGTAAATTCAATGCTTCAGCGAGATTATAGATGAACTAATTTGGAAGATATTCAATCAATTCTTAGACTATGTACAATATACTTCTCAAGGTTACGCTCAATATTAGTGTTTTACTATTTTTTTTGGATTTTCTGAGTTTTTGTAAGATTTTTCAAGAACCAATTGGCAGGAAATGTCGAAATTCAGTAAACAGATCCAGGTTAGGTCTAGAAATGCTGTGATCAATAAATTTTGAAACCCTTCCAACGTTACGGCTGTTACAAGGTTTTCTAATGTTTGGAATCTGTACTTTTGTTTTTTTCACAGAAAATACCTACTGAGCCAAACACGTTCGAATCATATACCCAGGTTGAGCTGAGGTAATAGAACAACTAATTCAGAACGAATACCAAAAAGAGCTCTGTTGAGTGGTATAATGCAAAGGAAATCTAATCGATTTTGCAGGCGAGCAAAGCGACCCTGTTTGTCTCAGCTGACACTGACAGAGGTTTTGCAGGCGAGCGGAGCAAGTCTGTTTTACTAACTGACACTATACTGATACTGCCGGGGGTCCAGGGGGCGGAGCCCCCTGGCTAGAAGTCGAAGGCGAGTGAAGCGAGCCTGCCGGTTATTAGAATATAAAAATGCATTTATTTTATCAAATGCAAAATAACGCCTTTTTATATACTATTCTCTCTGTTCCTAGTAGAAAATGTATTGTTGGTCTTGTCATTGAGTTTTCCTGGTGAAGCCAATTATTGAGAAATAGTAAATCATTCCAAGTAAATTACAAATATTATTGTAACAAAATGTTACACACAGTCAATTAGGGTAATTCGGGGAGAGATATTACTGGCACTGGCAGCGCATTCTGGTGATCACTGTGGAAAGTAGCAGGGGTGCGGCGTCTAACACATATGCGGCATCTCTCCCCGAATTACCCTAATCAGTACAGTTATCTTATTTTTGGAAATACAGTTCCAACAAACAACTGCCTCACACTAATTATTCAATAAGTTTGAGTGAGATAGAGCTTGTTTGTCTATTATGTTCTCTATTAAGTACTTTTTGCTTTGATAATGAGTCTTTGTGCTCTCTCTATTCTCTGTCCTTTTCTTACGTAGTTCTTTTCAAATGACTTGCTTCTTTTCTGTCTCCATCATTCTCGAAGCTAAAATTTGTACTTTGTTGTAGGCTTGGGATCTGATTCTCTTTCTACCGCTTTGCTCAGTCTGTCCACAACGATGGATGGATAAAGATTATTTTCTGTTCAAATTTTTGGAGATTTTTCTCCTATATTTTGGGAATGTCCTCATTTTTAATTTCGTTTTTGTAGTATGTAACTGTTAAACTGTTAAGTAATAAAATTTTACAAATTCCCTTTAAAATTTATTTTATAGTAAAGTTTCCTTTTGTATTATCAATATACATCCATCTGAATAATGAATTGCCATCTTCGAATCAGCTTTTATAAGCAGTTCCAGTTATATCCCAGCTTTACCAAAGATTTCCCAATTACATCTGAGGATCTGAGTAACTTTAAATATAGGTATCCAATTCTAAATCATGTCAATCAATTAAATTGATTCAAGATAACTTCTCCTGGTGAGAATGAAAATCTCCCCCATTGGAAAACATTACTGGAACGAAGTAAAAATAAAGTTATAGTTAACACTATGATGGTTGGAGATCGAATGAAAATTCTCTCAATTCTTTAGAGGCTCCCAGGTTCTAAAAAAAAACCACTAATCAGGTTCACCAGCATAATTACAAATATATTCCCGATCGCTTGCAAATTTTTCTCTACCCTTTCTCTTTCTTCTCAGTGAACAAGGAAAGTAATAATCATATCCAAGGGAGATAGAAACCAGGAGAGAGAAGTAATTTCCCTTTTGCTATGTCTGGATTATGGTACAGACTTTGGACTAAATCAGCATACTTCTAGCATCTAAATCTGTCGTGAGAATTAATAATTTCAAGTAGGATCGTGAGAAACAAGGAGATGCTGATTGAATTACACTGATTATAGAAATGCTGGTTATGTCGCCAGTTAACAAAAATACATTTATTATCTCTATGGGAACTGAAAGTTACTTACTTTACTGAGACAGAATAAATTCCAATCAATAAAGAAAAATTTTGGTACATCCATCAGTGTCCATACGATAACAGTATTCTTGAGATGGCAGTTTCCGTGGAGTACAGCACTTCCAGGTTTCCAGAAGTACCAATTATCCAATGCCAATAGTAGACACCGAGAAATATTACCCCAGAAGAAAATAGCTATTTATGTATTAAGAGCGTAATGCGCGACGTTATCGCTCGCGCAAAACAGTTATCACGCGACGCGTAGCGGAGCGTGATAATTTTGAAAGAGCGATAAAGAAGCATTACGCGCGAATTACATACAATATTTTTTCTACAACTGCACGAACCTGTTAATCTACAGTTTTTTCAGTCATCAAATACTGCAAACTATTGAATTACTCTTGTGTAATTACCGGTACTGGTACAATCAGACATTGTCGACTTTTGTTAGGTTATGTTATGACTCCACCTGACCTACTTTTGGCGAGCCATGATCAGCTGATTAGCGAGCGTAAAGTAACTCTACTGCTCATGCGCAGTTGTTTAGCGAGCGTAAAGTAATTCTACTGCGCATGCGCAGATGGTTAGCGAGGTAATGATGATTCTCCTCAGAAATGGGCTTCTTTACGAGGAGAATTCAGCTCGTAAAATCTTGTTCTACGCGCAGTTGTAGAAAAAAGTGTTTTCATCGCAAAAGATGTCGTTGTAAAATAAAAAGTATTCGTCAATAAAAATAGTGCAAGTGAAAGTGTTTTCAAAGGTATAGATCAAAATAAAGAAAAGTATATTTCTTTAAGTGTTTGGGGCGTTCACTTCTTTAAATTCGACAGGTGTTTAGAGGAGGAGGATTTAATCTTATTCAATCTTAATAAGGAGAAGGAGGAGGAGGAGGAGGAGGTGGAGGAGGTGGAGGAGAAGGAAGAGAAGAAGGAGAATAAAAATAATAAGAATAAGAAGAATTGTATCAAATTATTGTATTTTCTCTATTGATGTAGATAACAAATGTATTGGTAGATAGATAAAACGTAATAGCTAGACCATATTATGAGTATTGAATATCCATAAATTTTATCGGTCTACGTTCACATAATTGATGCATGGGATCATTCCACTTATTGGCTTCGAAATTTCATGACCATCTAGTGATAAATAATGTATTCGAAGTACCACAGTAATTATTGTGAGTTGACATTCATCTCGGTAGATCATATCAAGAAATACCACAATTTCCCATCAAGGAAAATTATTAAGTTTATATTTTGCCGGTGAAACCTCCTTTTGGGACTCCCCACTAAATACGACATACGATGTACAAAATTATTATTGTGAGCTCAAACTGTAACTGTCATTTCAATAAGTGTTCTAGTATAATAATATACGATGATAGACCAAGTATATAGTCTATTGAATATAATATGACCACTATATCTACGATACGATTGAATATCCTGATATTCAACACTGTAGGCTAACTCCATGAAACAGTTGAGTTTAGACAAATGAATGTCCATTCTTGAAGAAGAATTTACATAGACCTTTAAATTCAACCCCAAAGGTTCCAACAGAGAGGACTGGATTTATCATCTCTAAATATAGAAGCGAAATGGCACTCATTCATCAGCAGAACTAAAAATCTACCAAACCAAATGTGGTAAAATTTGGGAGACATGTTCAGTTCGACCTCTAGACGCCTACTAAGAACGAATTTTTCAAACTTCTCAAGGATACGCCAAATATTTGAGTTTTTCTATAGTTTTTTTTGCATTTTCTCAACTTTTTCGAGAATCAATCGTTAGAAAATTTGGGAAGAGGTTCGTCTGAAGGTCTAAAAATGTTGTGCTCGAAAATCGTTGAAATCCTTTTGGGATTACGCCAGTAATAAATTTTTTCAAAATTGTAGACGTATTGCAGGTTGCATATCTTCCGCTTTGATACGACCAGAGAATCCTTGAACTTTTATATTATATGATACGACCGGTCCTCACTGTAAATTCAATGGTTCAGCTAGATTATTTGCACTATTTAGGAAAATCAAGTTTCAAACTATGTCCGATATAATAATAATGATAATAAGTCCCAAGGTGTCGCTCAATATTAGCGTTTTACAATTTTTCGGAGTTTTTCTTAGATTTCTCGAGAACCAATTTGCAGAAAATGTTGAATTTGGTACAGGTCCAGATTGGGTCTAGAAGTGTTGTGTTCAATAAATTTCGGAACCCTTTCGAGGTTACGCCTGTTACAAGGTTTTCCAATGTTTAGAATCTGCACTCCTGTTTATTTCTCGGAAACTACTGAACTAAATACGTTCAAATCATATACCCAGGTTGAGCTGAGGTAATAGAACAACTGATTCAGAACAAATACCCAAAAGAACCCTGCTAAGTGATATGATGATCAAAGCAAATCCATTCGAATGGAATTTGCAGCGAGTTCGTTTCACTTGACACTGACGGAGGTTTTGCAGGCGAGCGAAGCGAGCCTGTTTGACTCACTGACACTGCTGATATTGTCGGGGGTCCAGGGGCCGGAGCCAACTGGCTCGGCAGAGAAAGCGAGCGAAGCGAGGCTTCCGGTTAGTCTAGTTTTATAGATCTAGTTACTCTATGAATCAATAATTAATTGTTGTATCTGATACATCACACATTGTATAGATCGAGATATATGAAACAGAAATTATGCTGCTACAGCAAGAAAAATATGAAAACATCATAAGAATAAGCCGTAAGCTCCTCTCATCCTTAAATAGCTTTATCAAGCGTTAGATACTCCAAGTAAATGGAGAGTTAAGTAGGAAAGAGGCAGTATATTATTTGATGTGGTTTGGTGATCCCATTGTGCCTCATTCATACCGTTCCTAATTCCGCTCCGTACTCATCTCGGACGTCCCCCATTTCCATCGTTCTTCATTCTCTACCGTTTCTCATTACCAACATTTCTCATCCACTTCCGTTTCTCATTTTCGTAATTTCTCATTGTCTAATGTTTTTCATTACCACTGTTCCTCATTCAATTCCGTTCCTCATTCAATTCCGTTCCTCATTTGCTACAGCTCCTCATTCCTGGCGTTCCTCATTTTCCACTTTTCTTCATTCTCCAACATTCTTCACTCCAGTTTCATTAAAAAGCTGGAAGCAGCTTTCTACAGGTGGGAGAGGTGTTAAAAAGGCGTTTATAAAACTGTTGAACATCGAGCAGATCTCATTTTTGAAGTGGAGTTGAGGAGGATGATTGTCTAGAGAGAACTCCAACAAAAATTATACGGGGAAGAGACCCACCATGGATTTATTTCATTCAATTATTAACAAATTGTTAGAGAATTGGAAGTAGAAGAAGGAGAAGAAGAAAAAAAAAAGAAAGAAGTAGAAGAAGAGAGAGAGAGGAGGATTAGATCAGATTAGATTACTTTATTCAAATAGGCTATACAAAATTTGGAGGAGGAGGAGAAGGAGGAGGAGAAGGAGGAGGAGGAGAAGGTGGAGGAGGAGGAGGAGGAGGAGGAGGAGGAGGAGGAGGAGGAGAAGGAGGAGGAGGGAGAGAAGGGGTGGAGGAAGAGGAGTAGGAGGAGGAGGAGTAGGAGGAGAAGGAGGCGGAGGAGGAGGAGGACGAGAAGGGAGAGGAGGAAGTGGTGGAGAAGGAGGAGGATGAGGAAAAAGAGGAGGAGGAGAAGGAGTAGGAGGAGGAGGAGGAGGAAAAGGAGGAGGGTGAAAAGGAGGAGGAGGAGGAGGAGGAAAAGGAGTCGGATGAGAAGGAGAAGGAGGAGGTGGAGGAGGAGGAGGAGGAGAATAAGGAGAGTGAAAACACAGCTTGCTCTGCTGTTAGCTCAGACGCAATAATCCATCATTTATTGAATACTATTTTAGTTCATTCCATTATTTACTAGCAGATATAGTCTGTTCAAGCGGAGAAGACATTCTAGAAGATGAGAAAATTACTTGAGCTAAATCAATATCGATTGCTCGAAAAATTACAAATTGTGGACTCAAACTGTATATTAGTATGTTTCCCACAATTTGAAACCAAATTGATAATTTTTCAACAAATATTGATCGAACTGGAGTCATTCATCCATCTTGACAGAATGTCTTCTTTGCTTGGACAGACTAGATACGTGTTCAGCTACGGAGTCGGGGTATTTGAGTTTGCTGATAATTGAGATTATTTTTAACTATCATTGAGGAAGATGAACTGTTTTAGTTGTAATTCTTTCTCCTTCATAAAAACGATCCATTCATTTGAGAAGAATTTAATTGCTGATTGCGCGATTGCTTGAGGGTTTTTGAAGACGGCAAATCGTAGTGGATGAGATCAGTGTTGACTTTCAGGTATCGTATAGACTGTTTCTTATCCAAGTATTCTTGTTCGAGTTGAAAGTGTAGTTACCGCTTCATAAAAAAAGTTATAGCATAGTCTATCCGAGCAAAGAAGACCCTCTGGCAAGATGGGAGAATGACTCAAGCTTGATCAATATTGATTTGGTCTCAATCGTAGGACACATTCTGATCTACAATTTGAGACCAAATCAATGATTTTTAAACCAATGTTGTCCAATCTGGAGTCATTTTCCCATCTTGCCAGAGGGTCTTCCATAGTTTTTAATATTTTCTGAAAAGGTAGACTAAAATCTGTTGAAATCCATGGTTGGAAGCGTATAAAGGCCCGTATCGACAGTGCGAGCGAATGTCTCAAGGTATAGTCTGTTCAAGCAAAGAAGATCCTCTGGCAAGATAAGAGAATTACTCCAGCTTGATCAATATTGGTTTAAACATTATTCATCTGATCTGAATTATAGGAAACATTTCGATCTACAATTTGAGACCAAATCAATATTTTTTGAACCAATATTGATCAATCTGGAGTCATTTTCCCATCTTGCCAGAGTTAGTAATTTATTACTCGTTATAACAGTATTTCTATTGCATCTTAGTAACATCGCTGTATTTCTTGATAGAAAGGAAGAAATTATAGAGTAGAGAATGTGACCGGGAATGAAGACTATAGAGGGTTGAGATGAAAGAAAAAATCATTCAGTTTCCGAAATCACCAAACATACTTTACATTACAGGTACGAAGAGAGAGGGAGTAAATTTCATCTGGAAGGTCGAAGTTAGGGCGCAGCCGGCCCTCTCTCACCCTGAAGTGAGAGTGATTGAAAATTTGTAGTGCTGAAAAGTCCATTTGTGACGGAAAACAGAGTGGAGCACCTATTGGAGAAGCACCAGTAGAGGCCACTTGAATGATTTTTCATGAAAATGTGGATTTGATGCCTTCAAATGGGTTCTTATCAACAGCTAGAGGCTGAGCTTATGTTATTCATAGGCTGATAGTCGAGGTAGGAGCTCACAGAATCAGCAACCTGCATCAGCATTCAAAGTAGACAAAAATTACAGAAAAAGGAGACAAAATTTTCAAAAAGTATTGAAGCTTCATAATAAACAATTGATAAAATACCAGAGTTATGAAATCGATTGATCCATTATTGATTCCACCTGTTCCATCCGATTATTGGAATACTAAGTGGCTCCAGTAGTGGCAATTTGAATGATTTTTTAAATAAAAAATGCGGATTTGATGCTTCCAAATGGGGTTTTAACCTGCTTGAGGCTAAGCTCTAATGCTATTCATATGCTGATAGTCGAAGTAGAAGTTCATAGAATACCATGAGAGATTTTAATGAGAAAATCAGTATTAGTATTTCACTCGACCACGTGGTATAGTAAAAGTTCAGTTTTCTCTTTAGACGTTTCACTGTTTCAGTAAGAAGGTATGTATACATTTTGTTGTATTAATACTAGAAAGTTTGTGAATTTCGCTATTTCTGGTGTTATAATAATCTTCTAGAAAGTGTAGATGATGTTCAGAAGGTTTCTAGCTAAATTTAGCTGATACAGACAATGAAACAATCATTCATCTAGTTTACATAATTAAAATAATTAAAATTCTATGTTATAATAATAAAAATGAAACTAATTTTATTATGGTTTGCTTGAGTTGGCTAATTATTATTGACTATGAAAACTTGCAAAATGAATCAGATGTGGAATTTACTAAGGCCAGTATTACACGATAATAAATCTATGATCATAGTTGAACATATGGGAAGAAATGGAATTATGAATTCGTACTATGAACTATTGAACCATGATAATAGAGCTATTATCCTGTAAACCCCGCCTAAGCTAACAGTGACATAAATTTGTGCTTTATCTACATGAAATGGCGGAGTTTGGACACATAAATGTCCATTCTTCGAGAGGAATCTTCCAAGACAAAGCTGATTAGATAGATAGATGCCGTTATTTACCACTCAGTACAATACATAAGTGATGTGGGCGAAGTTGAGGCACAATTGCCCCCTCTCCCACTTAACCCACAAGAGAGAGGAGGAAATAAGAGAAACATTGGGGGAGGAAATGAGAAAAAGCAAAAATGGAGCAATAAAGAGAAATTTAGTGTACAGATGAGAGAGAATGAGATTAGATTAGATTAGATTTCTTTATTCATTTAGATAGCAACAAAATATTCATGCTTATTCTCTAGATGACAAGAGTTGTTATTAAATCAAATTATTCTATTACTTTCACAAGTTACACACTTATTTCGATATTTTACACTACAATTTTGACCGGTTATTCCATGTTTCTATAATCTATTCAACGAGAGAGGTTACATATGAATGCAAAAATCATAGAACAATTATCCAAACAATATGCTATTTACTTGCAATCTTACTTGTTGTGCATTCTAAATGGAAAGGAGAAGTTTGGACATGAAAATGTCCATTCTTGAGAAAGGATAAGTATTTCCTTTCCATTACCATTTGGCCTGTGAGAGAGAATGAGAAAGAGAAATAGAGAGAGAGAGAGAGAGAGAGAGAGAGAGAGAGAGAGAGAGAGAGAGAGAGGGAACAAGAGAGTTAAGGGTCTGAAGCAGGATGATTTGTGGCAAGTACTGCGATAACCGTACAGGCATGGCGAAAATAGAGGTAGCGGAAAAGGGTGAAGGGTGAGGTGAGGAACGGTTTAAGAACGGAGAAGGAATTCCAGGACAACCTAGTGGGCGTTCACTGGTCATCTATTGTGTGCCAAGTACTGTATCAAAATGTTTCCAACCTTATCCCCTTTCTCTTCCCAGTTTTTCGCTTCCACTGAACTTTTCGAATTATTTTTCTCCAATATTTTCCGCCCTCTCAACAATACAGCTCAGAACAGGAGTTGTCTACTCACAGTGTAAATCTGTTAGCTTTGGTGTGAATCGTTCCATAACAGTCTGTTGAAATCATAATTCCTCCTCGTCAGACGGCATGATAATGCCAAAATTCTTAATCGTGATTTAGGACTGACAACTTAATTGATTCGAATTTGATTTAAATTGAATTTGATTTTAAATTTTGTTTCTCATTTTTGTTTTGGGATGCTGAATGCCGACTTCTAAATCAGATTTTCTCTGCTCTAAGCGATAACTTCAGAATTTTAATAGACACTATTAATTTATTAAATAAATAAATAAATAAATAATAATAATTTTATTTCCTTAAAAAACAAACAAAAAACAAAAATGAACAAAACAGCAAGCAAATGTAATGAGTACAATTTAAATTTAAATCCAGTTAGTGTAAAGAATTAAAGAATAATGTTTCAATTTTTTATTTATTTTTATTGGAAATTAACCTACTCAACTATGGGAACCCCATGTGCTAGAGTAGGTGTAAATTTTGGGTGGGGGTGCAAATACTTTGGGTAAGTGAGCTCACATACTGTTAGAAATAATATTTTCTATGTGATGTCTTCCAGTTGTTATAATCCACTTTTTAACGACGGCTTTGAATTTTCTTGGGTGTTCTATCATCTTGATGTGTGCAGGAAGTAAATTGTGGATTTTTGGTGCTAGGTGGTTGTAGTGTCGTTGATATGTTGCCTTCCTAGCAACGTTTGCGATCAGAAGGTTTCTATTTCTTGTGTTATGGCTGTGGTTTCTCCATTGAAAGTTTTCCGGTTTTTTGTGTAGTCTGCAAATGATTTCCAGGGAGTAGAGCTGTCTTGCATCCATCACTCCGAACTCATTGTATAGCTGATCTGATGGGTAGCGAAGTGGTTTCTGCTTAATAATTTTCATTATCAGTTTTTGTACTTTTAAAAGAGGGTCAAGGTGAACGAAGTTTGTCCCTCCCCATCCCACAATCCCATAGGTAATCAAAGACTGGACTAAGGAATAGTACACCATCTTCATACACTTCTCATCTATCAATGTCCTCAGCATTTTGAACTTGTAAATAGTCTTTCTCAACTTTTTGCATAGGTTGTCTATATGATGGTCCCAGCGCAGGAAAGAGTCCAGTATGATTCCAAGATATTTTATTGTTGGTTTTCTGTGGATAGTGTATGCAGTGCTGTTGGAAATGTTGACTGTTAAAAGGTTCTCTGTAGGCTGTCCATGCTGTGTAGCTGAGAAAGTTAGAAAGTGGGTCTTGTCATAGTTTAGGGTGAGCAGATTCTGATTCAACCAATGTGAGATTCTCTGTAGTCCTATTTCAGCCTTATCCCATGCTACTGACCAAGTTGGTCCTGAAAACAAAAGTACAGTATCATCAGCGAAGGTGGTGATGTTTCCCTCAATTTCCATACTGCACAGAGGATTTATATAAATCAAAAATAGTATTGGACCGAGAACTGTACCTTGAGGTACTCCATAATCCACTTTGAGCTTGCTACTTATTTTTCCATTGACTCTGACACTCTGGGTTCTGTTTGACAAGTAACTTTTGAATAATTCCCATGCTACTCCTCTGATACCATAGTTGTAGAGTTATTGTTATTTTATTTCTTACTAACCGGTAGGCTCGCTTCGCATGCCTTCTCTGCCGAGCTCCACCCCCTGGACCCCCCTGATAGTATCAGCAGTGTCAGTGCAATTGCAGTTTGAAAGGATTTGATTTGATAATTTTAGGCCAATCACTTATCAGGGTTCGTTTAAGTAATCGTTCTGAATTAGTTGTTCTATTACCTCAGCTCAACCTGGGTATATGATTTTAACGTATTTAGTTCAGTAGTTTTCGTGAAATTAACAAGAGGGCAAACCTTTGGAATATCTTCCAAAAGATTAGAGGCGTAACATCGGAAGGGTTTCAAGATTTATTGAACACAGCATTTCTAGACCTAATCTGGACCTGTTTACAAAATTTTAACATTCTCTGCCAGTTGGTTCTCGAGAAATCTTAGAAAAACTCTTAAAATCTGAAAATTCCGAAAAATAGTAAAACGCTAATATAGAGCGTAACCTTGAAAATTATATCGGACATGGTTCGAAACTTGATTCAATATCTTCCAAATTAGTTCATCTATATAATCTCGCTGAACCTTTGAATTTACAGTAGGCCTAAGGATTGGTCGTATCAAGGCGAAAGATAAGCAATCCGCAATACATCTACAATTTTGAAAAAAAACTGATTACTGGCGTAATCCCGAAAGGACTTAAAAAATGTTTCGATACAAGATTTATAGACCTAAAACGAACCTCTTAACATAATTTCAACATTCTCCATCGATTGGTTCTTGAAAAATGATTAAGAAAACGCTGAAAAACTATAGAAGAAACTCAAATATCTGGCGTATCCTCATGAAGTTACAAAAATCCATTCTTAGTACGCGTCAAGAGGTCCAACCGAACATGTCTGACAAATTTTAACGCATTCGGTTTGGTAGATTTTTAGTTCGGCTGATGAGTGAATGAATGAATGAATGAGTTCCATTTTGCTTTTTTTTATATAGATGACGGGTTTGTTTTCGAATTGGTTTCTTACACTTATAAAAGTGTATTTGTGTATGTAGAGTGTATTGGAAGTGCAGAGGCAAATATTGAAGAACAAAACGTTACAGTCATAACATCAGCTGTTGGGGCGCACAAGGAGCAGACAAAACAGTCTACCTTTTTGGCGTCACTAAGATTCATACACAGATATCATTTTTTATCATATAGGAGAATCTTCCTGATTTTCCTATTTCCTAATCAGAAGGAGACAATATAAACAGAACATCGCGCATGTGTGTAGAATCGGTGTTTAGTCGCGATTTTTAGATTTTTAAAGTAAGATTTTCAATTCCCTTGAGTTTTACAAAATTACGGCTACCTCACGTTTTTGAAATCCGTTCCTCTACAGCTTCTATTGATCAAAAACACAATATCTTGATTTGATATCTAGTTATAATTTTCGATTGTTTACAAATCGTGATTAATTTTTTATTATATCTCCTCAACTATCTCAATAACCTTTCAAGTTACAAACTTCAAACTGCTTCCACTGACTTTCCGAGCTAACTGTTGTTCGTGGTTGTTTATGATGGTGGAGCCCACATAAGCTCATAGGCATGTGCCTTGGTAATGAGATTAATGATGGATAACGATTACTTCTTGAGTAGTCGGGACCGACGGCTTTTCGTCTCCTCCGAAATTCCACATAGCAAATAATCAGAGGTTTCAATCAATATTAATATTGATAATATTATTATTATTATTATTATTATTATTATTATTCATTTATTTACATTCAACATGGTTACAATGATACAGGCGAATACCAGGTACTCAACTACTAAAGTTATATTACATGCTATTGCTGTGAGAGGAATTTTATAACAATATGGCAAGTGCCTAAAGTCACAGCTTTTTGAATTGTTGCAATGAGATACTCAAGACCAAGCTCTTTTAAACATATTTTCAAGAATTTTGGAACAACTCCTGTTATTATTATGATTATTATCATTATTATTAATAATATTAATCAATATTAATTTGAAAAACAAAATTATAGCTCATTCGTATTTTCTCACATAGAGGCTCAAAAAATTCAACAATTTTTTTAGTGTGTTGAACAATGCGTTTTTGAGGGTATTAATCTCTCCTCTACTTGGTGAAAGCATAGAATATGCCTAATAGATTTCTCTTATACTTGGATCTCTAAAAGTGTACTAATATTTATTCTCTTAGTCATCTACTAGTGCTTAGTGCTAATACTTATTCTGATATCTTACTATACATATACTTATATCTCTCATACTGATTTCTCTTTATACCAAGATGCTTTATCTAGTGTAATAAATCAGCATGAAATGAATGGCACATTCCTTCTGAAACACTGTGTATAAACTCGAATTAAAAAAACTTGAGCTCAAAGCTACTTGATTGATTGTCTGGAGAATTAGTTCAAATGCAATTGTGTTGGTTCGATGCAATACTTGCCACCTACAAAAGAGCACCTCCACCTTGTATTATATTGATCGGGGTCACACAACAAGCGAGAAAGGGCCGTCTAGAACATTCTCCCACACCCCAAACCGACTATCAATAAGCATCAACTTGCTTTTCAAAAAATACACACTATATATAGTGTGTTCGTGAACCCCCTACTTTAGGGTAGTGTTCCTGGGTAAGAAATATAATTATCTAAATAAAATTTACAAAATGACCGAAAGTCCTCAATTACTCACACAGCCGCAATTTTTGTTTCCACATTTTTCTCTGAATTTTCAATTTTCTAGTTTCTTTTAGCGGCTTTAAGAGGGTACTGGAGTGAACAAAGGAGCTGTCGCGGCTTTAGCTGCCTGCTTCTAGCTGCGCTGCTCTAGCCATCACAACTATATTATGAATGTTTACTATGTTATTTTTGGTTCTCGTTTTCATGAGGGTGAAGCCAACATAATCTCATAGGCTTGCGCCTGGGTGATGAAATGGATGGTAGATGACTACCTTTCCTATATGCTACTAGAGGTATTTTGTATTCTTTCTTCCACATAAAAAAATTCTATGGATTTGGATTAAATTTATTATTCAAATTCAAATTCATTTATTCCTTGTACAATATTACAGAAAATAATCAAATTGACATGTTCAATGAAAATAAATTTAATTACAAGAGAATGTAAAGCCCACAAGACTTGAGTCCGTTCGTGAGCTTAATTTATAGTCCGTTCACGATGGCTTGACACGAGGTAAACAAAAGCTCTGCATGTGTTTTTGTGCGACTGGAGTGGCTCCGTTTTAGCCTCGACATAAACAATAACATCAATGCCAAGATACCGAATTTTGTTGTCGGGACCGTAACCAAAGCATTGACACAAAAACGTTTACTATAATTGTTTGTTCATTTTAGGTTCATGCAGTCGAGAGACAACCGAAACAATTTCCCAATGTGTGTCTTTGAAAAAGTTTACTTGAAGATACTTATTCTGAATTGCCTACAACAAAATTCGTAATTTCGGCATTGCTGTGACTTGTTTATGTCGTGGCCAAAACAAAGCCACTCCAGTCGCACACACACACACACACACATTCAAAGCTTTTGTTCATGTCGTCTCAAGCCATCGTGAATGGACTATAGAAATAAATCAACTTGAATAACTGGGAAGTAAATTATAACAAGAATGAAGAAGATGGAATGGAATACAGTTGGATGTAGAACTGAAGGAATTGAAGTAGGCTATAGGTAAAACAATGTTCACAGTGAAGTTGCACAGATGAAAAACGTAGACCAGGCAGCACAGCACAAACAAAGATAAAGAATAGTGTACTTTCTAGAAGGAAAAATTATTTATAATCCATGGCTATAATTCAGTGGAGAAACAGTGAGTAAGGCTCAACCAACAAAGTTGAAGTATTACATTACCAAATATAATGTAATATTTTGATCCATATGATGGTTTTCTTCTTTAATTTACTTATCGGAGAGTTCGCAAGCAATTAATGGGGGATAATATTTACAAACTTTTTAAACCTATATGAAATATAGTGGATTCGTCTGAGCTAGCTAATCAAGAGTTCAACATCCAGTAGCCACACTCCAAGTATAGCCTGTCCAAGCAAAGAAGACCTTCTGGCAAGATGGGAAAATGACTCCAGCTTGGTCTATATATGTTCACGGATTATAAATATGATCTTGATAGTTGATCAAATTGGTTCCTACAATTCGAGATCAAATTGATAATTTTCAAACAAATATTGAGCGAGCTGGAGTCATTTTCTCATCCTGCCAAAGGGTCTTCTTTGCTTGGATAGACTTCAGTAAAGACAGCGTCCGTGCTGTGGTCTGCTATATTGAGATGCATTCCGCATCACTTTGTTCTGGGAGGTTTGAATTCTATCAATTTTAATTTTTTAGTGCTGCCCAAAATTTTCATTTCAACTATGGAACTTAACTGTCTAATTTCAACTGTCTTTGCTCAGTCCAAGCAAAGAAGGCCCTCTGGCAAGATGGAAGAATCACTCAAGCTCGATCAGTATAAGTTCAAAAATTATCAATTTGTTGCCAAATTGTCTCCTACAATTTTATCTACTAATAAGACCACATTTATAATTCTTAAACAAACATTGATCAAGCTGGAGTCATTTTCCCATCTCGCCAGAGGGTCTTCTTTGCTTGTACAGACTAGTATAAACAGCGTCTGTGCTGTAGTCTGCTTAATTGGGATGTATGTACTGTATTCCGCACTAGTTTGTTGTGTGAGATTCAGATTTCATCGATTTTCATTATTCTAGGGTTGCCCAGAAATTTTAATTTCAACTATGGATACCACAGAGGGAAAGAAGATGAGTGATATATGAATTATTGAGAAAGTGAGATAGAAAGAGGTAGGCTGAGCTATCCTAGCAAGTTGTGAAATTGGAATTTCAAAGCTCCGAGACCGAAATTCCTCTCGTTACAATTTGTAGCTTCACGGTTGAAATGATACGATTCTCAAAGCAGAGGAATTCCAATAGAGTTGGGTTCTGGAATACTTTAATTGGAAGCTGTTACATAATATACAACATACAGATTGGAGGGAGAGAAATAGCTTATGAATAGAGTAACATTTCGAATTTCGACCATTAGAGGGACTGCAATGTCACACTCTTCCCAGTAGATGGCCCTCAACAGATGAAAACCACTTGAATCCCCACCTACACTTACTAGTACTCATTTTAATTAGCTATCATATTAGTGTTTCTAATGAATTTTGTATTTTGTGGGATATTACTTGCTTACATTCATGACATTGTCGTATGCTTATGTTAGCTGGGTTATTGACTTCAGCGAACTGTAGTTTACCAATAAATTGAATAAATAATAAATTATGCATTTTGTTGTAGTCTACACAATATAAGATTTCCTTTCAGCATTGAGAAGCAAGCTGGATTATTAATAAAAAACGCCATCATATTAATAATTAATGAGTGGAAATCTTAGTTTTTTTGAGAATGTGATTGTTGAAACATTTAAAAAGTTCTTTTGTGTCTCTTCATACTAAATTTCCCTCATTTAGGATATTGGCTATCCTTAGTCAACATAGTCAGTCGTTTTCCGTTTCTGGAGGAATAGTAATTGTTGAATTAGACTCTAACTCATTAACTGCATGTTATTCAGAGGTGTTCTGCGCCGTCACTTGGTAAAGGAATCTAGGTTATAGTTAATAGTTAATAGGATCAAGCTGTATAATATAGGTAATATAATATAGCTGTATGTTATAGTTAATCTAGCTGTATAATAGGATCAACGTGCTAGCCACATGTTACTTAAATCCTGGTTGAATATTATTCACCTGCTGTATGGTCTGGCGGGAAGGGAATTCTAGTAAGGTGGAGGTTGCTCCGGCTCGGTCAGTGTTGATTCGTGGACTGTTGGTTTTGTCTCGGATCTTGTAAAGCATTCTAGTCTACAATATTTGAGACAACTTGAAAATTTATTGATTTTAAGCCGGTATTGGCCGGGCTGGAGTTGTTTTCCCGTGTTGATAGGGCGTCTCCTTGGCGTGGACGTACTGTAGTGGAGTAAATATGGAGCTTGAAAACAGTTAGGCCCTTCATGGGCTGTTAAGCCATCAATAAACAATTATTGAACAATAAACAATTTGGATGACCACAAAAATACATTTTCCAAACTATTAGCGTAATAATTATACTTTCTCATAATTGGAAAAAATAATAAGTAGTTCTAATTTGATGAATATTTCGTGTAATTCAACTTGATGGCGAGAGTAACGTTTTGATTACCTAATTAATCAATCAAAAAGTTTGAGAGTGTAGAATAGAATCATCAATATTAAATAAATACTCAGTCCCATAATACTGTAATAAGCTGAATCTTACCCTGAAAGCTACGCAATTCACTGGTAGACTATAGTCCTAGCAAAGAAGACCGACCCTCTGGCAAGATAAGAAAATTATTCTAGCTTGGTTAATATTGGTTAAAAAGTTATTAATTTGGTCTCAAATTGTAGATCAGAATGAGGATATTGAAACCAAATCAATAAATTTTGAAGATTGGCCGGGCTGGAGTTGTTTTCCCATCTTGCCAGAGCGTCTACTTTGCTCGGACAGACTATAATAACGAAGTATGAGGCAACAGCGCGAGGACTACTGAGTACTGAGAAGACAACTAATAGAAAGTGTCTGCAAAGTTCTGAGTGTTGAGTTTAACAAGGAATCAGTGCATTGTTCACTGGTTGAGTACTCACCTACCTATCGAATGTATCAAACTGATTAATATCGATGTAATCGATATATCGATGTATTGGAGTCGATATATAAATATGGAGGAATTATTAGACATTGCAGTATACCAACTGCTGGATAATTATATTAATAATTAATTCTAATCTCCATTCATTGCTATATAAATAGACAAAGGACTTCTGCAACTGCAAATATTGACCAGTGTACTAAATAGCAGTCGAGATCCATTGAATGAAACTGTTCAAAAAATGTTGAGTATCGCATGAATCGAGCTTTGAGTATTAATAATTGTCATAGCCCCTTCAATAGAAGGCCTAGAAGGTATAATAGAATAGCATCATTGCACCGTAGGTAAAATCTACCCATATAGTAGCATTGAGTACAATTATTGCAATCCATGCATGCATGTTGACTTATTTTTTCTCTCTTGTAGCATAATTTTCATGAACTTTTCTTAAAGGATTACTCTTGTGTTTCCTGTACTGGATTATGATAGAAATTAGCATAAAATATCGATAAAAGACAATCATGTCTTGAGATAGCAATGATTTGTAGCAAGTCAAATGTCAGAACGCACACAAGAAACGCATCCGTTGAAACTGCTGATTTGAAAATTATTTCAATGCTCTCAAATGTACCGATTCTCTTACTGTACACAGAAGCGAATTTTAAGGTAACGGCCTCATTGGAGATTCGAAAATTATATAATAATTATGTGACTGCTTACTTACGGGGTCACAGTATGGCCGTGAGTGTCTGCCAGATCAATTCATAGAATGCCAATTGGCGAAACATTTTATGTCTTGTGACAATTGTTTTCTGAAATGTAACGCTGATGTGAATAATCTATCATTGTGTCTTTTGATTTTAAAATCATCATCTAGGCATAACTCAATGAAAACTCTAATTCACAACATCAGCTGTTAGTTTCGGGAGACAATATTGTCACATTGTCAACATTGTCAATTGTCTCGCCAATTGGCATTGTATAAACCCGGCATTATGCCTTGTTTATACGATGCCAATTATTGTCTTTTGAAATTCACAGCTAATGTGTATAGCATCTATTGAATGTTTTGATCATAAAACCTGTTTAAACTCTTTGCTGTTTAAACCCGGCATCAGATGTCTTATGACAATATTGTCTCGACAATTTATTGTCTTCGTATAAACCCGGCATTAGATTGAACGAGACAGTCAAATCCATAAAAATTTTGCCAAATCCAATCAATCAGATGTACACTGATATTATAAGCAAATTATAAGATATTTTTATATTTATAAGAGATTTTCGCTTTCCACCCAAAATTTGCCATTCAGCCTATTTGTCAATGTTATTTCTTATCAATTTGTAGCTTTTTAGAATAAAAAAAAAGTTTATTTTGATTGTTGGAGAAGTTTTTTTTAACGATGCTTGAATTGAAAAATTTTTGGAGAGGAGAGAATCAGTACAAGTTTGCCCGTACTCTACATCAGAATTCAAAACATTGGCAAAATAATGGCGTTTGGCGAGGAAATAATGGAATAAGGACTCCTGCTAGGTCATTATTGGTTCAAAAATCATGAATTTCGTCTTTAATTGTAGATCAAAATGCTTCCTAGAACTTGAGCCAATATTGACCAAACTGGAGACATTTTCCATCTTGTAGTTATATATTTTTTGTGTTATTCTGACTTTTAAATCATCCTACAAAATTCTAAATTATAGTTTTTGATGTTAGATCATGGAAATTTGTGAATTGTGTCATTCTTTGATGGTCTTGTAAACATAACTTCTTTTTATAACTTTTTATCGAAATTTGTGAAAAGATGTGTTGGACTTTGTTGTCTGTGTTTTAACCCTTTATTGTAATTAATCGACTGAATAAATGCAATTCTTGCCAGAATGTCTTCTCTGCTTGGACAGACTACTCGAGTCGATAAAAGTGTTAGCAATGGCTTCAAGCAGACATTGGAACTGAGCACAACAAATTAACAACAAAGTCCTAGTCTCGACTAATTCAGTTAGTTTCACTTCCCTCTGATTCGATTCCATTTTGACACGGAAGCTTACTGACTATCAGGGAAGTAATTGGTGGAGAGAGAGAGATAGAGAGTGTGTGTGGGGAAAGAGGGTGTGAGCAAGAGGAGAAGGAGGAGGAAAAGGGGAAGGGGAAAAATGGGAGGATGAGGAGGAGGAAAAGAAAGTGAAGGAGGAGAACGTGTGTGAGAAGTTATTAGGTGTGCGTGCATGCACATGCATGCACATGTATGGTACATGCTCAAGTACATGCACGTGTATGGGGCACGTGTATTGCCAAGGTTAGTGAATACCAGGTAGGCCAGCGTCCATAAGAGCCCAGCAGTCCACTTTTTTCCTGCCGTATGACGTCACAAAATTTATTTTTTACATTATGCTCTATACCTATATTTATCATTCGATTCGACATGTATCTGTATTTTCCAGCTGTTCCACATATAATTGAGAAATGAAGAATACCACGTAAAAAACTTAATATCAATGAAAATTATTGTAGAAAATATGTTGAAATAATAAATTGTGTTAGTGAATGTTATTACAGTCGAATGATAATGAATAATGTTGTGATATTAGAACAATAAATGCTATTGTTGTTATAAATTGGGGCCGAAGATTTGAGAAACTAGTGCTTTTGTAGAGAAAAATGTAAGCTTTGGTGGGTTCAAACTATGCAATTAAGATTATAAAAATGAAAATATTCATATTTTACTACAAAACAACTAGGACTAATTGAAAATATTGTTTCCTAGTTAATTGTGATGTTCCCAGCTCATCAGAATTCATTGAAAAATGATATTCTTCAACGCTAACGAAAATAGGTTATGTTTACATTCTCATCAGCTATGCTTTCGATTTTGGGCGCTAGAGTGCGACACTGTAGAAGTTCAGTGACGTCAGACTCGTGAACCATAATTTCGAGACAAATGTCCCACCTGTTAGATTTAGCTTACTAGCCTTGTGGGGTGGCTACCTTGGCCACGAGAAACCTCAACCCTAAAGAACATACCGTAGACTATTCATATAGCATTGACAATGCGTGTGTGTCGTTTTTGTTGTCGGGAATGTGTCATATCATTAATATGATTTGTACTGGGTATTGGCCACTTGAGAGAGGTATACTCTGGCCAAGCAAAGAAGTGCCTCTGGCAAAATGAGAAAATGACTCCAGCTCGGTCAATATTGGTTCAAAAATTATTGATTTGGTCTCAGTTTTAGGAAACCTTTTGATCTATAATTTGAGATGAAATCAATAATTTTTGAACAAATATTGATCGAGCTAGAGTCATTTTCTCATCTTGCCAGAGGCTCTTCTTTGCTTGGTCAGACTATATATAGCTCAAACTATATATAGCTAAAACTCCATATAGCTCTGTGATCGTGATGTTAAGTCACAAACACTGTGGACCGCTCTTGAATGGGTGACCAGTATTTGGCCAAGCACACATTGGCGAGGTGGAACCTTCCCGTAAGGGTCTCCCCACCATAAGAATTTTTTTCATGGTTTGTCATTGCAACAGTAGCAGACCTGTTTGTTTACGTTGTGCATTTGCCTTCTCAAGTCATTGTGAACGAGGTAGGCTATAGTTCAATAGGCTTTGTTCTCTCCAGCCTCTTGATAAGATATCGATTTTTGAGTATTTTTTTATAATACTATTCAAATATTTTCAATATTTATATATTTTTTGAGCTCCTGTACTTATCAAAGTTTCCAAGTAATAAAAATTTCAGTTCCCTTTTACAATAATTTTCATTTTACATGACATGTTTCAGCTTTTTAGCACATTTCAAATGTTCATTTGAAAATAGCAGAAATACTGAAATATGTCATGAAGAAAAAAATTGATTTGAAAGGGTAATGAGATCCAAGGTTCATCTATACGAACCTTGACTGAGATCTACATCAATTGAAAACTTTGATAATATATTTATATGATGATGGTATAAAATGTAAAATTTAGGTTATCAATCAAAGTGAATGGAGCCATAGTATCTTAATCCTTAACACTCCCCCCCACAGCCAAATTCCCATGCACACTGTCCCACAAATTCCTAATAAGCGGTTCCTAGAACTCCCCCCTCAACCCACAACAACCCCATCCCACCAAATTGGTAACGATGTAAAGCATTTGTCGCATTTATCGTTTATTGATCGTGGTCTATACTGGCCGGACAATTATAGCGTCCCAGTAATGCCTTGATTTGTCCAGTAATATTACAAAGCAGATTGGAGAATTATCAGTATTAGTGTTGGTGTTGAGTATTAATATAAGTACTAGCCGGCAGGCTCGCTTCGCTCGCCTTCTCCGCCTAGCCAGGGGGCTCCGCCCCCTGGACCCCCGGCAGTATAGGCAGTGAAAGTGAGTCAAACAGGCTCGCTTCGCTCGCCTGCAAAACCTCTGTCAGTGTCAGCTGAAACAAACAGGCTCGCTTCGCTCGCCTGCAGATTCCGTTCAGAAGGGATTCGAAATTTATTGAGCACAACATGTCTACACCTAATCTGGACCTGTTTACCTAATTTCAAAATTTTCTGCCAATTTGTTCTAGAAAAATCTAAGAAAAACTCCGAAAACTCCAAAAAATAGTAAAACGCTAATATTAAGCGTAACCTTACGAAGTATA
The DNA here is from genome assembly GCA_017141385.1 of Sogatella furcifera. NCBI lineage: Eukaryota > Metazoa > Arthropoda > Insecta > Hemiptera > Delphacidae > Sogatella > Sogatella furcifera. The sequence continues at coordinate 10,360,703 of CM029553.1, read as the reverse complement.
TCGGACATAGTTTGAAACTTGATTCAATAACTTCCAAATTAGTTCATCTATAATCTCGCTGAACCATTGAATTTCAGTTCGGATTGGTCGTATCAAGGCGGAAGATATGCAACCCGCAACACATCTACAATTTTGAAAACCTGATTACTGGCGTAATCTTGGATTGCAAAAATATTTCAACACAACATTTCTAGACCTTATCTGAACCTGCTCACCAAATATCAACATTTTCTACCTACTGGTTCTCGAAAAAATGAATAAAACGCCGAAGAACTCTAAAAAAAACTAAAATATTTGGCGTATCCTTGAAAAGTTTTTAAAATACGTTCTTAGCGCGCGTCTAAACGTCCAACTGAACATGCCTGCCAAATTTGAACGCATTCGGTTCAGTGGATTTTTAGTTCTGGTGATGAATGAATGAATGAATGAATGAATGAATGAATGAATGAATCAGTCAGTGCCATTCCGCTTTTATATATAGAGATGAGTATAGTATTATCATATGTAGTATATGTGGTATATGTGCTATATATAGTATTAGTATCATTATTAGTATAAGTATTAGTATTATTATGAGTATTAGTATTAGTATTGGTATTAGCATTAGTATAAGTATTAGTATTGGTATTGGTATTAGCATTAGCATTAGTATTAGTATAAGTATTAGTATTAGTATTAGTATTAGTATTAGTATTAGTATTAGTATTAGTATTAGTATTAGTATTAGTATTAGTATTAGTATTAGTATTAGTATTAGTATTAGTATTAGTATTAGTATTAGTATTAGTATTAGTATTAGTATTAGTATTAGTATTAGTATTAGTATTAGTATTAGTATTAGTATTAGTATTAGTATTAGTATTAGTATTAGTATTAGTATTAGTATTAGTATTAGTATTAGTATTAGTATTAGTATCAGTATCAGTATTAGTATTAGTATTAGTATTAGTATTAGTATTGGTATTAGTATTAGTATTAGTATTAGTATTAGTATTAGTATTAGTATTAGTATTAGTATTAGTATTAGTATTAGTATTAGTATTAGTATTAGTATTAGTATTAGTATTAGTATTAGTATTAGTATTAGTATTAGTATTAGTATTAGTATTAGTATTAGTATTAGTATTAGTATTAGTATTAGTATTAGTATTAGTATTAGTATTAGTATTAGTATTAGTATTAGTATTAGTATTAGTATTAGTATTAGTATTAGTATTAGTATTAGTATTAGTATTAGTATTATTGGTATTAGTATTAGTATTAGTATTAGTATTAGTATTAGTATTAGTATTAGTATTAGTATTAGTATTAGTATTAGTATTAGTATTAGTATTAGTATTAGTATTAGTATTAGTATTAGTATTAGTATTAGTATTAGTATTAGTATTAGTATTAGTATTAGTATTAGTATTAGTATTAGTATTAGTATTAGTATTAGTATTAGTATTAGTATTAGTATTAGTATTAGTATTAGTATTAGTATTAGTATTAGTATTAGTATTAGTATTAGTATTAGTATTAGTATTAGTATTACTATCAGTATCAGTATTAGTGGGAATTTTTGGAGCATCAACATGGTTAATAGGGCCTTATGTGAGCAAAGTTTATTTTAAAAATTAATTAGAGATCCCAGGTTGAATTTTGTTTTAAAATTATTAGAGGCTTATGTTCGAAACCAAGAATTCAAGTTAATGCATGTTATTTTTAATTATATTATCTCTAATTCCAGTTATCAATATTCTATTCCATTGGTTACGTTTGAGCAAGCGACCTATTATTCAATACATGAGTAAACACCTACATTTTTCACTGTTGCGAAAAATAACCATTGGATAAATCAAAGAAATAAGTTAATTTTACATCTATCATCAACATACTCGAGCTGATTTTATCAAACTTATCAATTATGCAGATAAAATCTATTGAAGAAGCCTTTTGAACAAAAAAGTCCTCTCTGGTGATTGTACTGCGTTTAGTTGGAACGCCCCTGGAATATTGTACTGAATTCAGATGGTGAACGCATAAAAAGGAAGTTGTGAGAAGTAGCTAATTCAATTTCTTCACACAATCAAGAGAAAGAGATTCAATCTCTGAGATTCACCTTCTCTGTGATACAGCTAAGCTTGCCAATCAAAAGTTCAACATTGATTAATGTGGGTTTAGTGTGGTTGAGCAACAGTCTACAGTCTGTGCAGCACATGTATAACTGTATTGATATTAGTTCAAATTCAACAATAATTCCACTTGAATGTAACACAACATAATAACATAATATACTGTTAACATATGCAAAACACATAACAGCTTGATCTGACCATAGATGAATTCATTTTTGGTTTGAACTGCAGTTGATAATAAGGGCATACGTACGAGCCCATTATCATGCTGACATTATGTTTACCTCATGTTTTATAGGATATAAATCCATCGCAAACTGTTAAATAAACAGCTCAACGACTACAACATGGAAGGCATGATTTTGCATAAGCTGGGAAGAGCCGCCGTCCCATGTGAATTACATTTTAATGATATCTCTTCTCAGCTTGCGCGGACAACATCAAAGTTCAATGCAAGTTTGCACATTATAAATGAGCCAGGCATGACGGTAGAGCAGACGTCAACTTGACTGGCGGTTGACAAATTACTTAAAAAAAATGTTCAGCTCTCTCAGGACAGTCGACGAGCGGTCAGTAAGTGTGCATTAAGTCATCGGAAACCACAGAAAAGTGTTTTGTTATTGCTGACCGGTCTCAGACTGTCCCAACACAGCTGAACATCAATAACAAATATTCCCCAGTCACCACTTCTGTTGGAGTCAGCTGAATCTGTGTTCTACGACTACTCGGTATAGTCTGACCAAGCAAAAAAGTTAGAAAAATGACTCGATCAAGAATGATTCAAAAATTATAAATTTGGTCCCATAGGAAACATTCTGATCTACAATTTGAGACCAAATTTATCATTATTGAACCACTACTGACCGAGCTTGAGTAATTTTCCCATCTAACCAGAATGTCTTCTTTGCCAGAATAGCTTAAATGCACGTCCGTGCCCCGTGCACGTGAGCTCACCTTCCGCATATTAATTTCGACTCGAACATAATCCTCATGAATAGTGCATTCCAACAAATCGGAGGATTAACTGAAACAGACAAATATACTGGAAAAGACAAAAACAAACGAGTTATGATGGATGTTGAAACTCAGCACACGAGTGTTTTTTTATTCTGCTCTTTTGTCAACAGTGTCTGCTTACTTGTCGTCACAGTTCGTTGTAGCCTCACTCTGCTTGCTGGCACATCTTGCTAGCAGCCTGCTCGCATTGCAGTTTTGTTTTCATGTTGCTTAATCTGTTGATTGATTATTGTAGTCTTGTTTACATTGTCGTTATTCCTATTGTGGTTTAATAGAATCATTTGCTCTGTATTTCCATTTATTCCCATCCCTATATCATATTTTTGAACTTATATCCTGTGACGTCATTCACTCTATAAGGCATTGCCTCTCTGCTATTGGTGGAATCTCATCTTGCATTGCTACAATTGGTTGATTCTCAATTGGACACAAAACGACAAGCTTGTCTTCCCCAAACTCAGCCTGTTCGGATCTACCTTCGTTACCAGCAACAACTCTGTCCTTTGTGGAAGGCATTTTCTCAAAATGCTTTCAAGTTTTTATCCATAAATGGAGATTTAATCTCATCTATTTCAACAAACTGCTTCTCAGTACCCTCATCAGTAAATTCCACTCAGTTCAGTTATTTTCATTGTGTTTAACTCAAGTTCTCCAGTAACTTCAAATCTGCATTGAAATGTTACCAAGCATACAAAATGGCGACCAAAGTCACCACCACGTTTTCATCAAAAGTGAATCTCATCGTTTGAGACTTTCATTGTTCATCTGTAACTATTTGCAGTGAGTGCTAATTCTTAACAATGGTTAAGCTGTGTCAAATACATTCTCTCCTCCAGTAGGCAATCACGTCATCTCATCTTTGGAAAAGACAAACCTGTCTTTTCGCTAGTGTAAGTACCCTGTACTACATTCCTTTCAAGAATAATATATTAAATATTATTCTGGAGTCTGGCTATCCCAAAGCATTCTCCTAGTGGCTATCCCAAAGCACTCTTATTGTGGCAACCGCATGTTGCATTCATTGTTTGTAAAGTGGCATCCAGTATGGACTATACCTCATTCATTGTTAGAATTCAGCAATTTCTACATTCAATAATTTGCATTCAATTCAATTCACTTTGAACTTTTACTCAATTACACATCTACTTGTGAAAGTGCATTCCACATCCCATGGAACTCTCTTGCCCTCAAGTGATTGATTGCTAATTGTCACTCTCAACATTGGATTTCATCGTATGTAGTGCTGTATTGATTTACTTTCCAACATCAGGAGATGTCTCATTGGACATTGATGTGCGCTCGCCCTCTGTAGTTGACCAAACGATCATTTCTGTCCCTGGAACTTTTCAAGATGAACGTCTTCTCTGGACCAGCTGCTTCTTCCCTTGGACATTGCAGAACTTCACAGCCTGGCTCTTTTCATCTTCACCTGGATGTCTTCAGCATTGCAGACCTTCTGCTCTGGTTCTTGCCTGGACCATACCAGGACCCCCTTGGGTCAATTCACATCATACTTTTAGATAAGTACTTTTCATCCAATGAAATCATTTGTTTGTCATTAATGCATTATTCTTTTTTCAGAGATCATACTTCGTTACATGCTCAATATTGTTCCTAGTAGGTTAGGTCAACATATATTTCTCTTACATTTTTTTGCATTTTGAATATTTATATTCTTTGTCTCAACTTGGAGACTGACTAATTTTGGGTTAGCTCTTTTGAATTTCAACAAACCAGCTGCTAGCTGAATTTGTAGGTTATGTTCTTTTGTTATTGTTGTAGTACCCTACATTCTTGGTGTGCCCACTGTCAACAGACATTGCACTCCTTTGTGAAAGTGAACAGTATTTCACTATTGTACATATTTACATTTTTCAATTTGTTCTGTAAGGTGGGGCCGGAATTTTGTCCCTCAATGTTACATGTGTGTCATCCTACATTCTTTGATAGCCTACTCATTCATAACTCAAGGTTTGAATACATTGCATTTTGTCTACATTGAACATCAATTAATTATTGAATTAATTGTTCCCTACATGGTTGATTGGAATCAACTGACCTACATTTTTAGATGTCATTTTTATTCTTTCACTTTTCTTGTCTAACTCAAATATGCATACTGAAGTGTAGTATTGCATCTCAAGTCAACAGGTGTTTGTTTGTCAATGGCAAAACAGCCCTATGAAGGGCCTAGGCCTACCAGCTGGTTGCCAGTTTCATACTCACTAAACTATACAGTCCATCCAAGCAAAGAAGACACTCCGGCAGTCAACAGGTGTGCTAAACCAAATATATTCAATTCTTTACATCGTATTAATTGTGAACAGTATCACGTTTTTATTATACTTACCATCAAGGATCTTGTTTTTATGTGGTTCAACATTCAATGAACATTTGGACATCTTTGGTAATTGTAAGGACTTGTCTGACTATATGTCAGTTCTTATCGTTGGGATCAACTGCAATTTGTTACCAGGATTGTTGCAAATTACATATTGTTTCAAATATTTTTGTTATTCAAATCAAATATACATATTACTTGTCAATCATGTTACCTTGAAAGTGATAAAGAAGAAATAACTTGTGAACAATATTAATAAGTTTTTGCTCAATATATTGATAAATTTTACTTGGTGTTCATTAACTTTCCTTTGTTGTCTTTCCTCAGAGTTAGAGATATCTAGAATTAAGATTTCTACTAGCAATTAGAAATTCTTGACAGCTCAAGATTTCCAATCTATCAGAGGATTATTGTGTTGGATTTTGGATGAAGAACAAGAAATCAGTGTTCGTAAAAATATTCTTTATTATTTCAAATTTTTAATTTACAGTCCATTTTGCACATCAGGTTGAATTTACAACTCAACCTCATCTTGATCTAACAATGGAAAATCATAAAACACAAAATGGCGGATAACAGGAAAACAAGGAGATCTCCACATTTTGCGCACGACATTTTCTATTGTTATAGCTCGTGGAACATCGTGGTGGTACTCGAATCAGCTCTTTTCGGAATATCCTGTAGAAGCAACTCCAACACCGAAGCATTGGATCATTATTACCATAACATCATACATTATAACAGTCAATGTATCTGATATTCGAGCAGGGCCAGATTTAGGCATTCCTGTCACACTGTTCTGACAGCTTTCAGCTCTAATTATACTATCCATTAGTAACTAATTATTCATATTGAAACTTAAATATACCGCTGCATGATTATGGATGATCAGTCTTTATTAAAAATTTGACAGATATCAATAATTATTATACCACTAGTTCTGAAAACGTCGTTTGCGACGTCAAGAATACGGAGCTCCACAGCTGCAGCAATCAGCTGAGAAAGCTGAAGTATTTGCGACGTCGCAAAGGTTTTTTGAAACGTGTTGTGTATTTGGTACACTTTATAGGAAGGCTGATTGGAATCAGATGAAAAAGTCCTTATAAATACGACCTACAAATTCAACTTGCTGAATTCCATATTGGTAATTTCCGTTTTTTGTTTTAAAATGAATTCAGGTTTCTAATTTCCACGGTTATCAGTCATTAGAATCAATTCCCAATCAAAACAAAAGGTTAGGTGTGGAACAATATGGAAGAAAAATTATTGCTTGAAGAGAAATTGTCTGATGCAATCGGCTGGGAAGTGTTCAAAGTAGTCGACCTGTTCAGTCGACCAATTTGCATGGAATAAGTCAAAATTAGCAAAAATTATAATAGGAAAATTTTGTTGACAGCTGATTTTTCCTATCTTGTACTGCTGTAAGGCCCAAGTATCAGCCGTTTATTCCGCACTAGTGCAGAAAAGGGAGGCTTCCAAAGCCTGTCAAGTAGATCAAAACTGGCTTCTTTCAATCAAGTGTACCAGAAAACATTTTTATGTGAATGGTACAACAGCCTAGGCCTACCAGCTGGTTGCCAGTTCCAATGCAAACTCACATAAATTTCATCAGCTTACAATCTACAATTACATTTTTTTGTGGGCTCGTGAAAAGTCACAACTATAGAGACTGTATAATCATATAATCTAACACTTTTGATTGGTTAGCTGTTAGCTCGGTCATCTCTGCCATAGTTTTGCCAAATCTCATAGGATTAACATTGGAATCATAAGCCTCTCTGAGATACTCACTCGCTTCTCACCCAGAATTGCCTCCGCCAGTTTTAGTTTTTTCATTTAAAAGCTTTTAAATCAAAATTGAAAGTGAAGAAACTATTTCAAATGCTAGAAAAGTCATTTCTATGACAAAAAGTTGAAAAAACAAATGAAATAGTTCATGTTTGTCTGAAATCAACACTATAATTCAAAATCTTGGCAAAATTATAGCTGCTAGCGCGGGAAAAAATTTGATCTCAACAGAATGTAATGAAGTGCTTAATACCAATGGCCACACTATGGTTATACAGTCTCTATAATCTAGCTGCTTGTGATACCTACCATGAATTCTAGTACCCATGAAGCAAACCTATTCGTGAAGAATTAATAATCACAGCTAATATTAAACATGAAAATATTCAACATTGAAAACTTTTTGACTAATTTACAACATCAGCTGTTGGAGCGCACAAGGAGCAGACGAAACCGCTCAAGTCTCTTGCGCCTGTTAAAGTATTTAGCTATTTAACTAACTCAGCTACACTAATAAGTGATTTTCCACTCCCCCCCCTTGGAGTCATAACAGTAAAAACACGTGGTTGTGGGAGGAGGGGGAAGCTGGTCTCATTGGTAAAAGGCCTCAGCACACTGGTGCGCTATGAGTGGGGTGGTTGAAAAACACTACTCGTATTATTATTCATGAGTACGCCAGATCACCGCAACAGATTACTGAATTATTTAACGTGCGCTCCTGCAGATTGAAATCAACGTGGGGTTGAGCCATGAATTACAGGCTCGCATCGCTCGGCAAGGAGGCAGCCAATTACAGCCGAGTGGGTGGGACGCTATCACCTCGCTCTATCAAATGGTTTAGGAGGCAAAAAACGCATAAGTAATCGCCACTCACTTGCTGGTGCCACATTAACATGCTTCTTCACCTACTTCCAACCAAAATCCTTACATTGAATGAATCAAATATGTACAGAGATTCAGACAATGAATTTGTTGAACTATATTATCACGCACAAGCTATACTTCTAACTACCACCAACCACAGTAGAATTAAGGTTATCCAAGTTCCAATTATTGAAGCCACCGGATTAACCGAGCCAATTTTTAAGAACAAAAGTTTTCTAACAAGATTTTGACTATTTCTCAGATAAAGAAATACAATAATTATAAACAAATTAAAATCAAGGAAGCAATTGTAAGTGATGTAGCCAATATCATTCTATTTCACCACAAATTACTTTTACTGTATTAATGAATTGTATCATCCAGATTCAATGCAATCTATTATTATTTCAAACCTCTCCTCTTCACCTCCGTGTTGACCGAGTTTTTCGTTATCCGAGCTGGTCCTGGTCCCGTTTAACTACTACTCACTACTGCTAGCCACTACCACAGAGTGGGTTATACATACTCTGTGCTACTACTAACTACTATCAGCTCCTACTAACTCCTACTTACTTCTACGTACTACTCTTAACTACTAATACAGTAATCAAATACTACTAACTACTTCTAACTACTCAGCTCCTACTTACTACTACTCACTACTACTAACTACTACTTACTACTACTCACTACTACTAACTACTACTAATTACCACTAACTACTACTATCTACTACTAAGTACTTCTAACTACAACAAACTACTTCTACTACTACTACTAACTACTAGTAACTTCTACTACTACTAACTACTAACTACTAATAACTACTACTAACTACTACTAACTACTACTAACTACTACTAACTACTAGTAACTTCTACTACTACTAACTACTAACTACTACTAACTACTACTAACTACTACTAACTACTATTAACTACTACTAACTACTACTATCTACTACTAACTACTACTAACTACTACTAACTACTACTAACTACTACTAACCTACTACTAACTACTACTAACTACTATTAACTACTACTAACTACTACTATCTACTACTAACTACTACTAACTACTACTAACTACTACTAACTACTACTAACTACTACTAACTACTACTAACTACCACTAACTACTACTATCTACTACTAACTACTACTAACTACTACTAACTACTTTGAACTACTTTCAACTTCTACACAAACTCTACTATCCTCATCACTGAATTGTAGTTATGTAATCACTGAATTGTCTTACAAGAAGAAGAAGAGTAGTTATTATTCACTTAGGTGTCATTGTATGCTGGGCGCCGTACCGGCTAAGTTTTGATGCGTGGTTTTGCACTATTTGCCGCCATGTATGCTCGCTGTGCCAGTGTAGACAAAGCTACTAAGCTTTGACAATAATTGATAATTTGGACTTTGGAGGTTAGTTTCAGCTCAATTAGTGAATAAAAAATTAAGGCAATGTTCATTATTATTGCTTAATAAAACTTTCTGCTCCCAAATAGAATTTTGAATCACAAAAATGAATAGGAATGGGGTACAATTTGGAGGTTTGTTTGTGGAATTGTGCGTTGTGCGTGGCGAGGCAAACAGGACAGGTATCCACTTAACGCATGCCTCGGGAAGAGGCCCTTTAGAGCACGACCCTTTACCGACAAGCACACTGCTTGCCTCGAATCGCGCGCCGCGTTCGCCTCGCTGCGAGCGAACCCGGTATCCACAGTCCGAGGCATGTGTCACGAGGAATGCGCGGCACTTGCCTCTCAGAGTCGATACGGGCCTTGAGAGAATTTGGAGTAGGCCATTGCTAAACATTGAAACATTGCATAATTGACCGAACGTAAGTGAGGTCTGAGATCCAAGTCGACGATTTTGCATTTGTTTGTATGTATGTTTGTATGTATGTTCCACATTCACGACTGAACGCGGCAATACATTCCAATGAAATTTGACAGGAATGTTCTTCTTGAAATTGCGCGTCGATGTATATGTAAGGTTTTCCAACAATTTTCATATTAAGGACGAGAAAAGAAAAAAGGATTCAACTATTCTCTGATATAGGTATACTCCATACATTATTATTGATAGTATATATAATTATTTTTGTCGATATTACTAAAACATGTGATATTATGGCAATGGCATTTCAAAAAGTTCTACTTCAGATGATATTTTTTCATTGAGGTCAGCTGAGATATTTCAGATGAATATTAAGGTAAATTTTCCTTTATGCAAAACGGTCCGACGGTCGACCACAGACTAACAACAAGAGCTGTGATTGGCCGACAGCTGTTCGACTGCAGCCAACCTTCAGACCGTTTCGCATGATGGAAAACATTACAGAAACTGATGCCCGGTTTTCCAAGCACTCTCAAAATTTGACGAATCTATTCGCTATGAGCATCTACCGTGCTGCGGCTCTGGTGGATTATCGTGTGTACTTTTATACGCGTTTTAGCATACAAAGCATAGCGCTAAATGGGAAAAACGCATTTATAATTAGAATGGAATCATTTGCTGCTTCATGCATTTCTCAGTAATTATAACATGATATTTAGGATAGGAATGTTAGTTATTGATAGTATTATAGCTCATTATATTAGAAAGATCCTAGTTTTCAAGTATTCGAGAGCAGACAACCGCAAACAGATGTATTTGAGAGTTGACAAAAACTTTGAGATAACAGCTCATAAGTTATCTTACATGAAAATGAAAAATTGGCGCAAGCTCACATTTATTTGAAAAATTGAATGATATGAATATTCCTTATTAAAACATAATTAATAGAGTTTTTGCGTTGATAATAACAGCTTATTAGATTAACTAACATAAAAACTATTCATGTTCATTACCTCATGTACAGGTTAGAATGGAGCACTCCATGGTCCTACTTGATCGACAAATTCTTTTGCACGTAAACAAAACAATAAGGTTAGCTTCACCTATCAATATTAAATTCAATGCAGTGAACCATTCTTTTTATTGATGAAACTTATGTATGGCAACTGGAAAAGTGTAGAACTTGAAATTTCGATTGCGTGTTTTATTTTTACAATCCGGAACACAACAAATTCTCCAGGACATTATTTTAGGTTTAGCCCTATCTCCTCCAATGTTAATTCTCTCAATTTTTCGCCGAAATGATCCGCCAATAGCGCCTCGGTTGCCAAAAATATCCTTTCCACCCACTTGCACACAGCGAATAGATGAAAATTTATAGATCAACTAATTCAGAAGATATTGAATCAAGTTTCAAACCATGTCCAATATACTTCCTAAGGCTACGCTCGATACTAGCGTTTAAATATAATATTTCGGAGTTTTTCTTAGATTTTTCGAGAACAAATCGTCAGAAAATGTTGGAATTTAGTAGACAGGTCCAGATTAGATCTAGGAATGCTGTGAAATATATTTCGAATTCCTTCTGAAAGGAATTTGCAGACGAGCGAAGCGAGCCTGTTTGTCTCAGCTCACACTGACAGAGATTTTGCAGACTGTTTGACTCGAACTGCTGAAACTGTCGGGGGTCCAGGGGGCGGAGATGGTTAGCGAAGCGAGCCTGCCGGCTAGTAATCTATATCTATAAAAGCGAAATGGCACTGACTGACTGACTGATTCATTCATTCATTCATTCATCACCAGAACTGAAAATCCACTGAACCGAATGCTTTCAAATTTGGCAGGCATGTTCAGTTGGACGTTCAGACGCGCGCTAAGAACGGATTTTAGGAACTTTTCAAGGATACGCAAATATTTAAGTTTTTCGGCGTTTTCTCAATTTTCTCGAGAACCAATCGGTAGAAAATGTTGATATTTGGTAGGTAGGTTCAGATAAGGTCTAGAAATGTTGTGTTAAGATTTTATTGAATTCTGTTCAAGATTACGCCAGTAATCAGGTTTTTCAAAATTGTAGATGTTTTGCGGGTTGCATATTTTCCGCCTTGATACGACCAATCCTTACTGTAAATTCAATGGTTCAGCGAGTATATAGATAAAATAATTTGGAAGATATTGAATCAAGTTTCAAACTATGTCCGATATAGTCCCCAAGGTTACGCTCAATATCAGCGTTTTACTATTTTTCGGAATTTTCAGATTTTTTCTTGGATTTTTCGAGAATAAATTGGTAGAAATTGTCGAAATTTGGTGAACAGGTCCAGATTAGGTCTAGAAATGCTTACACTTACAGAGGTCATGCAGGTGAGCGAAGCGAGCCTGTTTGACTCACTGACACTGCTGTCGGGGGTCCAGGCGGCGGAGATGGTTAGCGAAGCGAGCCTGCCGGCTAGTAATATAATATGTTTCAATATTTGAAAATTCACCATCCTTCTTTAATCAGGTGTCTTTTGCACAGACGATTTCGAGGTCGAGTCATGACAGATTAGTTACAAGTGTACAATCAAACAGAAATGTTTGGAAACAGTATAATCAAACTACAAAACACAAGTACTGTGAGGAATCTAATCTCTCACAACCCTCTCACTATCTATCCGTCCCCTCTCACACTTTCTTACTTGACCTCACTCTCTCCCACTTCATTTCCATATTCTCCTCTCTTTCCTTTCGTGCAGATTATCGAAGCGCTTACATCTGAGGCGTCAGGCTTCAACTGGAATACAATTTGCATTTCCCAACCACCAACATAATTAATTAGGCACTTCTGCCTACTAACTAATCTTGCTGCTGCTGTTCCTTCTTCTTCTCCTTCTTCTTCTTCTTCTTCTTCTTCTTCTTCTTCTTCTTCTTCTTCTTCTTCTTCTTCTTCTTCTTCTTCTTCTTCTTCTTCTTCTTCTTCTTCTTCTTCTTCTTCTTCTTCTTCTTCTTCTTCTTCTTCTTCTTCTTCTTCTTCTTCTTCTTCTTCTTCTTCTTCTTCTTCTTCTTCTTCTTCTTCTTCTTCTTCTTCTTCTTCTTTTCTTTCTATTCTCTCCCTTTTTCTCTATATTGTTCTTCTCTTGTTCTGATTTTTTCTTCTAGATTTTCACCTTTTTCAGCTTATTCTACCTTTCTTCATTCTTACCTTTCTCTTCTTGTTCTTCTTCTTCAACCATCTTATCCTCCTCCTTCTTAAATTTTCTTCTCTTTTTTCCCTCCTACTCCTCCTTTCCCTCCTCCCCCTCCTACTGCTTCTACTCCCCTGTCCTTTCAACCCTTCTCCATGAATTTTCACCAGTTCTCCACAAGGTTATCAAATTTTCTGTAATTTTGTAGCCAATAGTGAAATTTTTCTCGTTTCTGTATTTTTCTTCTAGAATTTCCCTTTTTTCAGTAGATTATCCCTTCCCTCTTTCTCCATCTTTTCTTGCCATTCCATTCTTCTCATCACCCACTTTTCTCATTCTTCTTCTTCTCCTTCATCAATCCTCACATCCTACTCCTTAATTTTTCTTCTCTCACACCACCTCCTCCTCCCACTCCTCCTCCTTCCCCTTCTCCTCCTCCGCCTTCTCCTCCTCTTCCTCCCCTCCTTCTCTTCCGCCTTCTCATCCTTTTCCTTTCCTCCTCCTCCTCCTCCTCCTCCTCCTCCTCCTCCTCCTCCTCCTCCTCCTCCTCCTCTCCTCCTCCTCCTCCTCCTCCTCCCTCCTCCTCCTTCTCCTCCTCCTCCTCCTCCCTCCTCCTCCTCCTTACTCTCCTCATCTTCCTCCTTACTCTCCTCCTCTTCCCCTTCTCTTCCTTCCTCTCCTCCTCCTTCCCCCCTCCTCCTCCTCCCCTCCCTCCTCCTCCTCCTTCTCCTTCTCCTTCTCCTTCTCCTTCTCCTCATCCTCCTCCTACTCAGCATTTTCCTGTTCATGTATTGACCATGACACGTCGTCTGTTATTACGTGACTCGGCCGATGTAGTTTCAGTAAGATAACAATGTTTCAGCTGCTTGATTAGATCAAATTGTGGGTTGATTTAATTGAAAATTCGAAGAAGATGAATAATAATAAATTCATTGTGTTATTGAAGTCTGAATGTACACAATTCATACTGTATTAGATCATATTATGTTGTACCCACATTATATTGGGAATTGGAAATTCTTTCCTTTTTGAAAACCCTGATCAAATCTTAGACATCACTTCAAGAGTGGGCAGTAGTAGTCGGCAAACTGCCGTATGGCAGAATTATGTACCATAAGAACAATGTAATTTCTATAAATCTCTTGGAACAGATAGCGCCTCTATTTATGGACAGAATTTCACGTTCTTTATCTCATTGGAAGGATAATTCTCCAGGGGCGTGGCTTTCAACTTTCTCGATTTCTAGTTTAGTTCAATAATTAGAGTTCAGTACTTTTTTAGTTAATTAATTATACAATGATTATTAAAATAAACTTTAAATAAAAAAGTGAGAATTCACGCCCCTGGAAACCGAATTTTCTTCCCAATGACATAAAGAACGTGAGATCCTGTCCATAAATAGAGGCTCCAAGAGATTGATAGAAATTACGGCTCTAAATTCGCTGCCAGAGCTGTCCAGCTCCAGCTGCGCTGCTGTAGCTATTACAAGTCCATTCTTGTTTGTTTGTTAATTACTCAACAGCCCTATGAAGCGCCTAGTCCTACCAGACTCACATAATAGGCCTACACAACTCTATTATAAATGTTTACTCTGTTATTACTACTGATTTACACTACTACTTACTTTACTTTCATTGGCGCTACAGTCCGATGTGGACCTTGGCCTCCTGCACAATTCGCCTCCAATCGTCTCTCCTCAATCTGACCTCCCTTCTGTCATAAAGTTTTCTAAATTTCATACCTACGCTGATGACCTTCAAATTTATGCCAGCTGCCCCATCTCAAAAATAAACGAAACAGTAGATAAAATCAACCACGATGTAAATTTAATATTCGAATGGACAAAGAAAAATGGCCTTAAACTCAATCCTAATAAAACGCAGCCAATAGTAATTGGTTACTCACGCTTAGTAAATAATATTGATATGAACACAATCAATAAAATCTCCATTGATGGTATTGAAATCCCCTTCTGTAGCTCTGTTAAAAACCTGGGAATAATCATGAATAAAAACTTAGACTGGTCAGAACAGGTTAATAAAACGTGTAAGAAGGTTTTTTCAGCCATGCACTCATTGAAGAAATTACAAGACATTTTTCCTAGGAATATCAGACTGTTGTTGGTAAAATCACTAATTTTCCCTCACTTAATGTATTGCAACTCAGTACTCAACGACATGCAAGTTACACTGAATGATAAACTACAGCGTTGTCAAAATTATTGTTTAAGGTTTGTTTACTCTCTCCAACGCCATGAACGAATCACCCAAGCCCACATTTCAAGTTCAACTCTAAAGCTACCCGATCAGAGAAATTTTAGAATAATCAAACTTGTTGGAGATATTTTAAAACATTGTAAACCAGTTTATTTTAAAGATGATTTCAAATTTGTTTCTGAAGGCAGGAGAATAGACGTGTCACACACTAGAACTGGGGAAAATACTTTGAGGATTCCAAATCACCGTACTACCATTTATACTAAGTCCTTTCTAGTTTCTGGTTGCCGTGCATGGAATGCACTACCTGATTCTATAAGATGTATTGAGAGTAGAGCAAGCTTCATCATGAAACTTAGAAAATATCTTGTTGAGAAAATGACTGAAAATGTTCAACCCTAGAGCAATAGCATGACAACCCTTCATCCTCCATCCATCACCTATTCAATTTACTTGTAAATATACTTGCAATTTTTGTAGAAATAAGTTCAACCTTCGTTATGGACCCCATGTCCATACATCCATCATTTGCAGTAGTAATTTCAACTTACATAATTCACCCCATCATCAACCATTATTCATTACTTCTAGTAGTTATTAATTTAAAGTTAAATTTAGATTATTTTTTTAATCTTCTTTTTTTCCTGAATCTTTATAGAAAAGTTCCATTAATCTTAATCTGCTTTTAAAATTCCAATTGAAATTACCAACATTTTTACATCATTTATAAGCAGTGTAAACATTATGTTTTTAACTTTTAAGGCTGTTAATGGAAAGGACATCTTTGTTGTCCTTTCCCAAGAATGGACATCTTTATGTCCAAACTTCGCCTTTTCATCTAGACAATTATTCAGTCGTAATTTAAAAGATTGCCAATTAAATATATTTTAATAAAATTTCTATAATTTCGCGTTCATGTGTATCCGTGTTTGTTGAATAATGTTACTATGTTTTCAGCTCGTGACGTTTATATAGAAGTAATAGCTACTGTATATTCATTTCTGTATAATAGAAATACACTTACTCCTTTATATTATTACGTACTTTATTTAAGCAATCTAGAATTAATGCGTGAATGTATTGTTATTGTCTATATGAATAAAGAAATCTAATCTAATCTAATCTAATCTAATCTCTCCGCCATATTCTCCCATCCTCGAACGCCCAAAACCCGCAAATCGGCCCTCACATCCTCCAGCCATCTCCTTCTGGGCCTTCCTCTTCTACGCGTACCAATCATATTACTTTTTAACAAACTATGCGGTAACCTGTAGTGCTCCATTCTCTGTACATGCCCCAACCACCTTAACCGTTGTGCCATAATAACTCGTACAATATCTTCTGGTCCCATGAAATTGTCGATCTCTTCATTATTTCTAATGCGCCATCCATCTTCTGTTCTGACTGGACCCATGATACGCCTTACAATTTTTCTCTCAGAAACACGCAATGCTTGCTCTTCTCTACTAGTCAGCGTCCACGTCTCACCACCATAGATGGCCACTGGTCTGATCAGTGTTTTGTATAGCCGCAGCTTTGACATGCGTGATAAGAGCTTTGACTTCATTAATTTCATGTGGACATAGTATGCCTTGTTTGCAGCTAAAATCCTGCTTTCCACGTCCTCTCGTACCTTGTTCTCACTATTGAGGAGCGCACCCAAGTACTTGAACTCCCTCACATTTTGCAGCCAAACTCCTTCCCCACATTCCAGATCACCAACATGTCTTCTTCTTCTCTCGTCTGCTGACATCATGAGATACTTGGATTTCTCTATATTAATTTCAAGACCCAACTTCTTTCCCTCATTTTTTAGAGTTTGGAGCATGTCAACTACACCAGCTTTGCTTCTTGATACCAGCACCACATCATCTGCATACGCATATGCTTGCTTGGACTTAGTTACAATACTGCCGCTTGTCTGCAATGCTTTAAGAATAACAACTGATTTACACTAAATGAATAAAATTGTATAATTTACCTTTTGAGCCATTTTCAAATAAATTCCACTATTTATTGATTCAGTATAGGGCCTAAATTAGTATATTATTATGTATTAGTTATCATTTTATTCAAATATAGGTATTTCATATTATTATAATGGAATTTAAATTTTGTTTTCACATCACTAATTGTGATGTTCATCCCTCTTAGTTTACATATAGTGTCTTTAGCAACTCCTTCATGCGTACAGGGGTTTCCCCTTGCATGAGAGTATTTATTGTCAAAATTGCAAACATGTTATTAGTGTATTAAATTATAACATCACCATTTTTAATAAGTCTTGTTGGTTTGTATGAAAAGTTGCATTGCTTATATTTTTTCCTTGTAACATTGGTTTTGGCAATATAATGATTATTATTAGTAGTAGTAGTAGCCCTAATAACAGAGTAAACATCTGTAAAGAAATAGTCATGTGTATAGAGTTGAAATGGCTAGAGCAGCGCAGCTAGAGCTGGGCAGCTCCAGCAGCAAATTTGGAGCCGCGCAACTCGAGCTGCCGCTTGAGATTCGTAGTCTGCTTTCCACTTTCGATCTATAATTTTTTCCTAATCCTATGTTATTATTGATTTCATAAATCAATTTCAAATTTGAATTTTAAAATCTCACTACAGAAAAATGTTGGCCTGGATGAAAGTATCTGCAAATTCATACCCAGTCAGCGTTTATCGACATAAATTTGCATTGGCAAAATGTTTTTAGCAATAAAATTGTGCGATAAATAACGAAGACTCCAGTCTGTGTAGGCTGTGTGTGTTCTTAATAGCGAGTCTGGAATCATAATATAATATTGTATAGCTGGTGCAAAAACATTGGCGGTTGGCGATTGTCTGTTATCAATGCTCAGCTCTGTCAGGACCGTCAGCGAGCGATTTGAGAAGGAATATCGGGGAGAGTGTAACCTCAGCAATTGGTTTCGCTCTTGTAGATGGCTTTCCGACCGTCCTGACAGAGCTGAACATTAATAACAGTCAATCGCCAACCGTCAATAATTTTGGTACCAACTATACATTCAGTTTTATCCCACAGATTCGGAATAGCATGATGGCCGAAATTCTCATTGGAAAACGATAAAATGCAGGATGAAATTTACATTCGGTCGACATGCCTCATTCACATAACCTTTGATGTTTATCGATGAATCGATGTTTATCGATAAATCGATGTTTGTAAGCATCGATTTTTTTCAACATCAATGACTTTAACATCGCTGTTCAATGAACTGATCAAATCAAACCATGAATGAATGGATGAATGAATGAATGAATGAATGAATGAATGAAATAATGATTCATTAAATAAACAATTTAGGAATTTAATAAGTTTTGGGCGATTGCTTGTTTCTTTCTTCCATAAACAGTGTATTGTACTAATACAAATCAAAGCATTAATGAAGGAATGAATGAATGGATGGATGAATGAATGAATGAATGAATGTATAAATAAATAAATGAATGAACGAATTAACGATGTTACTCCAAGATTAGATTATCATCCCCCTCAAATTAAATCGTTGAACCTATTAAATTTTAGCTAATAAAACTTCACTAGCGCTCTACTATTGCTAAGACACTCTCTCTAGATACAGCTATTTCGCTAGCAACTTGTAAAGTAGCCCAGTGTGTTACATGCTTAATGGGTTGACATAATATTGGGTTGAAAGCTAGTGTTTTGAAGAATAATTAATTGTTATGTTGAGTATTTGTGAAGATGATCAATTATGCTAGTTATACAAGATATTGTCAAACCGTTGATTCAAAAGTTAATTGAGATACCGGTTTCGGTTGCATCAATTCATGGTAAACTGAGATTGTCAGTTTACCAGGATTTATAATGGTGTAGCAACTGAAACTGGTATCTCATGTTTAATTGAATTCGTGGTTTTACAATATCTTGTCCTCCATCTTATATTGCTCCATATATCCATGGATACATCCAGCATGTAAAGTTATTGAACGGAATTCCAAATGCTCAATAGCAGTTAAAATGCTATAATTTCATAATAATTATTAATTTCAATCTCCTATTTATAGCTGAATAGATAGAACAGAGGACTCCTGTTTCTATAAATATTGCTCAATGTACTAAATAGCAGGAGTTATCGTTGAGTGTTGGAAAACCCGATCAGCCGGCAACCGAGAGCTACCGGGTTCGATTCCCGGATTCCCGTCTCAAAATTCCAGATTTCTGAGCAGTTTCATTCAACAAAAATCTTGACTGCTATTTAGTACATTGGTCAATATTTGTAGAAGAAGGAATCCTTTGTTCTATTTATGTGATTATCAATTCACCTCATCCATCACCTTCGCACTATTACCCACGCACAAGCTAAAATGCTTACATATGTGGGCATCATCCGCAATGGAAAATAAATAATAGGAGATTCGATTTAATTATAATTATAATGTTACAGCAGTTGATTCGGTGTTCTGATATATATAATATATGATAAAAATTATTTCAGTTTAAACCATCAGCTCACTAGAATGAAACACACTATAATAATGCTTGATTTATTCTTGGTACAAGTTGAGTTTGGTTTAAATGGAGTGGTAGATGATATGGACTTAAGCAGTGTATTCAAACAATTCAGCGCAAGTAGTGTGGGTCTCAAGTTTCAAGCATCTGTGTGTGCTTAGATTATAAGCCAGATAACTTTTCGCTCAACTCGTGTCAAAGTTATGGCTAAGAATAACGAGCATGCTCTAAATAATTCCCATTTCAACGCTGCTGAAGTTAGGAGCTGTAAAGCCGTTTGTACATGTTCAAATTTCATTATTATATCAAGTTTTGTCTGATGAGAGTAGTAGCCCTGTAGCCTATTAAAATTCTACTGCATGAACTGTAACGAGAAACCGCAATATTATTATTCATTATTTATTCTGGATATGCTATAATTGAAAATTTAAGCATATTGGTTAAATGAAACTGAAGTTAACTACTCATTCACCCAATTTCCTTCTGCTATCCATACAATACAATCAACACTCTTGTAATCCATAAAATAGTTTCAGTAGCAGTGATTCAACGATTTACTCTGAAATATTGTAGGATTTTCTGTACGCCAAAAACGACGGGTTTGCTTATTTACAATTTATAAGACCGTCGAGTGGCAAGGTCTAATAAGATCTGATGTTTTTCGTAAACATTTCATACAATAAATAGTTAGTTGTAAACATCATCCTCTTATTACCCATCTCGTTCATTGTATTTTCTAATAGATTATTATTTATTCAATATATTCAATAAATTATATACATAGATGGATTCGTGAATTCGATTAATTAATTTTCTTCCAAATTTATTAAACGACGGGAAAATTAATCACAAAGACAAATCAAATTATTTTTATAAAATGATATGTGTTTCCCTATAGTATATCCTGGATGGGAACACTCCAATGGATTTCTAATTATTTATAAGTTTACTTCCATTTATGCACACTTGCATCTCATCCATCAATCAAATTTGTTCCAATTCAATAAATAGATTGTTTTCATTGGTGGGGAGATTTTTCCGAGGAAATTGATTGAAAAACACAATAAAAGGTAAGAATTTATTAATACATCTCTGTTCTAAAATACAGTTCTATCAACGAATATACAATTAGTATCGTAAGTAATCTCTTCTTTCAACATTGAATATAAATTTCCATTTCACAAATATATATTTCATTTTTCGCCTATGACGATATTTTTGATTAGGCTTTAAATTACAGTCGGTATTCATAAAATACATATAGATTTGCTACAACACCAGCCAGCAGCACGTGAATATTCGTCAAATTGGATTCAAAACCTCCATTAAATGACGTCATCAACATGATGTGATGCATGACGTCAAATAAGTGATTTACGGTGATTAAATCCAATGATATATTCTCGTTAAACTGGCAGTTAAAGTGGAACAGATAGGCTCGACCCGATTCAGATTGGAGAGAGATAGGACGCTAAGCTTTTGCTGCTGATTATAACTATAAGATATAACGAATAGCTCAGTGTGAGGAACTATAAAGACATTATGAAGGTTGTCTATTTATAGTGCCCTAGCTCAGGGTACATCGAAGACAAGGTTGTTCCGATTCTCGGGAGCTAGAAAAGTGGTGGGGGATCCAAAAAACGACATCAACAACATTTTCACTGAAAAATATTAGCGCATGCGCACTGTACTACATAAAATTCTACTCTTATCTCCCCTTATCTTACCACCTTATTTGAATTTTGCCCAAAATCAGGATGTACATTCTTCTTGAATAGCCTGTCCAAGCAAAGAAGACCCTCTGGTAAGATGAGAAAATGACTTCAGTTCGATCAATATCGGTTCAAAAAATATTGATTTGACCTCAAATTTTAGATCAGAATGTTTCCTACGATTTGAGACCAAATTTAGGCTATAATTTTTGAATGAATATTGATCGAGCTGGAGTCTTTAAATCATCTTGCCAGAGGGTTTCCTTTGCTTGGAAAGACTATGATAACATCGCATCTCCTCTATCAATTCCATTTGAACAGATGATCTACGTACATAACAATCACATGGTCTGCATGTTCGCAGTCCGTCCATTCCACGCGATTCCACGTCTCTTTTCTGTTAATGCTTAAAATCCCGTCCTCATCTCGATCGCGTATCATGCCTCTCCAGTCTGAATCGAGCCTTGTAATTTTCAAGTGTCTATAAGATATTCAACATGTTAATAAACTCTCACAATTAACATAGATTCATATCACTCTTCAATGATAATAGTATGCGGGAAAATATTTACGATAAGCTGTAACATCCAATGAATGAAATAGATTATTGATGAAAGATTCATCAATGAACATTGAAATAGTCCATCCAAGCAGAGAAGAAATTTTGGCAAGATGGGAAAATGACTTCAACTCAGTCAATATTGCTTCAAAAAATTTTTAATTTTGTCTATAACATTGAAGTGAACTTTCCAATCTACAATTTGTAGATCAGAATGTTTTCTACAATTTGAGACCAAATTTATAATTTTTGAATGCATATTGATCGACCAGGGTTTTTCTATGTCTTCTTCTCTTGGATCGACTGACTATAGCTCCCGATTAGATATAGTCTGTCTAAGAAAAGAAGACCCTCTGACAAGATGGGAGAATGACTGAGGCTCGGTCAATATTGGTTCAAAAATTATCAATTTGATCTCAA
This sequence comes from Sogatella furcifera, assembly GCA_017141385.1. Classification (NCBI taxonomy): domain Eukaryota; kingdom Metazoa; phylum Arthropoda; class Insecta; order Hemiptera; family Delphacidae; genus Sogatella; species Sogatella furcifera. Next base: position 10,338,179 of record CM029553.1, on the reverse strand, counting down.
ATTGTGGGAAACAATTCGATCTTCTATCAAGACCACATTTATAATTCTCGAACAAATATTGACCAAGCTGGAGTCATTGCCAGAGGCTCTTCTTTGCTTGGACAGACTATAGTAAGGAGGTTTTTTAATGCACCACTGACAGTTTCACAAGATTTACTCTCTGTTAACATTTCAACATTTTTCTGAATAACTGAGACCCAGAGTTTCCAACTAAAAATGGTAAACACCGCAATTCAAGTAGAGTAGGTCATAGAAGTATGAATTCTCTCCAATCACTCGAAGAACAGAGAATACTACTACTGTTTGATAAATATAGTATTGTATTTCTATATCGGAATAAAGAAAGATTTGATTTGATTGATACTGTCTACTTGGAATTCTAATATCAATTAATGGATGTTTTTCTCGATAATATATTATTTACTAAAAATAACTTTGTGACAATCAATATTTCCAAGTGACAATATAGGCTACTTCATAATAATAACAATAGTTATAAACATATTACTAAGTATGGGTTTTGCAACATCAATAATATTTTCTGAGAGGCAATAAAACATCATAATAATGGAATAATTCTAAGAATGAACTGAGAATATTACTGAATACAGGTTTTCCAACAATATTTATCAACTTATATTTCTTAAGTGACAATAATACATAATTCTTAAAATTGATTATAATAATATAAAAAGTGATAATATTTATATAGAAAAAAGTGATAGTAATGATAAAAATTATTACACTTTTTGAATAGTTGAGAAGGTGATATTGTGGTAGTTATCCATATTAAATGAAAAAAATTAGACGTTGTTAAACCACTGATTTATTAAAAAAACGAGATACCGGTTTCGGTTGTTACACTAAACTCAGTTCAGATAATGATGTAACAACCGAAACCGGTATCTCATTTTTTAAATAAATCAGTTGTTGGACAACGTTTTATTTTTTCATTTGAAAATTTTTAAAATGGTGAAGTTTTTATTTAGACTATTACAATGTGGTGGAGAGATCATTTTCCATAATCTTATTCATAATAATATTTTCTATTGTTGAACTTTTTCATTTAAATGACAATAGCTTAACAGACCCCCATTTCTCAACACATAGAGAACAGAAGATTGAAATAATTCGATGATTCAAAAGCTAGATAAGCGGGTCTCCAATAACTTTGCATGAACTAGGAGTACAACCAGTTAGTTATTCTCTATAAATCAACTCTTAGTTAATTCTATTCTATCTGAGTACAACTCACTGAACGTTTTGAACGTACTTGATTTGAAAATTCGCCTGAATGAAACTCTATCCATTAGATAACTAATGACTGTTATCTATTCTCCGCTCTGTCAGGAAATTTGGCGAGCGGTCTGTGAAAGCATATCAAGGCGAGAGCAATCTCAGCTCAACCGTTTGCCTTAACTGACAGTTTTTAGGCTGCCCTGACAGAGCTGAGCATTATAATAAATTGATTATTGCTCAGAGCTGAGCATTGATAACATATAGTTGACTCTCGATAATACGAATTTGGAGGGACCAGAGAAGAAGTTCGAATTATCGAGAGTTTGTATTATCAAAAGTTGGATGGAAGAGGAAAAAATGACTATATATAGCAAAATTGCTGCTATAGGAAGTAAAATTGTTCGATATTGTAGTTAGATAGATAGATATTGTAGTTAATTGAATGTTCAAATTTTCAAATGCAGAACTATGACTATAAAAATTTTTAAGAATTGAGAAATTCAATATAAGGAACTAGAAATAAATGAATTAGAAGTTGATGAATTAATTTAAAAATTACAATAATTAGGAAGTAACTTAGATTGTAATTTTTTCATGAAGAAGTCTGTAATTTTTTAAGGAAAATTAGTCAAAACAAGATTTTTTTTTATGAAAAAGTCTGTAAATTTTTCTGCTTCGCTGAATTTTATGCAGGTTTGATCATGTTCATGTTCAATAAGAGTTCGTATTATCGAGAGTTTTTGTAAAGAAATTCGAATTATCGCGTGTTGCAGTCGGATCAGGTTCTGTATATTGATTCGTATTATTGAGAGTACCTAAATGCATTTTGTTCGAATTATCAAGTGTTTTTCAAGGGACCTGGGATTTAGTTCTTATTATCAATAGTTTCTTATTATCGAATTTTTGTATTATCGAGAGTCGACTGTATATCATTCTGCTAGGCGCCACTGTTGTTGGCGTAAACTATTTATTTTATAGCAACAAAATGGTTCAAATTGGAAAGTGTTTCTTGAAGTGGAAAATTGTTATGTAAACATTTATTATCTATTTACCAATTCAACATGTGAATGAACATCATTAAATACAATCTCAGTACTCAGGTATACTCCTAAGCTTCCAACAGGCTACTTGTTATCAAGTCGCCCTTGCAAAATTAATAATAGCCTAAACAATATCATACACTATCAACATATTGTATTGAAAAAATAAGCAAAATAATTATTCAGAAAATCCAGTTCTGTACTTTTGCAAACTTAAATTGTGATGAATAGGTGTAAAACAGCCTTCCCATTCATTCAGAATAAATAGATTTTCTCTGTCTATGAACTGGAAGTTAATGAGCTCTGCAACCTGTTCAAATACCAACAGTTATTGAACTTCAATGAGCATTGTGCAACATCTACAATAATTGCGATAACAATAACACAGTTAATGAGATGTAGTGTGGTGTGATAATTGAATCTGTCTGCGACATTGTGACCTATATCGAACTAATTAACACAGTCAACTGTGTAACAATATGAAGTGATATAGTTGATTTAACTGTAGTTGACATTCAAATAATCAACGGTTTATGCTTTTTCTGAGCACATTGTTGCAGACCAAGGTTGTTTTGTCGAGCAAAGAAGACATTTCTGGAGGAATGTCTTCTCTATTTGACAAGGCTTTACAAATATAGGTTACTCGGATACCGGTATTAGGGAACTAGAAAAGTGGTTGGGAAAACGGACTATGAAGTAGCTCAAATAAACAAAATAATATATAATATTTCTCGCCGAAAATATTAGTGCATGTCTACGGAACTGTAATTATAGTCTATGAAAGCCAATAAGACATTCTGGAAAGATGAGAATACTGTATTACTCCAGCTCAGTCAATATTGTTCAAAAAATTATGAATTTCGTGAATACTGCTTCCTACAATTAGAATTTCTATTCATAATTTTTGAACCTACATTGACCAAGCTGGAGTCATTCTTCCATCATCTCAGAATGCCTTATTTGCTTGGACAGACTCTAGAAGTCCTGATCTAACTACGTCACATTCTAGACTTCCTCATCCGATTTTCATTCTGCTCAATATCCGGCAGTTATGGAGCTACCTTCTCTGCAATAACCTTGGTTGCAGACTTCTTTGATCAAAATGATGAGCCAGGTATCAAATTTATAAATCTAATAATGATTTGTAAGATTGATGATGATATAATTCAGAAGATTGATAAGGAGAGCTTCATGGATACAATGATTGATGGATGATTCAGAACTATTCATCTCAAGGACAGAAATCTCCATGTTTGAATTTCGCAATAAAACCTATTATCATTATTTGGGAATCAATTCAATGTTGATATAATATTAGTAGAAGTATGGTGGATTTCACTGAGCTTGTCAATCAGAAGTGTTACACTGAATGATCACACTTAACACACTTGAACTTTGAGTCTGAGTATGGTACAACATACAACATACAACGGTTACATTATTACAGTATAGTATATATTTGATATAGTATACAGTATCGTATAGTATACAGTAGTATAATATACAATATAGTATACAATACTATACAGTATATGAATAGTCTATTACAGTATACTATATAGAGGTGTTGTTATAGAGGTTACAGTCTCTGTACTTGGATTCATACACTGATTTACAACTGATTGGAATGATTGAACCTACAACTGACGGAACACGGTTTTCCTTCAACATTGTAACGGAACTGGGAACAAATTCCCGAATCGGTACAGTACAATAATAGCATGCCTAATACCAAAGTGATATTTTCCATTAACCGTTGATAGGTTTGCAACTGACATTGATATTTTCCAATACTGATATGCATGAAACTCAACCAGATATGTTTTAAATGGTAAGTGATATAGTATTGACAGATATGACACCTGTATATCCAAAGCAGAACATTGAATTTGATTGATTTTTTTACCATTGGTAAAGTAAGGATAACATCATATCCCTCTTGAATAGAAAGCCATGCCCTAATAGAATGAAAACTCTACATTCTACTCCATGGGTACAGTCTACCCATATGAAAGCATTGAGTACAGTTACAAATCATACATGTGGACTTGGTTTTTCTCTCTTTTGAGCGAAATTTTCATGAAATAGGTTCATGGAGATCTTCAAATATTTATTAATATTACAATTGAGACTTGATAGCAAGTATTTCAAGCAAAGGTAATAATGAATGAGTGAATGAACGATGATGAAAATCTACATTAAAATGTTCACTTCGAAAATACTTTTCACTTTAAAACATTCTAAATTTCGATGAAAGTTCACTGTTCACAATAAAGATCAAATAAAATAGAATTCCTCTTGTGTTTTATGTACTGGGTTCTAGTAGTTATTAGCATAACAGATAAAAAATAGACAACAATTATGTCTCGAGATGATTTGTAGCCAGTCAAATGTGAGAACGCACACGAGAAACGCATCCGTTGAAACAGCTGATTAAAAAGTTACTCAATGCTTTCAAATGGACCGGCTTTCCTAGTCTACATAGTTGCCACTTTCAAGGTCATGGCCTAATATCAAAGGGAACTATGATGAAATACAACTTGATATGTTTTAAATGGTGGGAGATATGAATTGAATAGATCTGACATCACTGGCGGCTCGTGCCCACGAAACAGGTGAAGTGCCCGTATCTTTTACTGTACAGCACTTCACCTGTTTCGTGGGCACGAGCCGCCGGTGTCTGCCATCTCTCTTTCCAAAGGAGCAGAAGAATGAATGAGATTAATTAACATCGATATTCCCAATAACACACAATAGACTCAGTATTAATTATTATATACACACTGCCCACCCTCCATATTTCATTGAATGCCTTGCAATTTCCATAAGCAGAACAAATTAAAATTATCTGAAAGATTGTGAAGAGAATTTAATGAATTAAAATGATAATAATTTCGATAGTTATATTAATATGTCGCTTGTTAGACCTCTTTACGCATTCTATTCTACCAGAAAGTTACAATGCAACCTTGTAAATCTAAAACTAAATAATAAAGTAAAGTTATCATGGAGGAATATCACACATGGACCCATAACTTATAACACGCAACCCTCACTTGAAAAGTATGTTGCGGAGCAGTGGCGTAACGTACACCCCCGCGGCGCGGGGGGGACCGGGGCTCTGGGGGGCCCCCGAATATAAAATATAGGTTTCTTGAAAAATAAGTAACTTGGGCTCCCAGAAGGCCTGAAATGATCTATTACATAGTTTCTGAAGAAATAAAATTGAAGTGACGATTTATCAAGAGAAACACGATTTTATTTGGCAAATACAGCAATAAGTACTAATGTAAATTAGTTTGTTTATTTTCTTTTCAATAAATATTGAATAAAAGACCTATTATCAATCCAACTCCAAATAAGAACCTTCAAAATCATCATAAAGGGTAGAAAAAGGGGTATGATTTCGGAAGAAGGGGGTTATGATTTCGGAAAAAGGAGGTTATGATTTCGGAAAAAGGGGTCCGGAATTTTCGTTTTTGCGGGGGGCCCGGTTTGGAAACGTTACGCCATTGTTGCGGAGGGAGTTTCCTGGTAGGAGGAGTGTTCGAATTTGCAACTGAAGATTTCTTCTGACATTTTAGGTATGTAATAATATAATTATAGTCAACGCCAACACTCTTGATTGCCTATTTTTCATGAACTTTAGAACCCTGACAAGAGGAATTCACTGATCCAAGATGTATAGCCTATGTATCGACAGGATTACATCATTAAACACCACCCCCTGAATTTTCCGGGTGAAAATGTTTTGTCTAGTCGATTGACTCATTCACATTAATTTAGTTGGTGACTAAGTTGGGTTGAAGCAAGAAGAAAAATTGCTTCAAGAATTAAAATTTCAACATAATTATTGATCATGTTGAATGCTTGGAACAACTTATTAATCACTATTTTCCCAAATCAATGACTGATTAGATTTTTCTCAGGTCATTCAATACTAGATTTGAAGGCTCTATAGTGCAGTTGGGCCAAAATTTCTTAGCATCAGCCAGAAATGGCTGACCCAGACGAGGGGCATAGTGCGGGAACCGTTCTCAAAACATTAAGGCAACTAATGTCACATTAGACAGTGGATTAGAACAGGAGTAAATGTTCTTAATGAAGTTAATAACACTTAGCTGTCAGGTGCCAAGAAATTATGGCCCAACTGTACAGGAGAATGTAAAACATTGTCAAACCAGCATGAACATTATTTTATATTATCTTGAATTTATGAGCACAGTGTATTTCTGGGTTCTATTTATATCTTAGGGCCCCCAATAGCCCAATAAACAGTCACCCAATTGATACTCCAGTTCTCAACAAGGTTGCATTGTGTGTTCTTTTCTCATTACCAGACAATGAGCCAGTTTCGTTCTATGGTTTAGAAGAGCATGTATGAAGTATTGAGACCAAGCAATCAGCTGGTATTGAGAGTCAGCACCATATTAGAATAAAAGAATACCATACAGAACAGTAGTAAGGGGAGGAAGCTCAGTTTGTTGTTTGATACGCAGTCGTGTGTCATGGTACGGGTTCGGGCACTGCCTGAACTGCTGTTGCCGTGTTGCATGGCAGCAGGCTCTTCTCCTGCAACAAATGAAACACATTTAGAGAAAGGAGGCTCAGTGAAAATGAATCAAACTCACGTGACATGAAGTGTATAACATAAAAATTGATCACATCACTTCATTGACATGCAATCAATGTCATACTACTTACTCACTTCCTCAAAATTAGGCTATATTTTGTTTTGTAAGGTGAAGTTAAAGATATTGCTCAAGACAAAAATTGGAGTATGACACTAACTAACAAAATACAAGAAAATGTGGGTTAATTTTAGAGGCTCTGTATTGTAACAGAATAGTCATTGAGTATTAAACTCTTGATTGGTTTGCCAGGTCAAGTCCATCATACTTTCGTCAATCCTCATCAGATTTAGATTAAAATAATACGTGATTCATAATCGTGTCATGTGAGATATTGGCTTTTCACTTCACATCCCATATGCCAGTGTTATATCCAATTGAATAAAATTTCAAACCAAATTGAAGGGTGGATTGCCTCTGTTTTATATTTGGAGAGCTATTTTCAGCTCTTATTGATGTTGTTTTCATTGAGAAAAATGTTGAAAAAATATTTGGATGAGTTCAATTCAGCTCCCTCATTGATTTCACATCAGAATTCAAATTGGCAGAAGTATTGTGGAGGAGAAAAACGATTTTCACAAACTGCAATGGAGCACTTCACATTCATTCAATTAAAAAAAATTATTATTAAAATTATTTTTCTATCTACTGTAGATTCAAGATTCTTGAACTCACTGTTTTTATTATTCAACTTATTTTTGTTTTAATAGGCTCAGCCTAAGCTTTGAAACAATATTGTCTTTTGTCAAATAAATCAATAATCATCAATGCCACGCCGCTTGTATACCCTATACAGTCTCTCCAGCATAGCAAGGGTTTGGGGCATAGTTGGGGGGGGGTTGTTCCATTCAAAGAGATCTGGGGGGGACTAACAATCAGCACTGGCGGCTCGTACCCACGAAACAGGTGAAGTTCCCGTCTCTTTTACTGTACAGCACTTTACCTGTTTTGTGGGCACGAGCCGCCAGTGCCAATCAGTGAAAGTTTCATTCATAGCCCTGATAGGCCATACCAATCAACAAAGATTACCAAATGCTCATCAATGAATCTTCACGATTGCAATGAACAAAAAAAGGATGACAGAATTCCATTCATCATTCAGCTTTTGAGATGGAAAGTCTGAATATTTTTATTCGGAGAGGGAAATTGTCAACAACAGTCGGGAATTCCAATTAGAATTCTGAAGGATTTCATTCGGTTACAAAAGAGAGTTCAGGAATGAAATCAGCCAATGAGAAGTCATCCGAGAATTTAAAAAATGGTCGTAGCCTATAGGATTATGGGACAGAAATAGAATCGGGGTGGTGGAGAAGAAGGAAAAGAGGAAGAATAAGAAGAGGAGGAGGAGGAAGAAAAAAATGAGAAGGAAGTGGCTGCAGCCAGACGGGTTTATACTAAACTCGCGGCTCGTGCCCACGAAACAGGTGAAAAAAAGGTACGACTACGTGAAAAACACGTGAAAGGTACGTGAAAAACACGTGAAAGGTACGTGAAAGGTACGTGAAAAACACGTGAAAGGTACGTGAAAAACACGTAAAGTAAAAGGTACGACTACGAGCACTTCACCTGTTTCGTGGGCATAAGCCTCTAGTGTTGAGTGGGTGGAAGTGCCTAATTAGAAGGAGTAGGGTAAGGGTAAGAAGAAGGATGATGAGGGGAAGAATGGTGGGGAGAAAGTGGATGAAAAAGAGAAAAGAAGGAGAAGAGGGTGGATAAGTAGAATGGAGTAAGGAAGAAGAACCTAACAAGAAGAAAGTAGTGAAGAAGAAGAGGAACAAAAGAAGAGCAATTGTGAAAAAGGTAATGAATAGCGAGAGCAATATAGGAATAGAAAGAATAAGAAAGAAAAAAGAAGAAGAAGATGAAGAAAAAGAAGAACGTGAACGAATAAGAGCTTCTCCGAAATGAAAAGTAATAAGATAGATTCTGGTAGTGGAAATATTATTGGTCGTTTGAAGAAGACTCTCTTGAACTGTTATTATAACTTCTATTGAGTTTATTCATGATCGAGTCTCGCAGCTGAAAACGGTTTCTGGGAACGATTAAGTAAACTAGGTGGTCCCGGGATCCCGGGCAAAATGAAATGGAACGGAGAGGGCAGTACAGTAGTTGAAAGCAATCTTCTTCTTGACAATCGTCATGTTGCCGTTCTCAAACCAAATTTGGTTCCTTTTCTTCATGAGGATGCACTGGCGGCTCGTGCCCACGAAACAAGTGAAGTGCTGTATAGTAAAGGATACGGACACTTCACCTGTTTCGTGAGCACGAGCCGCCAGTGCGAGGATGATGCCCTCACGGGCTCCCTGGCCTGTGCGTTTCGTTCTATAAGACCAATAAACAGTTGAATTTATTTATTTATCTAGTTCTTCAGAGTATTAATATTGTTCACATAATTTATATTGGAAAACTTAAAAGCTCATCTCATGAAACCGGTACCTTTAGTGGAATATTAAATTGAAATCAAATACCATGGAGTAATATGAAAGTCTCAGTGGAACGTTTGAATATCCAGGTAAGGGGACACCAAGCATCTCAGTAGTAACGTTTTATAAAGTCGGGCTACACGCATCATCCGCCATTCCGTGGTGAACTAAGGCTGAGGCCGCACTGCCGGTGGGTAGAGCGTGGAGGGTGGAGGGTAGTTGGTAAATCTATAGAACATACACACCATCCACAGTAATACATCGTATAAATGGTATGACGTCATACTGTTTTTTGAGGTTAGATTGTCCATATTTGAGAATTTCAAAATGGCGACTGAGCACATACCGGCCTCAGTGCGGCCTCAGCCTAAGAGCTCCCAATTTGATTTCATAATTATCATGTTTCACCATTAAGACGACCAACAGATGAGCAAGTTGAGAAAATGATGGATATCAATACTAGAGCATAAAATAATGCGTTCCAATGAGGTTAAATGATGCATAGATTCTTCATTCTTATGATACATGAGCTCGAATTACGAATCATGAACTTAATGAGAAGTAATAAGACATAGATATTGTCTTGGACAATATATTTGTCTATTAGATATGGGGGTGGCGTAGCTGAGTGGGTAGAGCGCTGGCGTTGCAACCCAAAGGTCCCGGGTTCAAACCCAGGTCAGACCAGGAATTTTTCTCAGGCCACTCTCCCGTTTTTCGGATGGACACGTTAAGCCGTCGGTCCCGGCTGCCTAAAAACAGTCGTTAAGTCATGTCAGAGGCCATGAAATTGATCAGGAGCGACCTGAAAACTCTGACACCAGACCTGAGCCAGCCAGGTCACACGAATATTATTATTTTAGACAATAGATATTGTCTAAGACATAAATCATTTGTTTAGACAATAGATATTGTCTAATACATGAATTATGAACTTTATAATAGATTTTTGGAATTCACAATCCTAGTTCAACTATGCCATCGTTTGTAATACGGTTTAGATGATTTTTGAATACAATGTTTGCGTACAACCAGAATCTCCTTTTTAACTTTAACAAACTCAATCAAAAATATTGAATAACCCACAATAACGTGCGCTGTCAGGTCTATAGTCTGTCCAAGCAAAGAAGACTCTCTGGCAGGATGGGAAAATGGCTCCAGCTTGGACAATACTTGTTCAAAAATTATAAATATGGTCTTAAAATGATAGTTCAAATTGTTCCCTACAATTTGGTATCAAATTCATAACTTTTGAACAAATAATGATTGAGCTTGAATAATTCTCCCATTTTGCCAGAGGATCTTCTTCGCTTGGACGGACTTTATCGACTAGCAAACCCCTATCGCGAATAGCCTGTGAAACCACTTTGGAAAATTGAAAAACTGTTGAATTTTCCGGCCAATCTCTTGTGACTTTTCGCACGCGCCTCAGTTGGGAAAAGTGAATTAAGAAGTTGTGGCGTTCTCCGTCAATCTTATCTCCTGAAACTCGAACAGCTTTATCCTAAACTTCAACTTGGGAAAACGGAGGAGAATAACAACAAGAAAAGGAAGGAGAAGAAGAAGGAGGAGAAGAAAAAGAAGAAGAAGAAGAAGAAGAAGAAGAAGAAGGAGGAGGAGGAGAAAAAAAAGGTTATGATAATGATGATGATAAAGAAGGAGAGGAAGAAGAAGAAATGGAGAGGAAGGAGAATAAAGTGAAGAAGGTGAAGAGGAAGTGGAACAGGAGAAGAATGGAGCAAAGAGAAAAAAGTGAGAGGAAAGATGGTAGAATTATTGAAAAGGAGAAGAAGAAGAAGATGTATCCTTTTTGTATATGTTGGTGAACAGAAATTTACACTTGGGAATTTCTCCAATGAGTGCGAAACATGTTGTATTGTGTTGAAATAATAAACCACTTGAAAGTGAAATAACTATAACCTACATGGTTCTCTATGTTCCCATATTAGAATAAATATAGAAAAAAATACAGTTTTTGAAAAATTGAAACCAATTACAAGTCTGTATCATCAACCGTTTCCAAGTAACAATTTTTGAAAACTCCATAATTTCATCAATTATGAAATTATCAAAATCTTGAATAGGAACCAATAGAGTTCCAGGACACTGGCGGCTCGTGCCTATGAAACAATAGGTGAAATGTCCGTATCTTTCACTGTACAGCACTTCACTTGTTTCGTGAGTACGAGCCGCCAGTGTATTAGAATAAATGAATAAATTGTCTTACAATCTCTGTAATGGGAATTCACGCCAATCTATGGAGGGAAATGCACCAATCACAGTTAAACATCTTTATTCTAATCTACATTTTCCAAGTAACACTGAACGCATACTGAGTTTACTTTATAATTATATAGCCACTGCACTGCCTAATGATTGATTGATCCTTAGAAAAGCTATACTATTCATCGTGCTAAAAGAAGGAAGCATATTGAAGAGCCACGCTGCATGGCAAGCTGTGGTGTTAACACATAATAGTCACATACTCCCCCCTCCCACCACGACACTTTTCTTCCTTCCTGTTACACATCCCTTCAACGGATTTCCTCCTTATCAGTCGGGGATACATGAGAGGGTGCGGGGGGGAACCTCCCACCCCCAAACCGGTGCTCATCTCACATTAGATAATGTACTTTGGAAGATTTGCGAAAATAATGCAGTCTAAATCTATCAGAAAATATCGTTCTAAAATAGCAGTTTTACTGACGATGTGTCCGTATCTTTTATTGTACAGCACTTCATCTGGTGTGCATGAGCCGCCAGCGGACTTTGGTCAACTTTGATTGTAAGGCCACTAGTTCTAATCACTATATACAGAGTGTTTCACGAGGAAAATGCAATACTTCTCAGGCTGATTCCTTACACCGAATAGACAAAAAAGTTCCATGGGACCAACCCCCAAAAACGCTTTGTTGCTAAGATAACAATGGACGAAAATTGAGATTTTTCAAAATATATTAATTTTTCTAATTTTTTAGTGGCTCTAGTGAGGTTCTAAAATAAGCAATTCCTATGTAAAATTAGATGAGAAATTCAATGAAACCAGTTACAAGTTTGTAACTTTGACGGTTATTGAGATAATAGGAAAAAATATGCTGGAAAACGTCATTTTTCAACAATAAGGGTTATAACTGGATGAGGAATCATAAAATTGTATTTTTTATTCATGGAAGTTGAAGAGAGTCGGATTCTAAAGAAAAAGTTGAATGGCGGCGATTGTGTAAATCTTACCCAAATCTCAGAAATGGCGATCAAAAATCGCAAAATTGACAAAACATAGCACAAGTGATGAATTCGTGTTCAGTAGCGATTTTGCGATTTTTGATCGCAATTTCTGAAATTTGAGTAAGATTTACACAATCGCCGGCATTCAACTTTTTCTTTAGAATCCGACTCTCATCAACTTCCATTGATAAAAAATACAATTTTATGATTCCTTATCCAGTTGTAACCCTTATTGTTGAAAAATGGCATTTTCTAGCATATTTTTCCAATTATCTCAATAACCGTTAACGTTACAAACTTGGAACTGGTTTTAAAAATTGGCAGGCATGTTCAATAGGACGTTTAGACGCGCGCTAAGAACGGATTTTAAAAACTTTCCAAGGATACGCCAGATATCTGAGTTTTTCTATAGTTTTTCGGCATTTTCTTTATTTTTCGAGATCCAATCGGTAGAAAATTGTAATTTGTACTTGGTGGGCAGGTTCAGATAAGGTATACAAAGTACAAATGTTGTGTTAAAATATTTTTGAAATCCGTTCAAGATTACGCCAGTAATAAGTTTTTTTCAAAACTGTAGGTGCTTAGCGGGTTGCATATCTTCCGCCTTGATACGACCAATCCTAACTGTGAATTCAATGATTGAGCGACTTAATAGATGAACTAATTTGGAAGCTATTGGATCAAGTTTTAAACTATGTCCGATATACTTCCCAAGGTTACGCTCAATATTAGCGTTTTCTATTTTTGGAGTATTTCTTAGATTTTTCGAGAACCAATTGGCAGAAAATGTTGGAATTTGGTAAACAGGTCCAGATTAGGTCTAGGAATGCTGCGTTCAATAAAATTTTAATACCCTTCCGAGGTTACTCCTGTAATAAGGTTTTCCAATGTTTGGAATCTGCACTTTCATTTATTCCACTACTGAACTTAATACGTTCAAATCATATACCCAGGTTGAGCTGAGGTAATAGAACAACACTAATTCCGAACAATTACCCAAAAGAAACCTGTGAAGTGATTAATGATGATCAAAGCAAATCTATTCTAATGGAATTTGCAGGCGAGCGAAACGAGCCTGTTTATTTCAGCTGACACTGACATAGGTTTTGCAGGCGAGCGAAGAGAACCTGTTCGACTCACCGACACTGCTGATACTGTCGGAGGTTCAGGGGGCGGAGCCCCCTGGCTAGGCAGAGAAGGCGATCGAAGCTAGCCTGCCGGTTAGTGTATAATGAATAAAATCACAGTACCACTAAAAATAAATTTTCATTGTGGTATAAAATACATTGCATTTTTAAAGAAATAAATCCAAAGTCTTATTATCGTAAGAATAATTTTAAGTGTACTGTGGTTCATTTTATCAGTTATAATGGAACTTTGAATATCGCTTAATTGCTGTAACAGTGAATTATTCCCCAATTCACAATTCTCAAATATAATAGAATATCACTATCGAGAAAAATAAAAAAATGTCTTGATGAATCAATCGTCAGTTTGGCATTCTTTCACTTCGTGGAATAAAGAAGTCATTTTCAAATGAAGTAAACATGGTCATCATCAGCACTGTTCTTAATCAATGAAATTCGAATAACTCTAATGAAAGTGGTTTGGAAAAATTTTCTCATTTGTGATTTGAAGTAAATCAAACAATTCAGAGTTTTTGGAAGCTTTGGTTTTGTAAACTGCTTGCCTCTCAAACTGATCTTAGTGCCGTTATAAATCACCTATTTTCACAAAAATTATCCGGGGTAAATCTTGATTCTTGTAGAACATAATACAGTGGAACCTCAATTTCACGAAACCCGATTCTACGAAATCCCTGATTCAACAATTTTTTTACAACGTACATAACACTACATGTAGAAGTAACCCCGGTGTTGAGTAGGTTTTCAGCCTAAAAACCCCGATAGTGCGAATTTTCTAAGCTCAAAACTCAAGGTCAGAGCCCCTTTACAACGAATATTCAAAGAAAAGAACCTCTATTTTGCGTTCGTAGCCCCTATATACACTGGCGGCTCGTGCCCACGAAACAGGTGAAGTGCTGTACAGTAAAAGATACGAACACTTCAACTGTTTCGTGGGTACGAGCCTATATAACGCCAGTGCCTATATAACGTATTTTTCACGCTACAGACCCCGGTTTTACGTATTCTATGAATCCGTACTCTACTGAAGTTCAAATAGACGAGCCTGTTTGAACATGGAAAGTTTTGTTTTACAACAGGAGACGTCCTGTCTGGACTTTTTCTATGCCTCTCATCCTCCCCCTTAGCAAGAGCATACGGTATTCACTCACATTTCTAAGTACGTTAGTTGATCACGCTTAGAGTAAGCTAACGGTTTACAGTATACATAAGCCCATTAGGGACCGCTATATTACGAATATTTACAGCTTTCAACCCCGATATCACGAACCCCGTTTTTAAAAATACCCCGATACAATGAATTTTTTCTTGGTCCCTTGAACTACGTTAAACTGGGGTTCGACTGCAATGAATACTCAACAGTTTATTTTGGAGAATATTGCCATGAATTATCCAGGTTCAAGTTGGAAATAGTTACTCCCCATTACATCTCAATCAAGATTTTTTATTTAGAATTTTTTTTTTTGAGAGTTCCAATTTCATTCTACCCTCTCTGCACGTTTGTTACATCTTTCGAGATTTTTATTTCCAAAAAATTCTATTCCCGCCCCTCCTCCCTACATGTTCTTCGCCAATGCCCTCTCTCCACTCAATTCGATCATTCGCCTTCTCATTCCTCCATCCACCTCTTTTCTTTTTCCCCCCTAGTTCTGAATCCTTTTTCTCGTTTGGTAGAATGTTTGCACTTGTTCGTTGCGCGAGCTGAGAAGACACATCGGCACAATGTATAGTG
The DNA here is from genome assembly GCA_017141385.1 of Sogatella furcifera. NCBI lineage: Eukaryota > Metazoa > Arthropoda > Insecta > Hemiptera > Delphacidae > Sogatella > Sogatella furcifera. The sequence continues at coordinate 10,322,744 of CM029553.1, read as the reverse complement.
TATTGTGAGTGAGTGTCATCTCAACTTGCGCGAACGATACCAGGGAGATAGCGACGGATTTGCTCTTCTCGACTTGAAAGACACCGGATTAAAGTACGCGCAAGTTATGAAGAGACGCCGTCCCAATACACTTTACATGATAACAGAGTGTCTTCTGAACGTGCACGAACTAGAGTCTACAATGCATCTTGATAAGCCGACTTTTCCCACCCTAGATCTTTTTTGGACTCTTTTTTCTATCCTTGTTTTCCACTTTTCTTTTTTTATTCACCTTTTCTGCGTTATCAATTTTTATTTTTTTTTCTGAAACATCCCTTGTTTATATGAATGTACAGGTTAAGTAGGCCCGATAAGACCCTACCAATTATTTCTTTCACGAGCCGTCAAGCCTCACTTCATCCAACATGAGCTCCATTTTCTTAATTCGACCTAATAATGTATTTGATATTGTACTTCTCAAGCATTTCCATCAGAAATGTGCTCGTAAAAAGCCCAATACCAAGAGCAAAACTGAAAACTGATTGGAAAATAAGTGAAAAAACATGAGAGACTTATAGAATTATATCATAGAATGTTATTGGAATTCAATAATGAGGCATGTTATGAGAAGAATTATAATCATTATTTTTTGATAAATGAGCTCAGGGTTGAAAAAAATGCAGTTAGTGAGCTTGAGTATTCAAGATACGCGATTATAACAATATAGTTGAGAATAATTCACCGAAGCTTTCACTGAACAATTAAAAAATCATCTTGAAAATGATTTTTTTCTTAGAATCTGATCAGTTTCACAAAATCTTGGTTTTTCAACTTTTTCTTTAGAATTCTCCCTTTAACAATTCCTATTGTTCAATTATTCTTCAATCATCAAAAGTACTATACTCCGTCCACTGAGTATTCGGACCGAAGCTCCTCCTCCGAGGTTCTGACGTTATGAACCTCTAATGAATATTATAACTCTAATATTAGTTCAGTCAATGAAGCATTATAGAGTGCATGGAATATGCCCCAATTTTTGACCTCGGAAATTTGTTTTGACTAGTTGAGAGGTTAGCATACTACAAGTCTCCGGACCTGGGGGGTGAGCGTATGGCGGGAGGGGGGGGGGGGGTTAGAAGGTACAATTTTTCAGTTTTTCGCATAAAACCCGAAAACGGTTCATCCTAGAAAAAAGTGCTTCGAATATAAATTAAAGAGGACTAAAATCCGCGCCGATTAAAAAAAACGAAAATCGTCCGAATAGAAAATTTTTTTATTTGATCAAAACTCCGTTTTTTATGAAAAATTCCAAAAAAATGTCCTAACTTCTTCTAAATGTGATGTAACTCAAGAAGTAACAATAAATCCACTACCCTCTCACCCTAAGGCTGAAGCCGCACTACCGGTGGGTACAGAGTGGCGGGTGGAGAGTAGATGGTAAATCACATGTGGCTGACAAACACATGTGTTCAGCCGCCATCTTGAAATTCTCAAATGTGGACAACATAAAAACCAAAAACAGTATGACGTCATACCATTCATACGATGTATTACTGTGGATGGTATGTTCCATAAATTTACCATCTACCCTCCACCCGCCACGCTCTACCCACCGGCAGTGCGGCCTCAGCCCTAAAGTTGTCGAGCATTAAAAGTAGAGACAAAATATCATATCAATATTGATATTTGGCCTATTTTTGGGAGTTTAACAATCACTTTTCCAAGGATGGAATTTCTTCAAATTCAGCTACAGCTGTAGCTACCACCTAGGTGGTTTTTCTCAATATTTCGATGATAAAATATAAATACGAAGTGATAAATAAATCCAAGGTAGTGTCTGGTCGTCTATATGGATCATTTCTCATCAGAATACTCATTTTACTGCACAAAATTTGGAATTTGCAGTAGAACGGACCCTTAACCGTTTCCGGGTTTTATGCAAAAAACTGAAAAATTGTACCTTCTAACCCCCTCACACCATATGCTCACCCCCCAGGTCCAGGGACTTTTAGTATGTTAACCTCATAAGTAGTCTAATCAATTCCCCGAGGTCAAAAATTGGGCATATTTTATGCACTCTATACCCATGTGGACAGGCTATATTGAATTTTTGAGTGGCCTTAGAAAAATTGATGTTTTATGGTTGTTCGACAAAATTTACATCCCAGCATGATAACGATCATTATCAATATCACTTGATAGAATTAGAGTTGATTTAACATAATATTCCATAATAATATTTTTGTTATTGTTATTTTGACTGCTCAGTTCAAGCCGGGAATTTCAAGCTCATTCAACTACACACTACTACAAATTCCTACATACTACTACTATATAACCTAATCTAAAGTTTTCATTTGCAATAAATCAATCTCATTGAGCCACGTTAACACCGGAATGTTAATTACATTTGTTAATAACTTTTATACAATAACTTATCTATATATATAAAAGCGAAATGGCACTGAATCATTCATTCATTCATCACCAGAACTAAAAATCCACTGAACCGAATGCGTTCAAATTTGGCAGGCATGTTCAGTTGGACGTTTAGATGCGCGCTGAAAAAGGATTTTAAAAAACTTTCAAGGATACGCCAAATATTTCAGTTTTTCTAGAGTTTTCGGCGTTTTCCTCATTTTTTCGAGAACCAATCAGTAGAAAATGTTGATATTTGGTGGGCAGGTTCAGATAAGGTCTGGAAATGTAGTGTTAAATTTTTTTTCAATCCGTTCAAGATTTCGCCAGTAATTAGGTTTTCAAAATTGTAGATTTGTTGCGGGTTGCATATCTTCCGCCTTGATACTACCAATCCTAACTGTAAATTTAATGGTTCAGCGAGATTATAGATGAACTAATTTGGAAGATATTGAAAAACAAAACATATCCACCAAAAAATCTTCCATGAGAAGTTTGAATTATGTAAATCACCTGAAAGAGTGCAAACACATAAATTTTGATAGATTTCCTGAAAAGTGAGAGGCTTGCGTTTCCCGGATTTTCACAGTATGACTGTGACCTAAAAAGTAACAGACGCTGTATTACCTTACTTGCCATTGGCTAAAGCCACCTGCGACGTCAAAATGGGGGAGGAGCTCAGGTCCGAACACTCAGTGGACGGTGTATAGTTTATAATTCAATATCCAGTTATAACCCAATTCTTTGTTTGTCAATGTCTCAACAGCTCATGAAGGGTCTAGGCCTACCAGCTGGTTGCCAAAGTATGTCCCAATCAACTATTTTCATTCAATTATCAAGCATATTTGGCCCAAAATTTCAATAAACATTCAAGTTACAAACTTCTCAATTTTGTATAGTCTTTCCAAGCAAAGAAGACCCTACTGGCAAGATGTGAGAATGACTCAAGCTCGGTTAATATTGGTTCGAAAACTATCAATTTTATATCGAATTGTAGGAAACAATTCGATTCGACCTACTATTGAGACCACATTCATAATTCTTGAACAGATATTGACCAAGCTGGAGTTATTCTCACATCTTGCCAGAGGGTCTTCTTTGCTTGAACAGACTAATAACAGCACTTGGACAGCCTTACTATACCTGCATAAAGCCTCAAAAAAAAAAAAAAAAAATTTTTTCGAAAAATGTCATTATTCCGTCATTATTATCTCGATAACAAAGAATTTATGAGATTATGCACAGTGAACTCTTTGTTCACTTATCAGTTTAAGAAATCTTCTAAAGGAAACAGTCTGAGAAGTCAGGCACCTCTCCCCTGGAAGACTCTGTATGAGAAGCTTAGAGCATGTATTAGAAACGTGTACAGATGTAGTCTGTCCAAGCAAAGAAGACCCTCTGGCAAGATGAGAAAATGACTCCAGCTTGGTCAATATTTGTTCAAGGATTATGATAATGTGTTCTTGATAGGAGATCGAATCGATTCCTTAAATTTGAGATCAAATTTATCATTTTTGAACCAATATTGAGCGAGCTTCAGTCATTCTCCCATCTTGCCAGAGGGTCTTCTCTGCTTGGACAGACTATACATGACTGAGAAGTGATCGTTGTGTTCTGTGTCGCAGAGGGAATAAAAGAGAGGAAGTCTCACTTTTCCTTTCGGGTGGGGCAAGGGTGTTGACTGGGAGGGGAGAGTATACACTTAGCTGGGATATGTTCCACTCTCAGAGTTTGTCGGATCTTGAAAGAGGGTGAGAGAGTGCGAACGAGTAAGTGAGAGAAAGAGAGAGTAGAAGAGATTACATAAGATAGAAGAGACTGAAAGGGAAAAGAAGAAAGAGAGAGAGAGAAAGAGGAAGAGAGGGAGAGATAATATGTGAGAGAGATTTCTAATCCGGCTTAGGTTCGCTCAACGATTCCCACAGGATTTTCACGCTCTGCAAACAAGCACACTCCGGAAAATGTGGGAACAAAAAGAGATGGAGGGGGGGAATGGATAAAAAAGAATGAAGTGGAGGAGGAGAAGGAATAGGAAGAGGAAGAGGAGGAGGAGAAGGAGGAGGAGGAGGAGGAGGAGGAGGAGGAGGAGGAGGAGGAGGAGGAGGTGGTAGAGGAGGAGTGGGAGGAGGAGGAGGAGGATTGGGAGGAGGAGGAGGAGGAGGTGGTAGAGGAGGAGTGGGAGGAGGAGGAGGAGGAGTGGGAGGAGGAGGAGGAGGAGGAGGAGGTGGTGGTGGAAGAGGAAGTGTTGGAGGAAGAGAAGGAGAAGAAGAAGAAGGAGGTGGAGGGGGAGAAAAAGGAGGAGGAGAATGAGGAGGAGGGGGATGAGTAGAAGAAGGAGGAGGGGGAGGTGGAAGAGGGTGAGGAGGAGAAGAAGGAGATGAGAGAAGGTAACAAGAATGTCAAGAAGATATAATCATTATGAGGACATGAATATGAAACTTTACAAGAAAAAAATGTCGGAAGAAATTTAAAAAAAATGAGTCAGATAATGAAACTATCCAACGTCTTCTCCATAAATGAATAGAGTGGGGGAAAGAGTAGGAGTGAGATAATTAGGAGGCGAAAAAGTACTAGTGAAAGAAGAAGAAAAATGAAGTGGAAGGAGATAATGAGAAGTGAGGAGAGGAAGAGAATGTAGGAAGGAGAAAATAAAATTATGATGTAATGAGAGGTAGAAAAGAAGTGAGAAGTGGAAAAGGAGAGGAATGAAGAATAACGGATAGTGAACTAAGGAGAATAGTAGGGGAAAGGGGATACTTGAAGGGCGAATGAGAGGTGCATGGTTAGAAAGAAGAAGAGGAGTGAAAAAACGAGAGGGAAAGAGAATGGATAGTAAAGGAAGGAGTAAAGAAGGGGAAATAAGAAGACATTTCACGGTCAGCGAGCTCGAATTTCATTTCACATTTCTGTTTAACTCTTACTGCAATATCGGGGAACAATGATGATTGTTCCCCACTTCTCAAATGAGTGCAGAATATTGCAGAACTCTTTGAAAATAATATAGATGAAAAGATACGAGAAAACAAATTGAATGAATGAAGTATGGGAAGAGCTAGCTGGAAGAGACAAGTGCTGAAGGTTGCTTATCCACATTCACTAGTAATTGTTTCCCAGAGATAAGGCAATGTCACCGTCCCAACAATCCCTGTTGATTTCCTGTTCCAAACCAAATCCTTACTTCTCCCACATTTTAAATCCCAAACGATTACTACGTTCTAAAAAAACACCATAGCCCTTCACTTTTCACACGACGAATTTCTGATACGCAGTAGCATAGAGGAAGGATATAGTTTAACCAAAGAGTGTTGAATATACTGCAATACTGATAGATAATAGATTTGTAAAAATAAATGAAAAAACGAGATGTTGTCAAACCACTGATTTATTAGAAAATCGAGATACCGGTTTCGGTTGTTACACCATTATCAATCTCTGGTAAACTAAAACTTAACGGACAGAGCAGCAGTATTTATACTAAAGGTGAAGCACCGATTTTGGTCGACGCTTGAGCCAATGAACGTGAACGTCTGCCATTGGCCTAGACAAGCTCCTCCCCGATTAGCGGTTCATTCAAACATTACAAAATGGCGTTTCAAACCTAAAATACAATTTACGATCGATAAATAGCTAGAGTAACCTAAAAAATATGAGTAAAAATATTCGGAAAGATGAGGAAAACAACGGAATGAGCTAATACAGTAATATCTGACTAACAAATTATGATAAAATTAGATTTGTGGTATTGTATTGATTAAAATGAATCTGTTTGTTCAAACTTAACTGTCAATGATCTTTAGTTAGGTATGAACAATGAGAAAAAGATTTGGGTAACAATTCCATATTTAGGCTTTGTTTCTTATAGAATAGGTGGAGAATTGAAAAGGAATGGGTTTCACGTTGCTTTTAGAACTAAACCGATTTTAAATAGTCTATTTAGCTGCTGTAGAGACAAAATTGATGTATAGGATATGAGTAGGTCATATAGGTTCAAATGTGGGGATTGTAATGCAACCTATGTTGGTCAAACTGGTAGAGATTTCAGAATTAGGGTGAAAGAACATATCAAAGATTTGAATAAGTGTGATGGAGATTCAAACTTTGCTGAACATTTAATAACAAATAATCACATGTTCAAGGCCGAGGAGAATGTTGAGTCTCTGCATTTTAATAATAAAGGCATAACTCTCAAAATTCTGGAAGCTTTAGAAATAACCAGGGCAACTAAAGATCATTCACAGTTATGTTTGAACGACCAGATCCATTTCAATCAATACAATACCAAAAATCTAATTTTATAATAATTTGTTAGTCAGATATTACTGTATTAGCTCATTCCGTTGTTTTCCTCATCTTTCCGTATATTTTTACTCATTTTTTGTAGGTTACTGTAGCTATTTATCGATCTTAAATTGTATTTTCTGTTTGAAACGCCATTTTGTAATCTTTGAATGAACCGCTAATCGGGGAGGAGCTTGTCTAGGCCAATGGCAGACGTTCACGGTCATTGGCTCAAGCGTTGACCAATAGCGGTGCTTCACCGTTAGTATAAATACTGCTGCGCTGTCCGTTAAGTTTTAGTTCACCAGAGATTGATAATGGTGTAACAACCGAAACCGGTATCTCGATTTTCTAATAAATCAGTGGTTTGACAACATCTTGTCTTTTCATCTATTATGGATAACTACCACAATATCAATTTCACAACTACTCAAAGAGTGATTTGTAAAAATTAATAATAGATTTCTAATACTGGAAATCTATTATTCCACGGTTCAACTATTGTTCTCTATTGCAGTATGGTAATATGCAGTCCTAAATTGATACAGGAAGGGATCTCGTTGATACGAAACATTTTCAATGCTCATGAATCGCCGCCATATTGTAAATACAGTAGAAGTTCAATAATTCGGACGTCAAAAATCCAGTCATTTTTTAATGCAAATTAATTAACCTGGTTTTTGCATTTGAAAATGGCTGAACCCCCGAGACAAGTTATACAAAATGAAAGTATTTAAAAAGGTTACTTTGATCTTCATTGATTGAAAGTTTTAATATACTGTGGTGTTAAGCGAAGCGAAGGAATCACCCTAATAGAAAATATACAATATTTTAAAACACTTTTCCCTCAAATAGAGTCTGCTTGCCCTTTTTGTGAGGTGATTGATCAGGATAATTTGATAATCTAGATGAGGTTCAATCCCAATAATTCCGGATTGTTAACGTTCTTATGTAAACTGATTATGTATTTTTTTTATTTTAACTTAATGTATCAAATATCTTTACATCGATTATCGATTATCTCTACAAAGACACAATACAAGAAAATCATTGTACAATAGAATAAGCTCACAAGACTTTTCGTCTGTTCGTGAGCTTTAATTTCAAATTAAAATATTTATATTTCGGAAAAAATTAAGAGAATTTGATTTATTCTTCAAATATTCCTATCAGGTATCCGAATTGACTTATTAATGACAAATGATGATTAAGGACCAAGTTTGAGAGAGCCAATAGTTAATTTCCCCCAATTTTTGGCAATGACAAAAATGAGCTAACCTCACTTTCAACCTCACGTTGCAAATTTCCAGTGTCAGGGATACTGGCGGCTTTTGCCCACGAAACAGGTGAAGTGCTGTACAGTAAAAGATACGGGCACTCCACCTGTTTCGTGGGTACAAGCAGCCAGTGGTCAAGGAGCTTCCTCCCTGTACGATTCCGTATCAACTTTGATCTTCTGTAGAGTATCACTAATGCGTATCAGAAATCCCTCGTGTAAAGAGGCTTCTAAAAATCAAGTTCCATCTACCTAAAGTAGATAATTTTCATCTCATCCATTCTTCTGTTTTCATCATTCTTCTATTTCCATTTATTCTGTAACTCATTTTCCTGTTTTAATCTCTCACTGGCATATTAAATGAGTAGGAAAAGTGTTTTTAAGACAGAAATTATCTTGGGGTGGGATTTATTAGAGATTTGAATGTTTTTGTGTTGGATTTTTTATTATTCTATGTTCGACCATACTCCAAAACAATTCCAACCCTCTTTGGTTCAACATAAATCATTTTTCCACTTGGAAAAATGTAGCTTCTTCCTTCAGGCATTGAAAAAATGTTCGTTCAATCGTAACGTTTTGTAACCACGTTTTTAAAGGATACAAGGTTCCGTTCAACTTTCGTTTTCATCTACTGACACTTCAAGTAGCCATCTTGGCAAAATAAGGCCTTCTTCATGTCACATAATGAAGAGCAATAATTGATTCATCCAATAACAACAATTAGAGCATTCGAATTAACTTGGCAGATGGCCATGAGAATTGGACTTCGATTATACTTCAAAATACTGACATTAGAGCAACTTACTGATGCCAAAACGTTTCTTCAAGCATTTCTCCATCAATCATGCTGATAAGCGTTTATTAGAAATATATAGTTAAGTCCAAGACTTCATCAATCAAAGTAGTCCAGCAAAGAAATGAAATAATTGCACAAGACAGAACAAAAACATGATGTGTGTGAAAGATGTTCAATTTTGAAACCAAAAAATCATTTAGCTGACTTCAAAAAATTAGGCGGTTTCTTCTCTCACTTGTACGTTATTAAAAATGTTGTATGTTATGTAACCTACTAACAGTTGATTTATTGTCTCTTCTGATTCCATTATCATCTAGTCTAGGAGTAGCTAAGTGACAACTCTACTTGACAACATCACCTGTTCGAGCGCACAAGGAGCAGACGAAACCCCCTTTTTGCATCAGCTATATTTGTATTTATTTGTGAGTATTTTCAAATAGAATTTCAATTCACTTTGGATGACCATTTATCAAGTAGGTTTAAGCACCATTATTGACTTTTCGATAAATTATGTAACGTTATTTAATGTCGGTTAATTTCAATTGTTAACTCTTGACGGAAGTAAACTCTATCACGATTTCTATATACATAACAATGAAGACACACTTAGTATGCAGTGCGGTATCTGGTTATCGTATCGCCCACAATAAAAGTTTAAAAGGCGACCTAACCTAAAAGTGTAATTTCGTTTTATGTTTAGTGTACATTTGGTCAGAGTTGCTCCCATGAGACTCCATTGGGATTGGCGGCTGGGGAATGACTTTAAATCAATGCTCTGCTCTGTTAGGACAGTGGGAAAGCTGTCTGGTGGAGCGAAACGGTCAGCTGAGGCTGTTCTCTACTCGATAAGCTCTTGCAGACCACTTGTTGATTGTCCTAACAGAGCTGAGCATTGATGAAAGTCATCCACCAGCCACCAATTCCAATGGAATCTATTGTAGGCTATCTGGAAACACATTCCGAGTCATTACTAATGCTAGTCATTACCAGCTCTAATAGCTTCTCTATTATTATTCACCCCCTTCAAGATCGCATGAAATGCTCAATTACGTTACACATTTCCTTTTATCTTGTTGTTTCCAGTCTTCTTCTCTGTTTTTGTTTCGATTCTCATCTCTTTTCGTTTTGTGTTTCCTGTAAAGTACATCAGATCTAACAAGACATGAGACGTTTTGGACATCATGAAATGAAAATGAAAATATCCTTTATCAGGCGGAGTTAGGACTGTGTTTCATCCATGATATATTGTATTTTCTCAAATAAATGAATGGATGAATGACTTGAGAAATAATCATAATCTATATCTATGAAAGCGAAATAGCTTTTTAGAAGGATATAAGGATAAGGATACATAAAATATTTGAGTTTTTCTATACTTTTTCGGCATTTTCTTAATTTTTTCGAGAACCAAACGGTAGAAATAGTTGAAATTCTGTGGAGAGGTTCGTTTTGGGTCTAGAAATGTTGTACTGGAAAACGTTTGAAATCCTCTCGAAATTACGCCAGTAATCAGTTTCTTAAAAAATGCAGATGTATTGTGGGTTGCATATCTTCTGCCTTGATACGGCCAGTCCGTATTCTAAATTCAATGGTTCAGCGAGATTATAGATGAACTAATTTGGAAGATCAAGTTACAAACTATGTCCGATACAGGCCTACTTCCCAAGATTATGCTCAATAATAGAGATTTACTATTTTTCGGAGTTTTTCTTAGATTTTTCGAGAACCGATTGGCAGAAAATGTTGAAATTCTTATAGTGAACAGGTCCAGATTAGGTATAGAAATACTGTGTTCAATAAATTTCGAAATTATTCCGAGGTTACGCCTGTTACAAGGTTTTCCAATGTTTGGAATCTGCACTTTTGTTTATTTCACGGGAACTAGCCTACTGAACTAGGCCTTAATACGTTCAAATCATATACCCAGGTTGAGCTGATGTAATAGAACAACTGAATCAGAACGATAACTCAAAAGAACCTTGTTAAGTGATATGATGATCAAAGCAACTCCATTTGAATGAAATTTGCAGGCGAGCGAAGCGAGCCTGTTTTTCTCAGCTGACACTAAGAAAGGTATTGCAGGCTAGCAAGCCTGTTTGAATCACTGACACTGCTGATTTGATACTGCCGGGGGTCCAGGGGGCGGGGCCTCCTCGCCAGGCGGAGAAGGCGAGCGAAGCGAGTCATTTATACAATCAATCAAAAAAAAGGCGAGTAACGCATAAGGCGAGTAAAAGCGAGTAAAGGCATAACGCTCAAAACTATCCCTCAACCAATTTCAATTTTAATAGCTTTGAACATTGTATTTGCTCATTACCATAATAATGAAATGAAATTAGACCGAACGTGATGAGTTTTCAACATTTTACATATTACATTACATTAACATTTACATATTTTGAGAAACAATAGTATTTTTGTGTTAATCAAGTAGATTGGCAAACCAAGAGAGTCTGTAGCCTACACGTTCAGTCAGGTGTGGAACGCTTAGTAATTATTATATTCAACAATAATATAATTATTATTGTTTCATACTATTATACTAATAGTATACTATGGTAGTATACAGTATGGGGCAATAATAATTATATTCTCTGCAGCCATACTTATGACAATTTTTCTAATTTTTACGTGTAACGGGAGACTATAGTTTATAATATTTTCTGAATAGATAAAAAATAAACTCAATTGAAATTCATGGTTGGAAGGGTGTGTGATGGACTTGTTCATGAAAAAGCCTAGTATATTTGTACATTCAAAAAAAGGATTTTTTCTCTAACAAATAAAGTATGAGCCAGAAACGCAAAATTGAATGCTTTCCCAATTCAATGTTCCCTGGCTCAAGGGTGTGGGTTGGGTCTTCTTTCTGGATGTTTTTTCCAGTTCTACAAGTGTCTTCTGTATATATTATTACCATTATTTTGAAGTGACTCTGTGATGTGCTATATGTATATATGTATTAAGTATATGTATGTATGTATATATGTATATATTTTTCTTTTTTTTAAATGTTATTAATTATAATTTCGATATACGACCCTCCTCACACACAGACTCGTTCTAGGTGAGGAGTACCATTCTTTTTCAAATGTTCCTTTTATTTCAAGTTGTAATGTTTATTCATTTTGGAATAAAACAATTCAATTCAAACTCAAGTTTATTGAACTATGAATAGCTAACGTTGGGCGGTTTCAACTGCTCCTTGTGCGCTCCAAAACTGATGTTGTCAATTTGAGCGGTCATTCAGATGATGTATTTGAAGTTCAAAGAGACAATAGATACTTTAAATCAGTTTAAGTGGGTCACATCACGAACAAGAGACAGATGAAACCAACTAACTTTCTGGAGTAAGCTATATTATTAAGCTAATGACTTGGGGTGAACTTAATAATGAAGGTAATAGTTAATGAAATTATTACATCAATCATTACCCTTTGGCTTCAGTAAAGAACATCTTTCATACTCATAAAGCTTTTTTCTGTCTTGTGCAACTGTTTCATCTTTTTGCTGAACTACTTTGCTTGATGAAGTCTTGGACTTCATCCATTCAATATTATCAATGAACGCTTTTGAGCTTGCATTCCTCGTTTATATCAATGAACGCTCATGAGCTTGAATGCTTGGGTAGCATTCCCAAGCGGCAGCATTCCAATGCTTGGTAGCATTCCCATTCCCAAGCAGCAGCTCAAGCCGCGCGGCTCGAACTGTCCGGCTCTAATTTGAACTCTATTCACATGACTATACTATGGATGTTTACTACTAATTTATAGAAAATAGTGAAGGACAAAAATCGATAATATAATTAAAAAATACTATAGTATAAAAAATCGATAATAGCCTAGTGAAATTCACTTTTTTCAAGCCATTTTCAAGTGAATTTCAATACTTATCGATTTATTATACACTAGCCGGCAGGCTCGCTTCGCTCGCCTTCTCCGCCTAGCCTGGACCCCCGACAGTATCAGCAGTGTCAGAGAGTCAAACAGGCTCGCTTCGCTCGCCTGCATGACCTCTGTCAGTGTAAGCTGGGACGAACAGGCTTGCTTTGCTCGCCTGCAAATTCCGTTCAGAAGGGATTCAAAATTCATTGAACACAGCATTTCTAGACCTAATCTAGACCTGTTCGCCAAATTTCGACATTTTCTACCAATTTATTCTCGAAAAATCCCAAAAAAAACTCTGAAAATTCCGAAAAATAGTAAAACGCTGATATTGAGCGTAACCTTGGACATAGTTTGAAACTTGATTCAATATCTTCCAAATTAGTTTATCTATAATCTCGCTGAACCATTGAATTTACAGTAAGGATTGGTCGTATCAAGGTGGAAGATATGCAACCCGCAAAACATCTACAATTTTGAAAAACCTGATTATTGGCGTAATCTTGAATGGAACTCAAAAATATCTTAACACAACATTTCTAGATCTTATCTGACCCTACCTACCAAATATTAACATTTTCTACCGAATGGTTCTCAAAAAAAGTGAGAAAACGCCGAAAAACTGTAGAAAAACTTAAATATTTGGCGTATCCTTGAAAAGTTCCTAAAATCCGTTCTTAGCACACGTCTAAACGTCCAACTGAACATTCCTGCCAAATTTGAACGCATTCGGTTCAGTGGATTTTTAGTTCTGGTGATGTATCAGTCAGTCAGTCAGTGCCATTTCGCTTTTATAGATATAGATTGATAGCCCTAATAACATATTAAAATTTTCTAATATACATATGTAAATGGAGTTGTGATGGCTAGAGCAGTGCAGTCGGAGCCGTGCAGTTCTAGCAGCGCAGCTAAACCCGAGCGGCATTAGCTGTCACTTGGGAATTGTACCTTAGTATGCATTACCCTTTTCTAATGGTAGAGCAGATGAACGTTGTGGAAGAAGCTGTGATTGCTCAAATCACAGAGGTGGAAGGTGCTGAACAGCCCACATTCAGTGGATTGAGCAGGAAGCCAGGGTACATGATCATCACTTGTGATGATCAACCAACATCAACCTGTTTGACAGAGGCAGTAAAGAGTATAATGCCTTGGGAGGAAGCTAAACTGAAGGCGGTTCTAGAGGGAGAAATTCCTCATTTGCATGTTGTAACGGCTTACCTTCCAAACAGCAGTTTGGACTCAAATGAGAGCATTCTTAAATGCTTAAGAGTCCAAAATAGAGACTTGAGGGTGGCTAATTGGAGGCCCCTCAAAAAGATTGAAGAGGGTAAGGTCGCTCTAGTCACCCTCTCTATTGATGGTGCATCAGCTGCCAATCTTGAAGAGAAAGGATCATTTGTATCCTACAAGTATGACAAGGTGCAACTTTGGCTGAAACAGGGAGCAAAGAAGCATGCAGTCAGAAAGACTGGAAAACCAGTAGCAAGTAGTGCTGAAGAGGGGGTGGGAGCTAAGGAGCAGCCTAGGGCTGAACAGCCCCCTGCTGTGGCTCCTACTGTCCAGAAGCCTGCCGGCTACTTCAAAGACAGAACAGAGAAGATGGCTCCATCCAATGAGTTCTTCAAAAAGGGGAAAGCAGACACAAAAGGCCCCTCCATGACAACCAGGAGGGTGAAAGGTTCTTCACAGCCTGCACAATCTGGCAGAGTGGAAGATGCAGGAAGGGGGCCAGGGTCATCCACCCAGGGCCCTGCATCAAGACAATGAAGTTTGACCTGCTGCAAGTCAACCTACATCACGCAAAGGCAGCATCAAGCGTGTTGGACAGGAGGTTTGCCATTCAGGGGCTGGATGTTGCCCTAATCCAAAAGCCCTGGGTCTGCAGAGGAGCAGTTAGAGGACTTACAGGCTAAAAAGGTAAGTTGATCTACCATCGCCAACATTCTTGTCCAAGAGTTGCAATAATGCTCAACAATAATGGTAGGTGCTTTCCTTTGACGTGGTTCATAGATCAGGTGATCATTGAGGTCTCCACACCTGGAGGTAGCAAAGAGCCTCTGGTTACATCTCAGGAGATGTGGATAGCATTCCAACACTGGAGTTGGAGAGGTTGTTGCAGCAAGCCAAGGGTAGAGGAATGCCCCTCATAATAGGATGCAATGCAAATGCCCACCACACAGCATGGTGAAGCACCAACATCAATGTCAGGGGTGAGTTACTTCTTGACTTGATATACTCAAATGACTTAGAGATTATGAATATAGGTGACAAACCAACCTTTGTGACTGCTAGTTGCCAGGAAGTCCTAGACTTGACACTGGCTGATGGGCAAGCAAGTGAGATGTTGACTGGATGGGGAGTCTCATCTGAGGCCTTATTGTCTGATCACAGACATATCAGGTTTGACCTGGAAGTTCTGGAGGAGACTCTGTATACCTATAGAATCCCTAAGCCTACAGACTGAGCTCTTTATAGAGAGGAACTGGCTTCAATCCCGAACCAGATAAACCGTCCCATTGTGACTGAGCAAGGCTTAGAGAGCAAAGTCACAAAAATCAAAGGAGCTATAATGGAAGCCTATACCAAGGCATGCCTTTCCAGAAGCAACAGGGTGTGTAGAGATGTACTCTGGTGGAATGAAGGGCTTAGCAGGATGAAGGCTAAAACAAGAAAGCTTTTTAATAGGGCAAATTCTGGAAACTGGACTGAATATGAAAATGCACTGACTGAATACAACAAGGAGTTGAGATGGTCGAAACATATAACATGGAGGGACTTCTGCTCAGGTATAAAGTCACTTCCAGTAGCCACCAGGCTACAGAAGGTCCTGCAGAAAGACCATGTTAACCCACTAGGCTTCCTATTGAACCACAATGGGAACATGACAGGTAATCAAAGAAAGACTATTGAACTTTTGCTAGATACTTATTTCCCTGGATCTGAGATTAGGGGATAGGGGCTGAAGATTCTCCTAGAGTTAATAGTAAATCCCGGAGGGAATTAGCCTGGACTCAAAGAAGAGTGGGTAACATCTTCACCCCAGGTAAGGTGGAATGGGCCATAAACTCATTCAGTCCTTATAAAGCAGCAGGGCAGATAGTATATTTCCAGCCCTGCTACAAAATGCCACAGAGAAAATCAAGTCCTCAATGGTGAAAGCATTTTGAGCTAGTTATGCTATGGGTTACATTCCTATAAGATGGAGACAGGTTAGGGTGGTATTTGTCCTAGAGGCAGGGGGCAGAAGCCCTCTTCTGCCTAATTCATACCGCCCAATAAGCCTTAGCTATTCCATGATTAAAACCATGGAGAAGGTAATTGATAAACATATGAGGGATGAAGTGCTGAACAATAACACTTTGAATAAGTCCCAACATACCTATCAGGTTGGATCTTCATTTATAACAGCCTTACATGTCCTCACCAGAGAGGTAGAAAAGGCTTTAGAGGAGAAGGAGACGCTAATTGGGGTGTTTATAGATGGGGAAGGAGCTTTTGATAGCACCTTATTTCCATCTATTGAAAGAGCAATTATGAGAAAGGAGGTTGATAGTGATACTGCCTCCTGGATTATGTCAATGCTCAGGAATAGGCTGATAACTGCTGAAATGGATAGTGAGTCAGTAACTGTAACAGCCCTGAGAGGTAGCCCCCAAGGAAGGGTTTTTTTGCCTCTGCTATAGGCTAGGGTTATTGATGATCTCCTAGAACAAGTGGCAGACTAAGGATACAGGATGCAAGCTTATGCTGATGACCTGGTCCTCATGATAAGGGGCAAATCAGCAGACACCCTGTGTGACCTGCTGCAAAGGGCCCTCTCCTTCATAGGAAGGTGGTGTGAGAAGGAGGATCTTTGGATCAAAAGACGGTAATTGTTCCATTCACCATGAAAAGGAAGCTGAACTTGACAGCTCAAACACTGTGAGGAACAACTATTACGTTTTTCACAGAAGTGAAATATTTATGGATATAAATACCAAACACTTCTGTGGAATAGACATATTGAGAGGACTCTTACAAAGGCCACAAAAGCTGTTGGGGCCTGCAGGAGGCTGTGTGGTAAGAAATGAGGGCTGAGACCCAGTATGCAGTTCTGGGTTTACCAGACTGTAATACCGCCTATGGTTACTTATGCTGCACTGGTTTGGTGGCCTAAGGTGGAACAGAAGACTACATCAACTAAACTCCAAAGATTGCAGAGGTTGGCAGGTCTGGGCATTAGTGGAGCCACAGGCTCCTGCCCAACAGCTGCACTAGATACAATATTTGGAATGTTGCCTCTGGTGCAGGAGGTCAAGAAAAGGGCAGCACTAAGTGCCCTCAAAATGACCGGTAACAGAAATATTAACAACTCCATGGAGAAAGGTCATTTGACAATATTAAAGGAGTTTCCTGAATTAGCTATGGCTTTAGCTGTTCCACACTTTAAAAACAGGGAATACTTCATGTATTGCCCTCACAAAGTCACAATCCTGGAGAGTGACAGGGGTGGAAGAGAGTATTCTCGGGAGTCAAATGCCCTGAAGTGGTACACTGATGGATCACGCAGGGAAGGAAGGAAAGGAGTTGGACTATATGGGCCAGGAACTAAATTCTATAAGACCCTGGGAAAAACGACAACTGTCTTTTAGGCCAAAATAATGGACATAGAGATGTGTGCTAATCATCTCATTGAAAGAGGACTGAGAAGGGAAAGATCTCAATTTTTTGTGACAGCCAGGCTGCCCTAAAGGTGATGCAGGCCTGTTCCAGCAGCTCAAAGCTGGTAACACAGTGTCAAAATTCCCTAAGGGAACTGGCTGTTGGGAATCAGGTTAGCCTGATGTGGGTACCAGGGCACAAGGGTATCAATGGAAATGAAATAGCTGATCACCTTGCAAAAAAAGGTGCAGATTCTCCATTTGTAGGACCGGAACCAGATGTGGGGTTCCTTTTAGCTATTGTAAAGCTAAAGTCCAAGAATGGGAGGAAAAGAATAATATTTTGATTTGGAATAGGACAGAAGGACTATGACAATCAAAAATGTTGACTAAACCCTCAACAAAGGCTTCCCGCAATGTAATAAGCCTGGAGAAGAGGGAGCTGAGGCGAATAGTAAGCCTCCTAACAGGACACGACCCATTCATGTATATGTTATAGAAGAAGGGACTATGTCAGGATGATGAATGCAGATTCTGCATAGAAGAGACAGAATCAGCAGCACATTTGGTGCTGGAATGTCCAGCACTCTTGCAAATGAGGAGACTCCTTGGAAAAACAACCCTCCCACCGGAGGAGGCAAGAGAACTGGATTTCAAGGCCATGAGTAAATTCTGCTCTGGCCTTGGATCATGGAACATGGCATAAGCCGAAGAGGGAATGCCACAAAAGATCGAATAGCGGTCGCGGTGGCTAAGGGTTACAAAGCCCAACTCATCTAAAAAAAAATGCATTACCCTTTTTTGTGTTTCAAATTCAAAAATTTAAAATTTTATTTCTTATTTGTACACTTTATATTGATTATCTTCACAAACACACAATACATATAAATACAGAATATTATTGTACAATAGGATATGAAGTTTACAAGACTTTTTGTCTGTTCTTGAGCTTTAAGAAAACATATTAGTCAATTAAATAATGTAAAAATTGAATTAATTACCCCTAAACATACCCTTTATTACATACCTTAATTATGTGAATGTATTATTATAATCGTACCTTAATAGTATTAGGTTTACCTCGCCTATAATACATAGTCAAAGCAAACAAGACATTCTGACAAGATTGGAAAATGACTCTAGCTCGGTCAATATTGATTCAAATATTAAAAATTTAGTTAAAAATTGTAGATAAGAATGTTTCCCGAAATTGAAGATTGAATTTATAAATTTTGAATCAATTTTGATGTGGTCATTCTCTCATCTTTTTCTCTACACAGACCAAGAGTTAATGGAAAGTATTCACTTATCCTTTCCCAAGAATGGACATTTTTATGTCCAAACTTCACCTTTTCATTAAAATATTCCAATGCACAACAAGTAAGATTGTAAGCAAAAAGCATATTTTCTGGATAATTTTTGCATGCATATGTAAGCTCTCTCGTTTAATAGATTATAGAATAACCTGTAAAAATTGTAGTGTGAAATATCAAAATTAGTGTGTAACTTGTGAAAATGATAGATTCATTAAAAACTCTTGTAATCTAGAAACTGAGCATAAATATTTTGTTGCTATCTAAATGAATCTAATCTAATCCAATCTTGCCAGAATGCCTTCTTCGATTGGACAAACCTGGAAAAACCATATTATTCAAGATTGCTGTTACAAATCAAGCATTTGGAACTCTGATTATACAGTCTCACACAATTACTTTCTTATATGTTCTACACGTAATTTTTAGATATTTTTGTGTGTTTACATACCATTGAGTACATGCACGAGAATGGAGTCGGGTTGTGATGAAGACGGTGAGCAGGTATAATTGCCTGTGTCCTCAGGTAGGGCGGCACTGATAACAAATATAGAAAATAACAATTAATTCCTGAATCAGCGAGCAGACTTAAACAAGTATCAGAACGTATTGTGTAGCATCGAGTAGCACTATATCTATAGTCCATTCACGATGGCTTGAGACGACATAAACAAAAGCTCTGCAAGTGAGTGTGTGCGACTGGAGTAGCTTCGTTTTAGCCACGTTATAAACAAGTCACAGCAATGCCGAAATCCCGGATTTTGCGGTTAGGACTGTAACGAAAGCATTAACACAATAACCTTTACTATAATTATTTGTTCATTTTAGGTTCATGCAGTCGAGAGACAACCGAAACGAGCAATTTCTCAATGTGTATCTATGAAAAAGATTTTTTTTTATTGCTGATGATGCCCACAGAAGCATTTCAGCTTGTGCGTGGGTAATGAACGTGGGTAACGTTGAGTGTAAAGGTGATTAATGAGGTGAAAAACAGCCAAGCCACTGGGATTCGAACCCTGACCTGCGGCAGTGCTAGCGGACTGAAGGTTGTGACGCCCTAGCCCATTGCGCCAACGAGGCCGGCGCCAACGATTACTTAAAGATATATTTCTTCTGAATTGCCTACAACAAAATTCGGGATTTCGGCATTGATGTGAATTGTTTATGTCGTGTCTAAAACGAAGTCAATCCAGTCGCACACACACACACACACACACACACACACACACACACATGCAGAGCTTTTGTTTATCTTGTCTCAAGCCATCGTGAATGGACTATATGTGGTATATATTTATCCTTCCAGTAGTTTGTGATGCTCACATGAGCGTGAACACTAATTATATGAAATTTGGGTCACAGATGATACACTACGATACTATGAAGAATATCATAGAATTTTCAGAAAAAAGTATCGAAGTAACAAGGTGATGAATTTTCATTTATACATACAAATACCTGGATATCCATTCATTTATTTCGTTTGGCAACTGATGCAAATAGATTATTAATTTATAAGAATCACAGGACCACAGTTGTATTTTTGATAATGACTGAGAGAGTGCTTAACAGGTCGTGCTCCAATAAATACGAGACCTAGCTCTTACATAACAGGATACTGTCACGGATACTAAAAGAACAGTGGTCACCAATTAAGTTTCATAAAGGTCCGTTTCAAAGTCTTGGCGAGCTTCTGCGGTCTGTTCAGGGGAAACCGCCGGTGGGGGTGTTAAATTAAATTCCTCCCCGGAAATTGAAAAAAAATTAATTGTTTAACTACATTTATTTTTGTAATGGCTGGGCCGAGATATACTATTTTAATTTTCAACTAAATTTTCCTATAAATTGGATTTATATTTCTGCGCAAACTATTTTTTGCCTTGTTTTTTCAGTTATGATTTTTTTTCCTCGGTTAAGAGTCGACTCGCTCACTATTCTTTCTGCTTGTTCTTCCTTCTGTATTCTTTCTTCCTTACTTTTTTCTCTCAATGTCTTACCCCTTCCCATTCCTTCCTATCTCTTCATCCTACTTGCCTATTACCTGGGAAACTATAGTTGGTTAGGTATTATTTCTTCTCTCTTTTCTTTCCAGCACACCCAACCATGAAGCCTGTGTTTTGTTTAATGTGTTATTGTTATTGTATATTTGTTTTTTTTAAATTTATTCTATTTATTTTTGTCTTTTGTGTGTTTTAATAAATTGGAAATTGAAATTGAAATATATATGATGTAAGTAAAAATTAGAAAGATTTATAATTATATACCTGATGTGTAGCCGCGAGCTGCGTGACGCTGCGTCCGTGATAACGTTGATGCCACGCGAGATGACGTCATTCAACGACGTGTCACGCATTGAATAGTTGACCACGCGTCCGTCCTTATACCAGTAGATAAAGGATGGGGGGTCGGGGGCTCCCCCCACCGAGCAGGTCAGGTTGAAGGTGCTGCCCCGTCGAACGAACAACTCGTTATTGCTGCCCGCTATACTCGCTCGCGAAACTGTCAAATACAGAAAAATTAATTAAAATTCCAATATCGTATATCGGATATCGTTCATCCATACATTTTTTGGTAATGTTCGAAAATAATATTGTACATGGCTTTTATTCTGTCATCAACACAAAACAAATTTCAATTTCAATTGTACATCGAACATTACAGTATAAGCCAAATTGAACAGTACTGAAATAGTAGCCTACATAACACTGGCGGCTCGTGCCCACGAAACAGGTGAAGTGCTGTACAGAAAAAGATACGGGCACTTCACCTGTTTCGTGGGTACGAGCCGCCAGTGCTACATAAACAGTTTCAGTACTGTTTATTTTGGCTTATACTGTATTTTTTGTTATAAGGTCTACTAATCTATAACTAATCAACGAAAAATAATCACAGTACCCTTCAAATAAGTTCATTTTTCCTGACAAGCTAGTAGTTAGGAGAAATAAACTCATTTCAAGGGTACTGTAATTATCAATTAATTAATTTATTCAAATATGTATTATCACGGAAGCAACTGAAATAAAGAAAACAGTAGTTTTAGTTTTTAAGTTCTAAAGTATTTCAAGCCTGAATGATGATGAATTGGTGGAAGAATATTAGATGCAGAATGCAAAAGTACATCTTCTCGTAGGCATATTTAGAATGATTTACGAAAATAAAGCAGAGTTTCTACAACTTAAACAACAGAAAACATGATATTATCAGATTTGAATAGAACATCGGACATGCATTTATCCATCAGTTTAGAAAACATTACGATTCCCTTTATAGCCCAGAGTTGCTTAGTTTAGGTTTTTTATTCACTTCCATTCCTTCAATACTTTATTTACCAGATTTGTAATGAAAGAATTCCATCTATAATATTGTAAGTTGAATTAAAAAATGAATCATTCATGTATTATATACATCCATCTGAAGAAAATTAAGCTCTAAAATAGGCTACAATAGTCTATGAGCAAAAAAGAGAATACGTTATTTTATTTGAGAGGTTCTATTCCAAAATTCTTTTTTGGTTGAAGTCATCATTTGAAAAGCGTTCACCCGGACTAGTTTGAATCACGAATCTAACTTAATTCAATTTTAATGATCTTGAGTGTTCAATCAGCATTAAACATATCAAGGAGATAATATAACGATAATAGAATGCTCATTGCATTGAATAGTTATTAGTGAACTCTTTTTGGATTCACTGGGAAATCTAACATAATAGGGGAAAAACATCGAATAGGAGGGAGTAAAAAAAAAAACGAAAATCGTATTCAGAACAAGGATGGTAGGAAGGGGAATAAGAAAGATCACGTGACTTTTCAATAAACAGAATATGTACACATCATGATAGATATTCAATATACATATACTACGCATCAATATGTCTCACATATCTACATAGGCCTACATCTATATTATATATCTATACAGGTGTTACATTCACATTCACGGAGCTCCCTGAGGCATCGAATGCTCTCAGAATAACATTGCAACCTGAGGAAGGAAAAGGGTAGCATCCGTTACTCTGCTTTATTATATCGGGGAGTTTCGTTCCTTTCCTACATTCGGATATTTCATACGATACCTGGTACCGTTTGCGCAAGGTGAGAAGACACGCTATTACAGTGTAAAGTGTATTGTAAGGGCGTTCCTTTGCAGCTTGCGCGAACTACAGGCATATTACAAAATTCTCTTCTCGTTATAGTTGGCGCGGAATCGTTAACATAGATTGCAAGCTTAGGGTGGGGGTGATGTGTTGAGATACGAAGACGCAAGAAAGCTCTATACAGAAGAGGTCATTCCGTCATTCCGATTCTTAATAATAGTACCAAGACATTTGAATTCATAAACCAAATAAATGAGCAGTCAAACATCTCAGAAACATTCACAATACCAATTACTACTCATAAATGGTGGATTCTACCGAAGCCCCCTTCCACAGAAGGAAAGCCAAGGCTTTGAAAGTGGCAAGTATTCAGAGAAGGAAAACTTGTCCATTCAAAAGCACATTTACAAATTACCTGTTTTAACAATTACGTTTTCTGAGTGCGTTCTTACATTCGACTTACTACAAATCATAGCTTTTTCAAGAAATACATATATTGTCTCTACTTATCTTTTATCACTGGAGGCTAGTGCCCACAAACAGGTGAAGTGCCCATATCTTTCACTATACAGCACTACTTATAGCATATCTTTTTCGGGGGCACGAGCCACCCGTGTCTTTCATGATAATTACTATCATAATCCAGAACAGATAAGACAAGAGGGAATCTATGAAAAGAAATTGTATTCATGTGACTTCATTCCCAATCTTCAAAGAGAGAGAGCCAGCCGGAATGGTGATTTCATGTGATGTTATGAGGGGACAGTTTGTCAGGATCGTAACCGACAAAGGAACCCCTAGAGCGCTGCCGTCAAAGTGTTAAAGCCGTAAAGCGTAAAGTTTTTTTTTCATCTTGGTTGATTTTATTTTTATTCATTTTTTTAGTTTTTTTCAGTTGTTCTTCTTTAAAAACTTTTTCTGCCCAACCAGGTTTCAAACCTTTAGGATCATTTTCCAGGCTATGGATGTTTTAAGATATTTTTCACATTGCTAGGATATTCTATTGTAAGAGGAACACTATAGGTTTGAGATTCATACTGTAACAATAGAACTATTCTTGTCATGTTTGTTTGTTTGTTTATGAGGGTGAAGCCCACATGAGCTCATAGGCTTGTGCGTGGGTAATGAAATGGATGATAGATGACGACTACTTTCTAGGTAGTCGGGACCGACGGCTTATCGTCTCCTCCGAAAGACGGGTAAGTCATAATGTAAGTCATATATGTTTTGATATGTGATTCTGGAGAATACATTCATTTTGAATTTGTTTCCCCCACAGCGGAGCACCTGCTAATACCTGCTTGGAAAAGAGACCGGTTGTCGCCGTCAACCGGTCTCCAAAAACTTGTTTCAAAAGGGGAACGGCTGTCAGGGAGACAGTTAGTTGCGTACACTTTGTAACTGTCTGTACTCAATGCTATGATGCAACATTGCCATTTTATCAGGCCTAGGCTAAGCCTTCTATTGAAGGGGAATATGACTGTATCCATTAAATATGAAAATTCAATTCATATATGCATTTTGAACAAAATATTGAGAAACTTTGTATGAGTATTAAGAATGAATATGAAGAGCTATAGAAATTACGAGTATATTCTTCCTAATCTAAACATCCATTGGCCTTTCTTGGTTAATGTTTAACTCTGTTATAATTTGAAGCGTGAGCTTCATTTTTTCATTTGTGAAGTCAATAACAAATAAACAAATAAAATAATTGATTTCCAATATTTTTATAAGTTCAGTCCACTCCAATATCAATACCGCACTCTCCTTTTTATTCCATCAACCTTGACTACTAATTACTTCCATGAATTTCTATTGTTTACAGTTATTTCAATCAATTCAACTGTCATCAGAGTCTTACTGTCTACCAACGCAATTTGTAGTCGTTTGCAAAACCAATTAAGGTTTCAACAACTCATTTAATTTGTTATGTCACTTATTGAACTCCTTCATTCAATTGGTTCAGTTCTGCTGGTTGGGAACTTTCCAGAATTGTTCAATTAATTAGAATTTCTTATAATAGAATGCATCCAATTAATTATTTTACTCAAACTTTAAATGCTTCTTCAACATACCCTGTATTTCCAATATCTTTGATTAAAAAACTAATGATATTATCGTTTGCCAATCAGCAGTGAGAATAATAATCGATAATTGGGTTGTTGATAGGTTGAATGTTGGTAACCTATTATACTAGTAGTTCTGTGAACAGTAGACCTCACGAAGTCTCCCGTGGATGGGGCATTATTCATGAAGGGAAAACTCATTTATGTTGAGGTTCAAGTTTCATTAATTGCATGCGTCATTGAATGCAATTAATAATAAACTCAACAGCTGGTTCAGCATGAATAATCGGTGTCGTAGTGTTTAGGACAAGTAACTTTTCAGACGAGTAAAGTTGCCGCCACTTTGGTCAGGTAGTTTGGGACCGTATACCTGAAAGAGTAGTGATTCGTCTAAATAACAAATAACAAATAGAAGAATTTCTTCATTGACATGACAGGCCCACATAATAGAAACTTTTAGGAAGAAAATAATAGAACTTCGAGCATTGACTATAGTCAATGTCTGTAACAATATTACTATCTGTAACAATGACTTAGCTTACAAATCACTCTACTGTCATTCACACGCTAAAAATAATACACTTCAATTACTGAATGGGAATCAGCTAAGTTCTATTCTTCCCGAAGGGAATCCCCGAAGTTGTCAAAGATAGTTGTTAAATCCTCAATTATTATTTTCCACAACGCACTTTATTCTAACTATTATTAGATTGATTTGACTATTGCTCGCCTGCAAATTCTATTCAAACTTATTTAATTTGTTCATCAAATCACACAGTAGGGTTCATCTTCACTTGCCTATTATTTTCAAATGTTTAATATTGTAGCATACATAGGAATATATCATGATTCCATCAGCGTAAAAATGGTCTTATTCAAATATAGTCTTACATTGGAGATTGACGTGTCACAGTCTTCACAGGCACGTTTTTTCGTCTTCTCAACTGCATGGAAAACATCGATTTCTGCTACATCTGGTATGCAAGAATGTTCTAATTGTTTTGTCACTTCTTCATCCCTAGTAAACACTTTTCCATTGCATTTTTCTTTTATGCATACCCATTTCACTTCCCCACTTTTTAATTCATTTTTTTATAGTACCTATATCCTTCATTAATCAAACACGGTTTCCCTCTTTTCGTGGTGAATAGTTCCATGTTGCACGCTCAGTGGAACTTTTACAACTGACCACTATAAAATATGTTCCATGACTCCTGATACAATTTCATAGTTATTTCCGGGTTTCTCTAGAAACTGGGAATACCCTGTTGATTAGCCAATAAGAGAAGGGTCTCTAAAGGAAGGAAGACAACTCCGATCTTTTGTTGTTATTATGGGAACTTTTGAGACTCATTGTCTCATTCATTCATAATTTCTATTCTTAGTTACACATTTATTTATTTTTAGTTTTTTCAACTTCTGCCTATATCTGAGCTTTCTCTGACAATGAAGGGTGTCTACAGTCAGGTAGAAATTGGTTGAAAGACTACTCGTTTGTAATGCTCACAGGGGCGTGAAAACACATTGGGGGAAACACTACTCATTTGGGCATTGGTCGAATCGCTACTCGTTCGAAACTCTACATAATCGAATAATCATTCTATAGTGTGAATTCTCCTATGTTCAGAAGTATAAAATAATGTATATAGTAATATTTTAGTATGGAGGAAATTCCTTTTCCTTTCATATTATCCTTGAAATGCGATAATTCAAGAAACCTTACATATTCATCGACACGCAATTTCAAGAGGAACATTACTGTCAAATTTCATCAGAATCTATTGCCGCGTTTTGTCGTAAATGCGAAAGAAACATACATACATACATACATACAAACAAACATAAAGAGAAAAGCAAAATCGTCGTCTTGAATCTAGACCTCACTTCCGTTCAGTCAATTGAGCGAGTAATTTCTGTATGTATGTGGGCCTATGGATGTTAGTATGTATGTATGTATGTGGAACCACGGATCTAGAAAACGGGTCTAACAATTTCCTCGAAATTTTAAATGTAATATAAGCGTGATGGAAAAATAAGAATGCACCAGGTCTCATGTCCGGGGAACTTCTTTGGCAAGATTCATGAAAGAATTAAATATTTCTTCAGGAATAATCCCAAGTACTGCGTATAGTGGCTGTTATTGTTAGCTGACCAACGCTATCCAGCTGAAATGAATGAAGTTACATTCAAGTCTATAACACATGTTCAACTCAAAAAATTGCGAGAGGTGAATATCAATTTTAAATTTATTTTTTACAATAACATTAATTAGTCAATATTTAATTCAACAGTTCGGCCGCAGCTTCAGAGTGAAGCTCGGTACCAGGTATTGTCTGTTATTAATTGAATTTCTATGAAATATTCCTAATACACAGAACTATTAGTGATAAAATGAATAGGTCTGAAACTGACTGATTTCAAATTGGCTAGACTATTGGTCTGGGCATTGGTATCGGATTCAAAATTATACGAGCGCTGATATAAACTGTCCTAGCAAAGAAGAGCCTCTAGCAAGATGAGAGAATGACCCTAGCTCGGCCAATATTGGTGAAAAAATTATCAATTTGATCTCAAATTAAGGGATACAATTTTATGTACTATTAAGACCACATTTATAGTTTTTGAAAAAATATTGACCAAGTTGGAGTCATTTTCCCTACTTGCCAGATGCTCTTCTTCGCTTGGACAGACTTTACCACTCTAATTGGTTGGAAGTTCATTTAAATCATAGTATTTTCAATCATTTCCTGAATTATTCAAGTAGAATAATTATTATGTCTGAATTAATCCAGTGGAAATTGATAGATTTAGTTGGAAATTATCAAATTATGACCAGATTATTTCAATCAATGATTCTATGAAAACACAATAGATTCCAATAGGATTTTCAATTTTCTCTTCAATAATTATCAAGTAATTAGTTTATGTCAAGTTGGATCATTGGAGTCTATCATTTGGATAATTTTTTATTTATTTTCTAAAGATTCTTTAGTCTGTTTTGTGCCTTACCATAATAAACAGATGGGAGTTTATTGAATAAAATAAAGAGATATATTACATCTCTTGATTAATTATGTAAATTTCAATTCCAATTTACACATTCACATTATTCATCCAGACTGTTCTTCTTAGAGGCTGTTCTCTTCCATTCATCCATTTCATCCATTATCTCTGAAATACTTCAATAAACAATAACAACTTGTAGAACACTCAATGAAGATTATTTGACTGAAAATTGTTATAATTATTTTTATTTCTATTATTCATCAAATTAATTAGAATGATCACTATTTGAATAAATCCGCAACAAAATAATATATAGTTCTGCCAAGCACAGATGAGTCTTCGGCAACATGGCTGCCAGTAGTCGAAATGAAAATTTTTGTAACATAACCAAATTTAGGAAGAAATAGTACAGACTCAGACTATTTTCTCTGTCCTAGTCCATGATTAGGTTATGATTTTGGTATCATATGTCAATAATTAAATAAATTAATAAAAAAATATTTTCATTCATGAAATTAATATGATTATTATTAGTGTGAAAATTGAAAGTTGGCTGAAGTGATTCAACCTCAACATTTCAGTTCTACGCATGCGTAGTTACACTCTAACCTCCTTCCGACATCTTGCAAAAGGCTCTTCTGTGGTTGGCAGAACTACCTATAGTTTTAACAAACAGGGTTTATTCTCGGTAATTTCCAGTAGTGAATGATCTTGAAACGCGAAAGGAGCAGACGAAACCGCCTGACTTTTGGGCGCTATATTAGTATGTTAAACTCAAGATTGGTGAATATTGTGTACTAGCCCACAGGCTCGCGTCGCTCGCCTTCTCCGCCTAGCCAGGGAGCTCCGCCCCCTGGACCCCGCCTCCTGGACCCCCGACAGTATCAGCAGTGTCAGTGGGTCAAACAGGCTCGCTTTGCTCGCCTGCATGACCTCTGTCAGTGTAAGCTGAGACAAACAGGCTCGCTTCGCTCGCCTGCAAATTCCGTTCAGAAGGGATTCACAACTTATTGAACACAGCATTTCCAGATCTAATCTGGACCTGTTCACCAAATTTCGACATTTTCTACCAATTTACTCTCGAAAAATCCAAGAAAAACTTTGAAAATTCCGAAAAATAGTAAAACGCTGATATTGAGCGTAACCTTGGGAACTATATCGTACATAGTTTGAAACTTGATTCAATATCTTCCAAATTAGTTTATCTATAATATCGCTGAACCATTGAATTTACAGTAAGGATTGACGGATCAAGGCGGAACATATGCAATCCGCAAAACATCTACAATTTTGTAAAACCTGATTACTGGCGTAATCTTGAACGGAATTCAAAAATATCTTAACACAACATTTCTAGACCTTATATGAACGTACCTACCAAATATCAACATTTTCTACTGATTGGTTCTCGAAAAAATTGAGAAAACGCCGAAAAACTCTAGAAAAACCAAAATATTTGGCGTATCCTTGAAAAGTTCCTAAAATCCGTTCTTAGCGCGCGTCTAAACGTCCAACTGAACATGCCTGCCTAATTTGAACTCATTCGGTTCAGTGGATTTTTAGTTCTGGTGATGAATCAGTCAGTGCCATTTCGATTTCAAAAAATAGATATAGATGAAACTTGGGTTGAACCAGGATATCATAGTTGAACTTCTATCGAGTAGGCTATACAGACCAAGATGTTGAATGTCAGTTACCGCGTTTAACTTGAGCGATTTTTCTTCTCTCACGGGGACGAAAAAAGAAAAAAAAAGAGGAAAATGGAAGAAGGAAGAATGTGAGAGGCCCACATTGTGACTGTACGTATCATTCCACTTAGAAAGATAAATGTCGAACATTAGAGTGAAGCTTTTCAACATTTATATTGCAGCTTCATGCCAGGTCAGTTATTTTCTCTCTATTTCTCTCTCACTTATCCTCCTGTCAAATCTTCCTCTATTTGTTTGCATTCTACCTCTTCATTATCTAATAAACCTTATTGTTTCCACCATTTTTATTATCCCTCTTCATTATTCTTCCTTTCAAAACTTTTCACTGTTCATCTAATGTTTTTACTCTCGCAAATGAACTCATCCTTGGAAATTTCCTAAATAACAGTCTCTTATTATTTTTTTCTTCTTCCAAATTTCCCACTTCGTCCTCTTCTTCTCTACATTTCTACTTCTCCTCCTCCTCCTTCTCCTGTCCTCCTCTTCCTAATCGTCCTCGTTTTTCTGCCCCCTGCCATTTATTTTCCGGTCATTTCTCTATCTATTTGTTTGTATTTTTCCATCTTCTTATTCTCTGATGAATTTTATTATTTCCACATTTTTCCACAATTCCTCCTCATTCTTTTTCCTTCTTTTCTCTATTTTTTCTCCTCTTCCTTCTTCCCTTTCTCTTCTCCTTCCTCTTCCTCTTCCTCTTCACATTCCTTTTCTTCTACTTCTTTGTTTTCTTGTTATTGTTCTTGTTCTGGTTCTTATTCTTCCTCTTCTTCTTCTTCTTCTTCTTCTTCTTCTTCTTCTTCTTCTTCTTCTTCTTCTTCTTCTTCTTCTTCTTCTTCTTCTTCTTCTTCTCACTCTTCTCCTTCCTCTTTCTCTTTCTCTTCCCGTTTTTCTTTCCCGTCTTCTTCATATCCCTCTCCCTTTTCTCCTCCTTCTTCTTCTTTTTCTTCTTCTCACCCTTTATCCTCTCGTCTTTCTCCTCCCAACCTCCTTCTCCTCATCTTCTCCTGGTTTTTCTCTGGCTTTTTTCTCAAGACTTCTACCCCTTCATAAACTTTCCACATTTCTTATCGTCTTCCCACTTCTTCTCTCTCTTTCTCTCATTCTTTCTTGTTCATTCTCCCCTCTACACACTGCGAACCTATAGTAGTCGACGAAGCAAACAAGACACTTTGAAAATATGAGAAAATAACTCCAGCTTCAATTGGTTCAAGAATTATAAACTTGATCTTAATCGTAGAAAACATTCTGATCTACAATTAAGACAAAATCAATATTTTTCGAACCAATATAAAGTGAGCTAGAGTCATCTAGTCATCTTGCCAGAGGGTCTTCTTTGCTTGGATACACTCTATATGATCTCTATAGAGATGCCATTGTTATCTCGGTAACAAAGCGTTTTTGGGGGTTAGTCCCATGGAACTTTTTCGTCTACTTGGTGTAAGGAATCAGCCTGAGAAGTATTGCACATTCCTCCTGAAACACCCTGTATATAGAAGCGAAGTGGAACTGATTCATTCATTCATCAGCAGAACTGGAAACCGACGCACACTGAACCGAATGCGTTTAAATTTGGCAGGCATGTTCAGTTGGACGTTTAGACGCGCGCTAAGAAAGAATTTTTGAAACTTCATGAGGTTACGCCAAATATTTGAGTTTTTCTATAGTTTTTCAGCGTTTTCTTATTTTTTCGAGAACCAATCAGTGGAAAAAGTTGATATTTGGTGGGCAGGTTCGTTTGACTTCTAAAAATGTTGTGTTAGAATATTTTTAAAATCCGTTCAAAAGAGTACGCCAGTAATAACTTTTTCAAAATTGTAAATATATTGCGGGTTGCATATCAACCGCCTTGATACGACCAATCCTAACTGTAGACTGTAGATGCTTTAGCGAGATTATAGATTAACTAATTTTGAAGATATTGAATCAAGTTTCAAACTATGTCCGATATACTTCCCAAGGTACCGCTCAATACTAAGGTATATATGTTCGATTCTCCATCAGTATTACGGTCAGCAAACGGTATCGCAATCCAATCATCTAGCTATTATTCGATTTCATATCTTCATTGTTCAGTTATAATAGGCTACAATAGAAAGCGTATATGCATTCACTTTTTCAAACAAGACTGGAAGAGCGAAATCCACATCAACTTCTGTTCATTTTCGTTTTTTTGTTTTCCCTCATCAATTGTTTTCACAACTTCCTACTACTGTCCATATCCCTCCCAATTATCTATCGAAATACTGCCTGATGAAATTGAATAGGATTAGAAAAAATTTCAACAATTCTAAAACTATCTAATTCCTCGACTATCTAATTTATACAGAGTATTCAAAAACTTCCAAGCACAGTGTAGACTGTTCAAGCAAAGAAGTCCCTCTGGCAAGATGAAAAAATTAGTCCAGCTCGGTCAATATTGGTTCGTAAAATATTTATTCGATTTCAAATTGTAGATCAGAATGTTTCCTACAATTGAGACCGAATCAATAATTTTTGAACCAATATTGAACGAGCTAGAGTCATTTCATCAAGGTATTCTTCAAGGTTGAAAAAATAGAGAATTTAATAATAGGCGGGATATCTTATTCTTGGTCCCCCCTCATTTTATATTTCGAAGAATCTTTATTATTCTCCTAATAACAAGTACAAATTTTCCAGATTTTGAAATGCAAATATTGGAAGCTTCATTCAAACAATGAAACACACTGTGAACACAACTATTCCAACTGTATAAATTAGGATGAAAAATTTTGGCTGGTCAATATTTTTCAAAATAATTCTAGATTTGAAAAAAATTCAAATCACAGTGATTTTATAGAACCGATACAGAAGCCCTCAAATATGAGTGTTCTTGGAAAAACCAGACATCAGAGTTCTAAAAAAAATTATAGGTCCTTGTGAATTTGTAATGATGACCATTGAAACGTATGTAATACATTTCTGGAAGCAAACAGTGATATTAGAGCAGTGAGATTTCCATGTGAGCATGGAAAGTTGAAGCATTGTTTGTTACTTTTTCTTGTAAGGCTATTAAAAAAGTAGAGTTTACGCTACACCCTCGAAAACAAGAATTGATTTGAAAACAAGGATTCAAGGAGAAATCGCTGCAATTCCCATTGTAGTGCTCTGACGTTTCATACAAAATCTCACTGTTTGTGAATTTATACATACGGTCGTCATCTCAAGGACATCATGCATGAAAATTCATTGATTCTCTGTTAGAGCCCTCAATTCCACCAAACATCTACAGCAATAAAACTAATGATTACATTTTCTTTTATTCATGTACAGGTTGTCTAGCAATTTTCATGAATGAAATTCAAGACTTTTTCCCGACTTTTTTCAAGACAAAGTTGGAGTTTCTCTATGCATTTTTAAACGTTGCAACTCGTTATATATGATTTTATGTCTAGAAATCTACCACCCTATGTCTTGAATTAGGGTATATTTTAATATATACATAAAAACATACTATTGACATATTTCATGTTTATATATAGTTCGGTGCAATTAGACTCGAACCTCAACATCCTAAGAGAAAGGACGATTCCTAACTATGCCAACTTGTTTTATAGGCTACAAAAACTATTGTCTCGAGTATCAAATTGAAGAGAAATGAATTTCGCCGAGAGGGATTTTGAAATACGGATGCTTTGTGTTTCCAAAAGAAAATGTTTCCAATTCGAAGTTACAAGCTTCTAAAATACGGTAACGGAATAATTCCTGTCAAAAAAGTATGGAGTTTTAAAAAATTGTAACTCGGGAACGGTTGACCATACAATACAGAGTTGTAATTGGTCTCAATCTCTTCCAAATTTTATTCTCTAGAAAACACATGCATGGAACTTCTTCGTCCAAAGCTTGGTTCGACACCAATTCACGAAAAACTGAAATTTTGCACCTTTCAACCCCCCCTCCCCTCCAAAACCTGATACCGGTTGATTTGCAAAATATCGATGTTTGATACCAAACACTAGTTCAGGCCAGCCCAATATGAAAGTAACTAATATGGAAGAAATGAAAAACTAATATGGAAATGAATTTTCCCGACTTGAATCCAAATTCCAGGATAATTCCCGACTTTTCCCGACCTAATTTCATTTCCAGACTGATTCCCGACTTTCCCGATTTTCCCAACTGCTAGACACCCTGATTTAGGCGTTACTTCAAAATTCTTCGTACTTCTGTGCCACCCCCTATTCTACTCTTATTATAACGAGGTCTTATCACTCATGTTATTTTTATTATATGCTCTATGAGTCAGGTTTGGAGGCTTGGCTTGGGCTTGAGGTTAATACTATACCATAATATACAAATCATAATTATTATGATATGATATATGATATAGATGTGGAACTATGTATATACAGTGTAAAATTGCAGTCTAATCTTAAGCCTCACCTTATTTAACATGTTCATACCCTGAGGCCGCACTGCCGGTGGGTAGAGCCTGCAGGGTGGAGGGTAGTTGGTAAATCTATAGAACATACACACCATCCATAGTAATACATCGTATGAATGGTATGACGTCATTCTGTTTTTGAGGTTATGTTGTCCATATTTAAGAATTTCAAGATGGCGGCTGAACACATACCATTCATACGATGTATTACTGTGGATGGTGTGTATGTTCTATAGATTATCCAACTACCCTCCACCCTCCAGGCTCTTCCCACCGGCAGTGCGGCCTCAGCCAAAGGGTAAAGCTGAAGGTGTCATAGTATAGTGAAGACCCTAAGCCTAAGCCTCACCTTTTCGACATATTCTTAACCTGAGGTGTGGGCTATGTAAAAATTTAATACTTGTCCAAATTGCATAAGTCTTATTCCATAGTACTATGTAATGTTTTTCAAGGACTAAAATATAATAGTAATTTATTTTCACCTACCGACCACGTTGAGCTGGAAGGCCTGCGATATCTTTGGCTCGGTGCTGACCTGGCACTCGTAGGCGCCCGATTCTGCGCGTCTCGGCTGCACAATGCGCAGCGTCCACTCATCGCTGCCGTCCTGATGCAGCGGCTGGAAGCGCGGATCGCGCGTGTAGCGTTGCGCGCCCACGGTGAGAATGTGCAGGTCGCGTGCGCGTATCCACGATACCTGCGCACAATAAAACCCAACTTAATCCTTCCACCAATATAATAATGATATTTTTTTGTCCAAAGGCCAGAAAGGCAATAAACAACGTCAAAAAATTACAGTACTTATAAGACTACGTTGAAAATGGCATTTAAGAGAGAGAAAATTCTCCACGAAGGTCAATAGAATCATTAATATTGTTCTCTCGTATAATTCACCAAGCTTATAAAGAGGGGTTTGCAATAGCCAATCATACATCTTTGTTTTGAAAATATTAAGAAGTGCATTATGGAATTCTAGCGGTAACTCATTGAAAACCTTTTGTCCAACGAATTCAAAACTGTTCAAGGACTTGGACAATCTCTGTTACTGGATGTGAATCTGTCTATTGTTTCTCATGCTATAGGAATGAATATTGTCTCTGGTCTGATATCTGTACATATTTTTCTTTGTGTGTATTGAAACGGAATATATATGAAGATTAATGACTTTAAAAACTTTGTTATTTCATAACAGTGGCCTGCAGTTTTCTAAATATGGCGAATCCGTGATGATTCTCAGAGCCTTTTTTGTAGAAGTAGAATGTCGTCTATGTGTGCTGAATTGCCCCATAAAAGGATACCATAAGATAATACTAAGAAAAAATGAAAAGTATGCCATTCTCAGATATTTCTTCGACATCTCATTGGAAAGACCTCTCAGCAAATAGATTACTCGACCCAACTTAGTGCTTATATACCTCACATGGGGTTCCCATGTAAGTTTAGGGTTCATATAGATACCTAATAATGTCACACTAGCTTTCCTGATTTATTTACTGAACATATATTCGCTGATTTAGAACATAATATCATTAACATGGCCCACGACGTATCATGCTTACAATCTAATACTTTCCAGCGAGAAGTTGATCTGGATCATTTTCTAGCTCCTCCACCACATTTCTGGTTCTCTTAAATAGGAATTACCTTCTCGTAGAGTCTAACCAAGCAGAGAAGACATTCTGAAAAGATGCGAGCTCAAAATCGCATTACCATAAATGACTCCAGCTCAGTCAATTAACCAAAGCCAATTAACTCATCAACCGAGGCTTTAGTGTAGGCTATTTATATTGCTATAACATTGGAGATTCGAATGATCTATTATTAGACCTATAATCACAGGCGGCTCGTGCCTACGAAATAAGTGAAGTGCTCTACAGTAAAAGATACGGGCACTTCACCTGTTTTGTGAGTAAGAGACACCAGTACGGCTATATTTTGTTCCAGCAATTTGTCTCTTTTACTGAGGATTCAGATGAATAATAGAGTAGCTGAAACTATATTTACTCATTTATTCATATTCATTTATTTGATAAAACACATTACTTAATGGATAAAACACAGACAATAATTGTCCAAAATGTATTATTCCTAGACACTACAAGGATAACTTTCGCCGTCTGTACTTAGCTTCTTTTTTTCATTTGTCAATTGCTCAACAGCCCATGAAGGGCCTAGGTTTACCAACTGGTTGCCAGTTTCACATTCACTTCACTATACAACAGAGGAATCATCAATCAAAATAGAGGTAACGTGTGATTAACACATTGATCCTCTCAACCACAAGCTATCTTCCGTAACCAAGTGACGGCGCATAACACCTCTGAATAACATCCAGTTAATTGGATGGAGTGGAATGCAACAATTACTATTCCTCCAAAGACGGGAAACGACCGACTATATCTTTACTAACGACAGCCAATCTCCCAAACCAGGAAAGGATTTAGATTTTAGAAACTCAATTTTTCAACTTTGAAATAACTCTATCCATAGCTGTGACATCTTCATCGGTTATTTCAATAATTAAGATTATATCTTACTTTCATTATTATGAATTCTTATTGTTGACTTCTCTTTTTAGTGCATTCCGTTCGAAAAAATGCACTATTGGTGCATTGCCCTGACAATTGAAAATTTAAAATGTGATATACTTTTTACACGTTTCCGAGCCCCTAGAACACGAATTTAAAGTCGTTCAAATTCATATATTTTTATATATATTTTTTATATTTATACATTCATATATTTTTATATTTATATGTTCATATATTTATACATCTACAGATTCTTTTGAACACAATAACTCCCGAAGGACTTGTTTGAGAGCGACCACATTTTGCACAAAAATCATTATTGTTGTTATCTCGGTCAAGTTCGTTATCCAGTCAAGGGTAGGGGGTGAAAATAGGGGTTGAAAAATCACTAGAATCCGACCAATTACCTGATCGTTTTCAAATTTGGTATGTTTAATACCCTTTCCATTCCCTACAATTTGAGATACCAAAGAAATAAATCCAATTAGAAATGGTGGAGAAAATAATATTCTGAAACTTGTATTTTTCATTGGTTTTCGGAAACGGCTCTAACAATTACCATTAAATTCATACCCTGAATAGCTCCTTATGAGTCATATGATTTGAGCTATCATAGAAGCAAATGATAACACATTTGAAATGCACTCTTTCCGACCTCCAGCTGCCGGAACGAGATTTTTTGGACATGCTTTTTTCAGGCCTTCAATGGAACAGGCCTTTCTATTCCTCTGTCACTTCCATCCCGGTCTTTCTCTTCTGCCTCACTGACCAGGCCCAGCCTTCCTTTTCCAACTCTACTTAGTTGTCAAGTGGAGCTCTTCTCTCAAAGTAGGCAATACTTCGCTACCTTTGAACCATTCCACCCTGTCTCACAAAACTCGACCTAACCTAACCTAGCTACAAGTTTTAGTGGCCCATGAAACTTCTGTATTATTTGCAAAGTGCTCAAAGAGACAGTCAAGTGAGTGGAGAAGAACTAGATGGAGAAGGAAGAGTGGGTAAAGGGAGATAAGAGAAGGAAGTGTGGGAAAGAAGAATAAGGAACAAAAACGATAACATAGGAAATGTGATAGGAAAGAAAGACAGAAAAGCTGAAAAGGGAGAAAGAAGAAAAATGAGAGTTATAGGGAGAAGGTAAAAGTGAATAAGAAGGAGGAGGAGAAGAGGAAGGAGGGGAAGGGGAGAGAAGAAGGAGGAAAAGGAGAAGAAGATGAGAGAGGAAAAGTAGGAGAAGGAGGAGAAGGAGGAGAAGGAGGAGTAGGAGGAGTAGGAGGATGAGGAGAAGAAGGAGGAGAAGGAGTAATGGAGAAGAAGTTGGAGGAGGAGAAGAAGGAGGAGAAGGATGAGAAGAAGGAGAAGGAGGAGAAGGAGGAGAAGGAGGAGAAGGAGGAGAAGGAGGAGAAGGAGGAGAAGGAGAAGAATTAAGAGAAGAAGTTGTGGAAGAAGAGCAAGAACGACAAGAGAGAAGAAAATGTAAGACGAGAAAAATGGAAAGGAATACAAAGAAGGTAGCAAGAGGTGGAGAATATCATGGGAGACGTGATAGAAGAATAATACAATAGGGTGACTCTGAAAAAAAGAAGAAGAAGGAGGAGGAGAAGAAGAAGAAGGAGTAATAAAGGCGTAGGAGTTGCATTTAGCGCTGGGTCGTTTGACATAGTTTGTTACCTGAATAGTTTAGTGGGAAGGAAATGTAAGAGAGAGCCAGCGTGAGATTGAAGAGAAGAGTGAGTTGAAGAGAGAGTTAGTGAAGAGGAGAGAGTAAGAATGTGATGGAGAGAGTGAAGGAGGAATAGATAAATGAAAATTGTCTGAGAACGTTTTTCAAATAGTTGCTCTAATACTCTCCTTAAGATCAAACAACAAGCGAAGGAGAGCAGAGACACTTTGCAGTGGAATAACTCTGATAAACAACAAAGCGAGCACTTAATGAATTCTCCTTGATAAGTACTGTATAATAATCAAGTAAACTTGTTTTAAGAAATTGTCTCATACTGCTTCCTATTAAATAACTTGATTATAATTAATTTTGCAGTGAGAACCTTCCTGAGAAGTTCATACACTTCCAATATTCTTCTCGTTGGCAACCCATCTTCAAAGTGACAATTAGGTAGGGTACAGTGTTTTGGAAAATTATAATTATTCAAGTAAAAAATATAAACAATAATCATGATACTGAATGACAAGTTCAAAAGTTTATTACGTGGTATATTATTGCACGTTCCTCCTGAAATACCCTGTATAATAATGAATTTCAAGTTTCAAAGTCGTATATTATTATTTTATAAGTTCTTGGTAACAGATTTTCTATATTTCAAATCAGCTGATAGTGGAGCAATTATTTGATCCCTTCTGATTGCAAAACCTACTTCATCCAAGCAAAGCTTATTATTGAGGAATCTGATTTAAAACATTAGCATTTGGAGAATAGATGAAACTGCCCAATTTTTTGGCGTCAGCTCAACCTAGTTTTGTTTACTCTCTGAATATTTTCCTGTTATCATACACCATTATATCTCCTTACGTCTTCATCCTACTTGAACTGTTGGTGATAATAAGCTTTTAACTTAGTAGATACTAATGACTTTCACTTTTACAACAGTACTCATGCTTTTTCAACTTTTCGCGTTTCGTGGCACTGAGCCACACCTTTTAGCATACAAGGAGTGACTAGATACTGAGGTCTTGTATGTCTGAAAATTTGGGATATGTGAATAGTGAGTGGTGAGGGAAGACCTGCAAGACCTCAGTATCTGGTAACTCCTTGTATGCTGAATATGTGCCACGAAACGCGTCTGACAAGCAACAAAATCTTGAGTACTGTTGTAAAAGTGAAAGTCATGAGTATCTTAATAAGTAATAAGTAGTTATTGAGTTATTATTATTACTAATTTATTACTATATAAGCACGTTATATCTTGTTATCATATCGGCCTTGTTGGCGCAGTGGGCTGGGGCATCACAACCTTCAGTCCGCTAGCGCTGCCTTGTCAGGCTTCGAGACCCAGAAGGCATGGCTGTTTTTCACCATTTTCAAACACCTTCGGACATAATTCATTACTCACGCACAAGCTCAAATGCTTATGTGGGCATCATCGCAATAAAACACAACATTTAGACAATGTTTCCTTATAATATTATTGTTTTTTACTTAACACTGTTTTATTGCCCGAACGTAGGTGAGGTTTATGATTTGACTTGGATTTTCTTCGTTTTGTGTCTCTCTGTAACACGATTAAGGCGAACCGCAGGGAATGTGAACTGAGCTTTTCAAGTTGGACTAGAGGTTTAATGTGGCATGCAATATTTATCCGCATGCATTGAATTTTGCTGATTAAATTTTGAAAATTGACCGGGCATCTGGTACGTGAAGAATGCAAGACGATTCGGATTCTGAAATCATCAGATAGTCTTTCTTTTTAGAGAAATTCATTGTCGCTGTTCCACTCAAATACGTAGTTTCAGTAAGATGTCCAGTTTTCTCTTAGACGTTCCCGTAAGAATGCATGTATACAAATTGTATTATTATGTCTAGAATATCTGTAAATTTTGATATTTATGGTGTTAGAATGTCTAGATGATATTCAGATGGTTTCTAGCCAAATACAAAGGATACTTTGGCGTAAAAGCAGACTGGCCACTACTAGAGCAAGAAACTGTGAGTAATCCAGTATTGGCCACCTATTGGATAATGTTGTAAAAGTAGATTTAATTTGTGACTGTTTAAGACTGTTCTGAATAGGTTACAGAGGATCTCTAACTTTACAACATCTATTCTATTATTCACTTTTTTAGTGACTTGTAACCAACAACAATGCATTACCATTTCATCCCATTTTAATATAACCTTTTTTTTTAGGATGATGCCCACATGGGCTTTTGGGCCTGTGCGTGGGTAATGGGAAGGATGATGATGAGAGTTGAATGGACCTACCGGTACTGCTTTAAGTGGGTTCCGAACCACTGGGAAGCGATTTTTTGAGGCTCATAAATTGAATTCAGAGGAACCGGTCACCAGTACAACGGTGCTGGCAGAGGCACGTCGCTTATCTAATCTCACCGATTAGACGCTCTCTGCCACTGGGACAAAACGCTTCAACAATAAGATGAGAAATTGAATTATTAATGAGCATAAAACATCATGTGGTCACTACAGAATCAGTACCTGGCCACTACTGAATCATAGTGGCCACTTTAGAATTAAAATTGAGATATTCGCGATTTTTGGAATACGTCAATCAAGAATGAACTGGGCTATATATATCTATTGAGTTTCAGGTGATATAACTGATGAAATGAACCCCCCCCCCCCCCTAAGGTCAGAATAAACTACGAAAAAATCCTTAAGCATGGCCACTACTGGTGCTTATAGTACTACAAAAATATCGCCTTTATACGTGATTCAATCATTTAGGCTAACACAATATTATGCTACATCAAACACTAATACGATCAACTCACATGTAAGAATAGTCTGTCAAAGCAAAGAAGACCCTCTGGCATTATGGGAAAATGACTCCAGCTAAGTCAATTTGTTCAAGTATTATAAATGTGGTGTTAATAGTAGATCAAATTGCTTCCTACAATTTGATATCAAATTGTAAATTTTTGAACCGATATCTACCGAGCTTCAGTCATTCTCCCATCTCACCATAAGGGTCTTCTTTGCTTGGACCCACTGTACTGTCATGAGATTGATCAGCACCGTAACAAAAGTAGAAGAATTCAAGTGATTGTGAAACATACAAAAATTGCAAAAAAAAACTCTCTAGATGACAAGTTGACCATAGAAGTTACAAATCAAATCAGAGTTCAAATTTCAAATGAAAAATTCAAACTGTAATGTCATGAAATGAGTCAAAAGACATGGACATGACTTTACTTTTATCAGCTCACTCCAACTATTTGCTGATTTGAAACAGTCTGTCCAATCAATGAAGACATTCCGGCTAGATGAAGAAATTACTCCAGCTTAGTCAATATTGGTTCAAAAATTATAGATTTGTCTCAAATTTCATAAAATACTCTGCTCCACAATTTGCGACGAGAATTATAATTATTGTATAAATATTGACAGAGTTGGAGTGATTCTCCGATCTTGCCAGAATGTCTCGAACCGACTTTAGCGATTCTTTTACTGTACTGAAAAAGTTTAGAATTTGATTGACGGTCACTGAAGGCAAAACAGTACTGCGGTAAAAATAATCTCTCCAACTCAGCACCTAATCGATAACATAGCATGCGGTTGAAAGCTCTCCTTTCATCTAGAATAAAAACTCAATAATTAAATCTTCATCTATCACTCTTCCTATTGGTCAATATTTGCATTTCAAAAATTATTTTGTCCATTTAGATAGCACTTTATGATTATTCTAATATAATAATAATAATAGTATATCATGAAGTTAATTATTATTATGAAAAATATTCCCAGCAAGCGCCTAAGCAAACGACAGTAAGCTTTTCCAGCATGAACAGTAGTTTGTGAAGTTAAAATTTAGGCCTCTCTGTCCTCTTTCAAGTTTTTAGAATTTTATTGAGATTATGAAAGTCTAGTGTCTCAATCAAATTCAGGAACCTGGAAAACTTTTCACAGCTAAATATAAATAATCATATTATAATGATGTACCGTCCTGATCTTGAGGAAAAACTGGAGCTGTGAACTCAATTCTACTCGATACCCTGATGACTTTTTCCGAATTATATGACCTTATGATGGATGGACTCCTCTTTGGGAAATTGGCTATCGTTAGTAAAGATAGTCGTTTCCCTTCTCTGGAGAAATAGTAATTGTTGCATTTCACTCCTACTGGTTAACTGCTTTTATTCAGAAATGTTTTGCGCCGCCAATTGGTTGTGTAGACTGGTTTATTGTTGAGAGGATAAACGTGCTCACCACACGTTACCTCTATCCTGGTTGATGATTATTTGCTTGCTGTCTGGCCAGGTGGGTTGGGGCGGTTTCGGCTCGGTCAGTGTTCATTCGGGGACTGTAAGTTCTGTTTGAGAATTTATGGCTTTTGGGCCGGAATTGGCCTGGCTGGAGTAGTTTTCCCGTCTAGTCGGGGTATCTTTTTTGCTTGGACGGACTGTAAAGTGGAGTGAGTATGAAAGTGGCAACCAGCTGGTAGGCCAAGGCCCTTCATGTGCTGTTGAACCATTGAGACAGGCAGACAGACATTATGGATGGACATCTTCTCAATATAAATCTCACAAAAATGAAGTTCAACCGAATTTAATCGGTTAAGAAAACACAGAGTTCTGTTTACAAAAACATTCCTCTCTATTAAAATATAAAATATAGGCTAGTTGCTGTAATAGAAATAATTTTTATAATCCTCTTTATAGCTTTCTCTCACTACTTCCCATCTTTATCTCCTACAGCTCTCTCATTATTCCTTTCCTTATTCTACTTCCTCTTTCATCAGTTACTTATCATTCGCCCTTCTCGACTTTTATTTCTTTCCGCTCACATCTTCTTTCTAAAGTCAATACTGAAATCCATTATAAATTCCTTTTAGCAATTCCTTTATCAACTCGTTCCAACTCAATCGTAATACTCCAGTAAACCTCGAATAATGACAGTTTTAAACTTGATTGCAAAAAGCTTCAACTTTAGTATCAACTTAGTCTGAACTTTTCGT
This sequence comes from Sogatella furcifera, assembly GCA_017141385.1. NCBI lineage: Eukaryota > Metazoa > Arthropoda > Insecta > Hemiptera > Delphacidae > Sogatella > Sogatella furcifera. The sequence goes on along the minus strand of CM029553.1, from coordinate 10,279,709 downwards.
GAAATAAGGGGTTTAGGGGTCAAAGGGACAACTCGTCTATCCAACCAGAAAAGACAATCTGGCAAGATAGAGAAATGACTCCAGCTAGGTCAAAATTGGTACGAAAATTACGTTTCAAATTGTAGACGAAAATGTTACCTACAATTTAAGACCAAATTTATAAATTTTGAATCAATATTGATCGAGCTGGAGTTATTCTTCCATCTTGCCAGAATGTCTTCTTTGCTTGGGCAGACTATTCCAACTTTGCCTGAACTTTTTGTGAAATTGGGGTAAAGCGGTAAAAGGGACAACGCTGGAATAATATCTGAAGTTAGATGAGGGGGCTGTATTTGAATCCTGTCAGTTGAGTGAAGTTTCGACAGTTCCATATTATTCTTCGTCTTCTTATTCTGTAACTGCTTCCTCTCCTTCTTTTCCACCATAATTTCTCGTTATATGTTCATATCTATTATCCATTGTTACTATATGTTTTTCCAATTCTGTTTTTCAATTAATGTTTATAAGTAGAAGAAGGAGGAGAAAAAGGAGGAGGAAGAGGAGTAGGAGGAGGAGGCGAGGTTGGAGGGAGAGAAGGAGAAGAAGGCGAAGGAGGAGGAGAAGAAGAAGAAGAAGAAGAAGAAGAAGAAGAAGAAGAAGAAGAAGAAGAAGAAGAAGAAGAAGAAGAAGAAGAAGAAGAAGAAGAAGAAGCAAAAAGAGAAAAAGTAGAAGGTGAAGAAGAAGGAGAAGCAGAAGGAGAAGGAAAAGGAGAAGGAGAAGAGGAAGAAGAAAAAGAAGAAGAAGAAGAAGAAAAAAGTTGAAGAAGAAGAAAAAGAAGAAGATTAAGAAGAAGAGGAAGGAGAAGAAGATGAAGAAGAAGAACAAGAAGAAGAAGAAAAAGAAAAAGAAGAAGAAGAAGAAGAAGAAGAAGAAGAAGAAGAAGAAGAAGGAGGAGGAGGAGGAGGAGAAGGAGGAGGAAGAGGAGGAGGAGGAAGGAGAGAGAGAGAGAGGAGAAGCAGTAAGCGATGGAGGAGGAGGAGAAGGATGAAAAATATTAGACAATATGAGAGGAGAATATGAGAAGGAGGAGTGGGAGAAGTGAAAGGAGGATAAGAAGATGGAGGAAGAGAAGGAGGAGTGAGAAAAGTGGAAGGAGGATAATGAGGTGAAGGAGGAGAAGGAGAAAGAGGAGGAGAAGGAGGAGGAGGAGGAGGAGTAGGAGGAGGAGGAGGAGAATGAGGAGGAGGAGAATAAGGAGGAGGAGGAGGAGGAGGAGGAGAAGAATGAGGAGGAGGAGAAGAATGAGGAAGAGGAGAAGGAGGACACAACACAACCCCAAACCTGAATAAACTGTCATGCAGACTCTTCAACTTTAGATGTTAAACTTCAAACTGTCCTTTTTAGAAAAAAGTTGAGAGGCGTTTCAAATCTGTCCTCCTGAAATCCATGAAATGCTTCAGTTGATTTACTATTATGGAATTGGTGTATAGGGGAGTGACGTTGATATTAAAACTGAAATACTATTATTAGTCTATAGCAGATACAACGCTTTATAATGACTGAAGCTTACGACATTCAAAGTAATTTTTTAACTAAAATGGCATTTGAAAGCGTTGTTTCATACTCACTGACACTTGGATGCTATTTGTCAGCTACTTTTCAAATTATTCCCGATAATTTAAATTGTAATAATACGTCTTCCCCGTCAGTGCGCCGCATTATTTGATAACCTAGGAGGTAGTTTTTTCTGTCGTCTGTCTGCAAACCTCCTAGTTGCTGTATATTCTGTCCAAGCAAGAAGACCCTTTGGCAAGATGTGAAAATGACTCCAGCAAGGTCAATCTTAGTTCAAAAATTATTGATTTGCTCTCAAATTGTAGATCAGAATGCTCCCTACAATTGAGAACAAATCAATAATTCTGAACCAATATTGACAGAGCTGGAGTCATTTTCACATCTTGCCCCAGGGTCTTCTTAGCTTGGACAGACTATAATTATTATTTTGTGCGTTGCATTACACGGTGATACTAAATATCAAAAATTGGTATCAAATTTTGACGGTGATACTTGTATGACATATTACGTTGTGTTGGAAATGTAACATCACCTCTCCATTGATATGGTAAAGAATTATGACAAAAAAATATGACCATATAAAAAGTTGATGAGTTCAAATGATTCCCAGGAAATCGTTGAAATTGGGGTTGAAATGTTTCATAAATAGCAATACAGAGAATGTATTATCACAGAGTGATAGTAGTAGACAGTTTTTGATAATGTATTATCACAGAGCACATTGTTATAAGAAACTCCATAATATTGAGATGATAAATAATAATAATAATCCGATGATAGAATTCTTGTGAACAAGCACATGTAAGATGTCAAACTCTGGTGCTCTAATTTTTTTAAATTCAATAATTTCCAGTCTCAGATAAGTGTTTTCGATTTTTGTTTTAGTGTTTATAGACTTTCTGAATTTGAGATATCTATTTTGAATCCAAATTACAGTGAACATCATAAAGAACTTTCACCATGTCTCCTATTTGCGAAACAAGCTTACGTCGGCGAAGTGGAACAACCCTCATGTCTCCCCACTATTGAAAGTCATACGCTAATTAAATAAGTATTGTCATTGAGTCAAACAACAACAGCTGTGATTGGCTACAGATATTCAACTGGCCGACACTACTATCCCCGTGTACAGCACGCTTAAATCAGATGATAAGTAATCCGCCATGATCATAATATTTCAATCGATTCAATATTCAAAGTAGCTTTACTACCTCTATTTATATCTATCGGTACTCTATCTGTACTATTACTCCAATTGTACTGTGAACTCTTCATATTTCTTCGAAAACTTCAAAAATGATGAAGAATAACACTGCCAGGCGATGACAAAGTGTAGGTGTAGGTTCCTGAGAAACTGTAAAAATACCTTCGTTCGTTTTGATCCAATTGGACCAAATTATCCACAGTGATCATAAGGCTGAAGTTTTAACTTTTAATCGAATGAACGAACTTGACAGCTTGAAGCTCTTAAGCTAATATTAGAACTGTTATGACTTATGTAAGCTTGAGTGATTTATGATTATGTCTCATGACTGGACTGATGTTTTGTTAAGTAACGATGTTGATTTAAGATTTGATAAATTTTTGAAAACGTTTCATCGATAAAATCGAATAAAAGAGGACTTTCTCCTCCAATGATGATTTGACTTAGATGGTAAGAAAAAATGAAGAAAATTTTGGATCAAATGTGAAGGCTTATTCTTAAAGAATAAAGTTTTGGATACTAACCGCTCTATCACCGAGATTCCTGACTTTGCAGTTGAGATAAGCTGTCCTTCCTATTGTTGTGGTGACTTCCCGGCGAGTCGAATTGTCAAAATACGGCTGAGCAAAAGCTTGCTCCCAATAGCTCATACCGTGCTCCAATCCTGCAAAAAAACAATGTTTCCCCTATTCAAATACATATGATAAATTGAATAACCTGTACAAGCAAAGAACACATTCTGGTTTGATGGGAAAATGTTCCAGCTCGGTTAATATTTGTTAAAGAATCATATATTTAATTGAGAAATAAAATGATAATCAAATACCTTTTTAAAAACTTTTAAAATAATTAATGCACAAACATGTTTCGGGACATTCAGCCCGTTATCAATGTGGATAAAATAATAATGTCCCGAAACATGTTTGTGCATTGATAATTCTAAAAGTTTTTGAAAGGGTATTTGATTCTCATTTTATTTTTCAATTATTTTAAATAAGTTTAAAGTTTTAAAGTTTAATCAAATATTTAGTTTAAAGTCGTGGATCGGAATGTCTCCCACACTTACATACCACAGTACGGTTTGATATTAGGTGGAACATTCAAAACTTTCATCGACAGATTGCATGTAGCCTATCACACCGAAATTTCCAGGTAAAGTGGAATTTTATCCTGCAGAGGTTTCCACACCAAGAAAGATAATCCGAAGTTTTTTTTAATTTAGAAAAAAATTTACATTGACATTGACCTTGACCTTTGACCTTGAGGTGCGCCAAAACTGACATTTTCATACAACTACGATAATTAAAATTTTTCATCCAGGAGGGTAGATATGAAGCTGAATAACACAGAACAATAACGGAACTTTAATAAAACATTGAAATAGATTGGAAATTGTCCAGTCAAAAATTGGTTGATCATTGTTAGCCACTACAGCTGTATTTTGTTAATAATAATAAAATAATATTCGTGTGACCTGGCTGGCTCAGGTCTGGTGTCAGAGTTTTCAGGTCGCTCCTGATCAATTTCAGGGCCTCTGACATGACTTAACGACTGTTTTCAGGCAGCCGGGACCGACCACTTAACGTGTCCATCCGAATCACATTTTGGTAATGTAACCTCATAATTATATTCATTCATATACTCCCTATCTCTGCTCTCTAAATATCACTGTCACGTCACTTAGCTGTATTTAGTTGGAAATAGCTATTTGTGACCCACGTCTCTCTAGCTCTGAACTATGAGGATAATTCACTGGCGACTCGTGCCCACGAAACAGGTGAAATGCTTTACAGTGAAAGATACGGGAACTTCACCTGTTTCGTGGGTACGAGCCGCCAGTGAAGAATATGCGCATGATCCCTATACCATCATGATCCGTTACATCAGTAGTTGAGAGCACGAATTAGTCTACATATGGAATAGAATATGACATGATAGCTTTTAGCTCAATTCATGTGACTAATGTTACCTGTACAATCATGTCATGATCACAAAGCGAGTCTCATATCCACAAAATGATGTTTAAATAGGTATAGAGGTGCTTTGAGTTTATTTGATATTGAAAGTACTGTCTGTACAAGCAAAGAAGACCCTCTAGCAAGATGAGAAAATGACACAAGCTCGGACAATATTTGTACAGATAATATTGATTTGATCTCAAATTGTAGATCAAAATATTTCTACGATTGAGACCAAATCAATAATTTTTGAACCAGTATTGACCGAGATGGAGTCATTTTCTTCTCTTGTCAGAGGAGGGTCTTTGCTTGGACAGACTATATGTAGGTGTAGTTTTGAAATCGTGATTACATGACAGAGCATCACTTGTATACTATTTTCATCATACTCATACTCATACTCATACTCGTACTCATACTCATACTCATACTCATACTCAAACTCATACTCATACTCATACTCATACTCATACTCATACTCATACTCATACTCATACTCATACTCATACTCATACTCTTACTCATACTCATACTCATACTCATACTCATACCCACACTCATACTCATACTCTCACTCATACTCATACCCATATTCATACTCATACTCATACTCATACTTATACTCATACTCATACTTATACTAATACTCATCCTTATACTCATACTCATATTCATACTCATACTCATACTCATACTCATACTCATACTCATACTCATACTCATACTCATACTCATACTCATACTCATACTCATACTCATACTCATACTCATACTCATACCCATACTCATACTCATACTCATACCCATACTCATACTCATACTCATACTCATACTCAAACTCATACTCATACTCATACTCATACTCATACTCATACTCATACTCATACTCATACTCATACTCATACTCATACTCATACTCATACTCATACTCATACTCATACTCATACTCATACTCATACTCATACTCATACTCATACTCATACTCATACTCATACTCATACTCATACTCATACTCATACTCATACTCATACTCATACTCATACTTATACTCATACTCATCCTTATACTCATACTCATATTCATACTCATACTCATACTCATACTCATACTCATACTCATACTCATACTCATACTCATACTCATAATCATACTCATACTCATACTCATACTCATACTCATACTTATACTCATACTCATACTCATACTCATACTCATACTCATACTCATAATCATAATCATACTCATACTCATACTCATACTTATACTCATACTCATACTCATACTCATACTCATACTCATACTCATACTCATACTCATACTCATACCCATACTCATACTCATACTCATACTCATACTCATACTCATACTCATACTCATACTCATACTCATACTCATACTCATACTCATACTCATACTCATACTCATACTCATACTCATACTCATACTCATACTCATACTCATACTCATACTCATACTCATACTCATACTCATACTCATACTCATACTCATACTCATACTCATACATACTCATACTCATACTCATACTCATACTCATACTAATACTCATACTCATACTCATACTCATACTCATACTCATAATCATACCAAAGACAATGTACTTTAGTACTGTAACGGTATGAAATATCATGATTCATTTATCTTGTTTTTCAACCAAAAACGTTTAATAAATTTTCCATTACTTGATAAAATTGTTTTTTGAATTACTCAAAAAACAACTTTATCATTGTTCTTGCAATTACAAGCTTATTCTTTTAGTAGATTTCTTTCTATATTTTTCCTCCTTTTTCATTACTTTGTATGTTGCTCGGTCGCTCTCTTTCTTGAACAAAATTCTGCTTGATCGACAGTTGCTTAGGAGTGGGGATAGCCTTGTACCTTTTGCTCCTCTATTAATTTCAATTCACTTTGAATCCAGCTCCCAACCAGTTCAGATAGACATTTTCTTTCTTCTATAAGATTTGTTGAAAGTTCTTTGAAGTACAGGATGTAGTCACATTAATTAAATTCTCATTCTTTTACATAGTAGCTTCATCCTGATTTTTTTTTTTTTAATTTTTCTTTGATATGTAAATTTACCAAGTTATTGGATTCTTCTCTCAAATTTTACCAATCTCCAAATCCGCTGTATCAGCGGTCGATGTATCAACCTCGATGTATCAACCTCGATGTATCAACCTCGATGTATCAACCTGGATGTACCCACCTCGCTGAAATTAACCAGGAAACCACTACTGTAGCATGGACTTCGCAGATGGATTGAGGGTATCTCGTTAAAAGCCCCAAGGAAACCCGGACTTCTACACATCAGGATTACAAAGAAAAACCTCAGAAGGATCAGATTCAAATTTCCATTGAAACCAATATTTTATCAACCAAGTGAAGTGCAATTGAAAGGCAATAGTGATACATAGCGTGAAAGTTTATGGGGGGGCCCTCATCACACCAGGTATTTATGTATACTAACATATTTAAGAATTTAAGTAACCGATTGTAACCCATATTTCTGAAAATAATGTAATTTGTATTTCCGGTAGCCAATTACTATTATCTTTTGATTTTATTTATTCTGGTTTTTAGAAATAAACCAAGGGATGTCGCTACTATAACTTTTCGTTATTAATTTATAATCACCTCTGTCACAATTCTAAAGATGAGATCCTTTTCTTTCGTGGTGGTTTGATTTTGAATTCTCTTACATTCACGATCCCCATGTATTATGTCGGGTGTGTAATTTTGATGATTTCAGAATTTATTATATTAACCTATAAATATTTCAAGTTTTGATATCTTCTTATTGCCCATCTGAAATAATGTAAGGTCAGGTATAAATCTATACAAGGATCAAATAATTTAATTTAAAGTTTCTCCTCACCACAACAACGTTACAACTGCGCCACTCTGCTACGTTACAACTGCGCCTAACTCTTTAAATAATTCAGATAACGTTTTGCACTCATCTTTTGGATTGCGGACAGGGAGGGTTATTATGGAAATTATAAAAATCTCAATTTTTGGAAGTACAAACTATTAACTACAAATATTTTGCATCTACAATATTTTTTTTCTTGTCTCAGTAGTCAAGTTAAATGGCATCACCTAAACGTAGTATAACTTGTGATCTTAAAGTTATGAATTATTATTGGATTATCAAATATTGAATACTTAATGGAATTAATCAAATGTACCATGGCTTCTGATAGCAAAGTAGTGAATTACTGGGATGTAAAAAAGGAAGTAGAAAATAATTTTGATCTTCATTTGTTCTCCAATACTAAATTCAATCCGAATTATCTCTCAAAAGAATGTTTATTATTTGAGCTTGAAACTTGAGGGATTATAAAATTGTTTATCTAAATACAGTAATATAGATATGCTATTTAAGTTCATTAAATATAAAATTAGGAGTTTTGGGTATGAAATATTTGAAAGTACTGTTGATAAGAAAAATAATAATTTAACCTGGAAGTTGAAGAAATTCTGATCAACAACTTCTTAATAATTTATTATTCAATTGTAGTGACTGTTGCTTAAAGATTTAATTTTGTCTTTTACTCAAAATTATAGCTTCTCAAATTTTTTTATTCAGTATACTGTACAGTTATTATTGGGTCATTATTATGCTGTTTAATTTTGAATTATCAAGTTGTTAACGAGTAGTCAGTAATAAAGTTATCACCTACGTAGTATTTTCAATCTCAATTCTTTAAAGTAAAAATAATGAGTATAGATTTTGTGCAATAGTATAATTTTTAAAATTATTTTCAAGGTTTATGGGGACTTAGAAAATAATTCTTGAATAGCAATCTTTTCTTGGGTATAGTGTTGAGACTAGAGTATGTAGTTTTTTTTTTGTGTGTGTTGAAGTTTGTTGCTATCTGGACATGTCATGTGTAGTCTCAGTAGAACATTCGAAGTCCATTTGATTCTAAATTCAAGTAACACAGCAGCTGTCTTGAAGTTTAGAGTATGGATATTTGTAGTTTTCTGTTGAAGGTTGTGAACCTTAACAGTTGAATTGTCAATGAGTGAGTCGTTGACATCGTTGTACTAGTCTTGTAAACTGTTATTTTGTATTATGGGATGCAAATTCAGTAATTTAAGCTTGCCCTGATAAGAAAATATAGGTTGTCTATTATTCATCTTTTTAATTACTGCTTTGTTCTAAATAAATTTGTTAAATTTCTGCTAGTTGAGCATGTTAATATTTCAGGATAATTTTTGAAGGTAATTTTAAAATAGTTGAGAGTTTTGTGATGATGATAATTGAATAAGCAATTGAGAGATGAATTTGAAATGTAGGGATTTGTTTTATTCGAGAAATGGAAATTTGAATTGTACTATAGTTAGTAGAACTTCAGGCTAGTATTTGGTTAGACAGTTTCTTGAGGAAGATAAAATTGAGTAGGTAATAATTAATTGATTAGACTACTTCTGGGATAAACAAAATCTGAAAGAATTCTAAAGAATGGGTAGAAAATTTGTCTTAGTAATTTTTTGTAGTTGTTTTTGAAATAAAATAATGGACATAGTAATAATTATTTTGAAAGTTTCAATTAGGAAGATTTATTAAAGTTGTTGTTGATCATTTTTGATAAATAATTTGATAGAAATTTTTGTTGCCTCTGATAAAAATAAAATAAAATGAAATAATAATAATGCCATGTTAGAAATATTTGGAGGTAGAAATTCTAGAATAGTAGAACGTTTGACAATTCAATTTGATTGTATTAATTTGGAAATTTGGTATGGATTCAAAAATTTTGTAGTAGATAAAATAAATTGTTTTCTTTTCAATTTTGTTAAACTTTAATAAATTGGTAAAATTTTTTTTAAAATTTGGTTCATTGAAAATTCGATTTGAATTCAAGTAAGTCAAGTTAATGGTTTGTTGGATAAATTTCAGTGGGATAATAAGAATAATAGAGTTGACTTTTCTAAATAAAAATAACTTGTAGATAATTTTTTCTAAATTAATTTGAGCTGTTGCATTGAATAATTATAATGGAATCGTAGATTGTTGGTCAAGTAAAATAGTATTATTGAATTGTGCTTTGTTGTGAATATCTGTGGAGTTGGTAATAATAATGGAATTTTATCGCTATAATTACTTAATTGATAAGAAATGTGTAGACTTGGTAGTTGATTTATTCATTGAAAATGGAATTATTATAAAACGATCCTTGTGCTTGTACCGTTACCGTTGATTAAAGTAATTTATAGAGAGGAATGATCTGTGATACAGTTTAGTTTTGATTGTGCTTAAAAAAATAGGAAACTCACTTTCGGTATCTGTAACGCTCTGTCTTTCAATATCAGTAACCACTTGTTGATCTGTCATGCTGTTAGCGCGCCTTCTTTTAAATTTCGTTTTGATCTCTCTGTATAGTAATTCTGTTTTTATTGAGTAAGACTTTTGCAATTTAAATTCTCTAACAAGTAAATTTTTGGCAACAGTATTTCAACTGTATTGAGAAACTTTGAAGAGAACTTAGTAATATTTTCGTAAGGAATTAGTAATTTAGTAATGGAATTATAATTTTTTTCTCAAAACTTTGATTAGTATTTGAAATTTTGATAGTAATGATTGGAAATTAAATGATTATGAGAGATGGAGAATATTAATTGGAGTTGAGAGCTGATTAATTTTAGTTTTGAAATCTGAGTATGGACGCATGTTCAGATTTTGATTTGTTCCAATAAGACTTCAGATTTCTGCTGGGAGTGGCCAATCTCAGTATTAACCTGTAGTTCTCTTTTTGTTGTTGGTAGTTTCCTTTTTCCATTTATGTCAGCTACTCGATTATTTGGTATCTTCCACCTCTGATCATCATTGATTTTTGCAAAAGAAAAGGTTTTATTGATGTTTTCCACCTTACATGATCTTTAAAAAATTAGTTAAAGTAACTTGAATACTATTGGTAACTTTCTAAATTAAAATCAAATTAAGTTGCTTATTTTAGAAATTATAAGAAAAATTGTACAAGGTATGTTCTTTAAGTAAGTTCTTTTTGGTTTTGGAGATAGATTCGAAGTTTTTTTTGGGATTAATATTTTAGTATGTAATGTTTCACTTACTGAAGAGGGGGAGTATATGTAACGGTATGAAATATCATGATTCATTTATCTTGTTTTTCAACCAAAAACGTTTAATAAATTTTCCATTACTTGATAAAATTGTTTTTCAAATTACTTGAAAAACAACTTTATCATTGTTCTTGCAATTACAAGCTTATTCTTTTAGTAGATTTCTCTCTATATTTTTCCTCCTTTTTCATTACTTTGTATGTTGCTCGGTCGCTCTCTTTCTTGAACAAAATTCTGCTTGATCGACAGTTGCTTAGGAGTGGGGATAGCCTTGTACCTTTCGCTCCTCTATTAATTTCAATTCACTTCGAATCCAGCTCCCAACCAGTTCAGATAGACATTTTCTTTTTTCTATAAGATTTGTTGAAAGTTCTTTGAAGTACAGGATGTAGTCACATTAATTAAATTCTCATTCTTTTACATAGTAGCTTCATCCTGATTTTTTTTTTTTTTTTTTTTTTTTTTTCTTTGATATGTAAATTTACCAAGTTATTGGATTCTTCTCTCAAATTTTACCAATCTCCAAATCCGCTGTATCAGCGGTCGATGTATCAACCTCGATGTATCAACCTCGATGTATCAACCTTGATGTATCAACCTCGATGTATCAACCTCGATGTGACAACCTGGATGTACCCACCTCGCTGAAATTAACCAGGAAACCACTACTGTAGCATGGACTTCGCAGATGGATCGAGGGTATCTCGTTAAAAGCCCCAAGGAAACCCAGACTTCTACACATCAGGATTACAAAGAAAAACCTCAGAAGGATCAGATTCAAATTTCCATCGAAACCAATATTTTATCAACCAAGTGAAGTGCAATTGAAAGGCAATAGTGATACATAGTGTGAAAGTTTATGGGGGGGGCCTCATCACACCAGGTATTTATGTATACTAACATATTTAAGAATTTAAGTAACCGATTGTAACCCATATTTCTGAAAATAATGTAATTTGTATTTCTGGTAGCCAATTACTATTATCTTTTGATTTTATTTATTCTGGTTTTTAGAAATAAGCCAAGGGATGTCGCTACTATAACTTTTCGTTATTAATTTATAATAACCTCTGTCACAATTCTAAAGATGAGATCCTTTTCTTTCGTGGTGGTTTGATTTTGAATTCTCTTACATTCACGATCCCCTTGTATTATGTTGGGTGTGTAATTTTGATGATTTCAGAATTTATTATATTAACCTATAAATATTTCAAGTTTTGATATCTTCTTATTGCCCATCTGAAATAATGTAAGGTCAGGTATAAATCTATACAAGGATCAAATAATTTAATTTAAAGTTTCTCCTCACCACAACAATGTTACAACTGCGCCACTCTGCTACGTTACAGTACAATGTACTAATAGTACATTGTCTTTGCTCATACTCATACTCTTACTCATACTCATACTCATATTCATACTCATACTCATACTCATACTTATACTCATACTCATACTTATACTCATACTCATACTTATACTCTCACTCATACTCATACTCATACTCATACCCATATTCATACTCATACTCATACCCACACTCATACTCATACTCTCACTCATACTCATACCCATATTCATACTCATACTCATACTCATACTTATACTCATACTCATACTTATACTCATACTCATACTTATACTAATACTCATCCTTATACTCATACTCATATTCATACTCATACTCATACTCATACTCATACTCATACTCATACTCATACTCATACTCATACATACCCATACTCATACTCATACTCATACTCATACTCATACTCATACTCATACTCATACTCATACTCATACTCATACTCATACTCATACTCATACTCTCACTCATACTCATACTCATACTCATACCCATATTCATACTCATACTCATACTCATACTCATACTCATACTCATACCCATACTCATACTCATACTCATACTCATACTTATACTAATACTCATCCTTATACTCATACTCATATTCATACTCATACTCATACTTATACTAATACTCATCCTTATACTCATACTCATATTCATACTCATACTCATACTCATACTCATACTCATACTCATACTCATACTCATACTCATACTCATAATCATAATCATAATCATACTCATACTCATACTCATACCCATATTCATACTCATACTCATACTCATACTCATACTCATACTCATACTCATACCCATACTCATACTCATACTCATACTCATACCCACACTCATACTCATACTCTCACTCATACTCATACCCATATTCATACTCATACTCATACTCATACTTATACTCATACTCATACTTATACTCATACTCATACTTATACTAATACTCATCCTTATACTCATACTCATATTCATACTCATACTCATACTCATACTCATACTCATACTCATACTCATACATACCCATACTCATACTCATACATACCCATACTCATACTCATACTCATACTCATACTCATACTCATACTCATACTCATACTCATACTCTCACTCATACTCATACTCATACTCATACCCATATTCATACTCATACTCATACTCATACTCATACTCATACTCATACCCATACTCATACTCATACTCATACTCATACTTATACTAATACTCATCCTTATACTCATACTCATATTCATACTCATACTCATACTTATACTAATACTCATCCTTATACTCATACTCATATTCATACTCATACTCATACTCATACTCATACTCATACTCATACTCATACTCATACTCATACTCATACTCATACTCATACTCATACTCATACTCATACTCATACTCATACTCATACTCATACTCATACTCATGCTCATACTTATACTCATACTCATACTAATTTATTAATTGAATGAGTATTGAAGAAGCCCCTTCATAGGACTGTTGAGTCATTTACAAATAAGTTGGAGAAATCTACGGATTTTTGAGGTGAGATGTTGAGTCACAAGATAAATATAACTTTCCACTCATGTGGAAAGGTCTTCAATAACCATGCATTCTATCCATACGATAGCATTGAAGACTTTCATAAATTTATATCTATATAGATATAGACTGATTCATTCATCACCAGAACTAAAAATCCACTGAAGCAAATGCGTTCAAATTTGGCAGGCATGTTCAGTTGGACGTTTAGACGCGCGCTAAGAAAGGAATTTAAAAACTTTTGAAGGATACGCCAAATATTTCAGTTTTTCTAGAGTTTTTCGGCGTTTTCCTCATTTTTTCGAGAACCAATCGGTAGAAAATGTTGATATTTGGTGAGCCGGTTCAAATGAGGTCTAAAAATTTTGTGTTAAAATATTTTTGCAATCCGTTCAAGATTACGCCAGTAATCAGGTTTTCAAAATTGTAGATGTGTTGCGGGTTGCATATCTTCCGCCTTGATACGACCAATCCTAACTGTAAATTGAATAGTTCAGCGAGATTATAGATGAATTAGTTTGGAAGATATTCAATCAAGTTTCAATCTATGTCCGATATACTTCTCAAGGTTACGCTTACTATTAGCGTTTTACTATTTTTTTGAATTTTTGGAGTTTTTCTTAGATTTTTCTAGAACAAATTGGCAGAACATGTTGCAATTAGGTAAACAGGTCCAGATTAGGTGTAGAAATGGTGTGTTCAATAAATTTCAAACCCCTACTGAACGTAATTTCCAGGCGAGCTAAGCGAGCCTTTTTGTCTCAGCTTACACTGACAGAGGTTTTGCAGGCGAGCGAAGCGAGCCTTTTTTTGACTCACTTACACTGCCTATACTGTCGGGGGTCCAAGGGGCGGAGCCCCCTGGTTAGGCGGAGAAGGCGAGCGAAGCGAGCCTGCCGGCTAGTCATGTATATTGATTCATCTTTTTATTTATTTTCTCTCTTTTATGAGTATAATTTTCATGAAATATGGTCATGAAACTTTTCTATAGAATTACTCTTTATCTTGTGTGCTCTCTACTAGATTATGATAGAATACATTATCATAGAAGACACTAGCGGCTTGAAACAGGTGCAATGCCCACGAAACAGGTAAGGTGCCATAGCTTGTGGCGTAAAGCAATCTCATAAAAAATAAGAAATTTACAATATTTTTTCTTGAGATATCTATGATTTATGGCAAGAGCATGTTAGAACGCACACAAGAAACGCATCCGTTGAAATAGCTGATTTGGAAATGATTTCAATGCTCTTCTATGGACCGATTTTTCCACTCTACATAGGTAGTTACCACTTTAAAGTCATGGCCTTATTTGAGGTAGCCAGTGTTGGGTAATCTACTTTTCAAAAAGTAGCTAGCTACAACTACAACTACAAAAAAAAGTAGCTTGCTATTTTTCGCTACTTTTTCACGACTTCACAAAAAGTCATGATTGAATGTTTTTATCGTGGGGTTTAGGAAAAGTAATGTCCAAAAGAACGCAAAAACGTTATGCGTAGGCCACACACTCACATGCATTCATTGAAATTCATTTATATGATATCAATGTGAATATAGACCATACTATTGTAGAATATATAATTATATACACCTTAATGTAATGTAATGGAGAAATATGGAACTTCAAAATATTTCTATTTTGACGTTTTACAATTACAACGTAGACATACCAATTCACAAATCAGGAACAAACAAAAAACTTTTTGAAAATTACGGACCTATTTCCCTCCTAGCTTCTGTTCCTTAAATTATTGAAAAGTGTGTCATTTTAGAGGCACAAAATGTTATAGCTTATTCTAGATTATTATTAAATAAATAATCATGGGCCACCAGATCACTGGTGGCCATAGTCGGCTGGTGGCATCGATTTATCGATCATTGTACCATCGATTATATGAGTTGATGTATATCAAAAGTAGCGTGATTTACGCTACATACTACTCTTGAAATGTAGCGCGCTACAATATTTATACTATTTTTAGAATGTAGAGTCGTTACACTACAAAATGAAAAAAGTAGCGCGCTACTCCCCAACACTGGAGGTAGCTATGTTAGAGTAAGAACATGTCAAGGCGGGTGCTACATAGCATATAGGCTACATAGTTCTATATCATTTATATCATATCATAAGATTTGTCCAATACTTATTTTCTCTTAGGGCTACTGTATTTGTTAAAACTTGAAATAATTAAAATTGAAGTACTTTTTTTAAAAGTATTTAACACGAGATGTTCCAGCGAAAGAGCCTCTTTCAATAATTGTAAATAACAACAGTAAACAGTAATAGAGTATAAATACAATGGGTTAATTTTGTTTACTGTTATCCACACTTGAAAATGACTACATCACCGAAACATGTTGTGATGAATGAAAATATTTTTTTTAATGGTACTTTAATTCAAATTATTTCAAGTTTCAACATATGACTTGTATATCATACTATAGTATGAACCTCAAGCCTCACCTTTTTTACATACGCATAATAATTATTCCTATCCTTAGGCTGATCACACATTGGTGTATTGTATTAGGTATCGAGCCTCATGTTTTGAATTTTGTCCCTATAATAACATATGTTGTTTATGATCTTGGATATTGAACATATGTTACTAGTAGTTCTGTGAACAGCAGACCTCACGAAGTCACCCATGGATGAGGCATTATTCATGAAGGGAATACTTAGTTATGTTGAGTTTCAAGTTTCATTAATTGCATACGTCATTGAATGCAATCAATAATAAACTCGACAGCTGGTTAATCATGAATAGTTCTATAGTGTGAATTTTCCTATGTTCAGAAGTATAAATGTATAGTAATATTTTAGTATGGAGGTAATTCCTTTTCCTTTCATATTATCCTTAAAATGCAATATTCAAAGAAACCTTACATATACATCGACGCGCAATTTCAAGAGGAACATTCCTGTCAAATTTCATCCAAATCTATTGCCGCGTTTTGTCGTAAATGCGGAACAAACATACATAAAGAGAAATGCAAAATCGTCGTCTTGAATCTAGACCTCACTTACGTTCGGTCAATTATAAAGATGAACTCCAAAACAGGAGGCATAATACAATATGATACCAGTGTGTAAGCAGCCTTATGGTATAATCTACCCTGTCTGTAGTTCTCAGCAATTCTGTTTCCTCAGTGCGAAGACTGTAGCAGAGAATTTCGAGAAATACGCCAGAGAAAAGTGAAGTTTTGAGGACACTTCTTGCCAACTGGGACAAGAGTCTAACCTAATTTGAGATTCAAGTCACGAAGCCTATCTCCCGCTCTATTTCCAAGTGGACAGTTCTCACAACATCAAACAAAGCAAGACAGACTTCATTCTCCTTGGAGATTACATGGAGATGCCCTTGACAATCCCACCCATTACAAATCTTGTATCCAGAATTTTCTCCACTGGAAGGCATCTAAGACCCTCAACTGATAGTGTGGAAACCGACAATCGAACCTTTCATTGGTTCAAGTCAAACTCAAAAATCATTTTCCTCCACCTACTATGTGAGGTCGCATTCTACTCCCTGGAATCGAATGCTAAAGCTTCACATTTTCTCCCTAGGAAGAAAATGTTCACCATTTTTCCCTAGGGAGTAAATTAAACCCATAAGAATAACATGGGTGACGTCATCCATCAATGCAGCATATGAAAATGAGCATTTTCATGTGATCATCTCCTCTTCTTTTTATTTTTCTTCTTCTTTTTTCATCTTCTTCTTATTTTCCTACTTATTCTTCTACTTCTTCTTCTTCTTCTTTTTCTTCTTCTTATTTTCTCCTTCTTCTCCTTTTTCTTCTTCTTCTGTATTTTCAGGATCTGTTTCTGCTTTTCGATTGTGAGGTTACGTCATCTCTACGACAGTATGGTAGATTACACTTATTTATTACATTCTTATAGTATTTATTGGTGTAGGTGGAGGAAAAATGTTGTGTGCATCTCGGGGACTAAATTACGTTTTCTCCCTCGGGAAATTGTTGCCCTCGGCTATGCCTCGGGCACCAACAGTTTTCCTCAGGGAGGAAAAGTTGAACATTAGTCCCTAGATACACGAATAACTATTATTTCCTTCAAAAATAATTACAATGAGAGGTTCATAATGGGAGGTCTGTCCCTGCATAGGCATAAGCCTGTGGTGAGGGAAAATTGATACAATACAATGAAGAACCTATGAAAAAATAGAAGACGAAATTATTGTTTTTTATTGTGTATGCTTATTCCTATTTTGGTAAACTATTATATTATTTATGCAGATATGAACTTTGTACTTATGGGTCAACTACTAAAACTTTAAAATAATTCAAATCAAAGTACAGTGGAACACCGATTATCCGAACGCCGATTAACCGAATTGCCAATTATTCGAATACAATAAGATAAAATGACTTCTTTATTCTAATGCCGTGGCGAAGTTTGGACAGTAATACAGTACCACTTAACCACGAAAGCGTTTACGACGTAATCGTAGCGCGGCGAGGCGATGTGTTGTACTTATTGAAATGTACTTACTGTATTGTAGTTTGGTATAGAGTATTTGTTTCGCTTTCTATAATAATTTAACATGACTACACTGTACTTTTCATTGAAGCAAAGTTCATTCCAAGCATTGTTTTTCTTTATTACATGTCCAATTATCCGAATGTAGGTGGCGTAGCTGAGTGGGTTAGGCGCTGGCGTTGCAATCCAAAGGTGCCGGATTCAAACCCAGGTCAGACCAGGAATTTTTCTCAGACCACTTTAACGTATATCGGATGGACACGTCAAGCCGTCGATCCCAGCTGCCCAGAAACAGTCGTTAAGTCATGTCAGAGGCCCTGAAATTGATCAGGAGCGACCTGAAAACTCTGACACCAGACCTGAGCCAGCTAGGTTACACAAATATTATTATTATTAACCAAATTGGTCCCGGTTCCAATTTGTTCAGATAATCGGCGTTGTACTGTATCCTTTTTTTAAATATTTGAAATAAGGGTACTTCGATCTGAACTATTTTAGAGGTTCAAAAACTACAGTGGTCCTCAGAAGAATTGGATCAACTTCTTCACGTGATTGACAAAACAATTATTATATTCAACACAATATTATAATTCAATAAGTTGTAGGTCAGCTCGATAAGATTCGCCATTTTCCAGTCAATATGATTAACGTTGGAAATACATTACACAACACCAAATTATAAATATACATGATACATGTAACATCATGTTTTTGCATTGATCAACGTCTATACGCAATATTAGAAGAGGAAGCGTTCTTGAGCGTTTGTTTTTTGTCTCTTTGTATTGATTTTGCTTTACAAATTCTTTGTACCAGGTGATATTTTTCCCCGGCTCGACTGTCAACGACTGTATATTTATATACATAGGAAATATCAATGTTCTATATTCCTGTGGGTCCAATAAGCATTCGAGTTAGGACATATGCTGTTGTGTTGTAACAAGGTGTCACAACTAACACAGTCAGCATTTTTACACAACGACTGCTCCGGTCTTGGGTCAAAATTTCTGTAGACTCAGCGTTCTATTCGTCCCTTTTCGATTCGGGTTTCTCCTCCTTCTTCTTCTTCTTCTTCTTCTTCTTCCGTCTTCTTCTTTTTTTATTCTCCTTCTTCTCCTCCTTCTCCTCTTTCTTCTCCTTCTCCGTCCCATCTTCCTCCTCCTTCTCCTTCTTTTCCTTCTCCTTCTCCTCCTCCTCCTACTCCTCCTCCTCCTTCTCCTTCACCTCCTCCTCCTTCTCCTCCTCCTCCTCCTCCTCCTCCTCCTCCTCCTCCTCCTCCTCCTCCTCCTCCTCCTCCTCCTCCTCCTCCTCCTCCTCCTCCTCCTCCTCCTCCTCCTCCTCCTCCTCCTCCTCCTCCTCCTCCTCCTCCTCCTCCTCCTCCTCCTCCTCCTCCTCCTTCTCCTTATTCTTCTCCATCTCCTCCTTCTTCTCCATCTCCTCCTTCTTCTCCATCTCCTCCTTCTTCTCCATCTCCTCCTTCTTCTCCATCTTCTCCTTCTCCTTCTCCTCCTCTTCCTCCTCCTCCTCCTCCTTCACCTTCTCTTTCACCTTCACCTCCTCCTCCTACTAATCCTTCTCCTCCTTCTCCTCATCCTCCCCCTCCTCATCCTCCTACTTCTCCTACTCCTCCTCCTCCTCCTCCTTTCACTTCTCCTACTCCTACCTCTTTCCCTCCTCCTCTTTCTCCTTACCCATCTTCTTTTCTCATAGAAGTTTCTTACATCAGATTCAATATTTCCTTTGACGTTGTCATTTGCAATCAACTCTCGATCATTTCTCTCGAAGTCAATAGAGCACAAGCCAAATAACTTGTCGGCTGGCTAATGTATTTATGTTCATGATAGCTCTCTCGGCACAGTCCCAAAGCGGTCTATGAGAGCGAAAAAGTTCAGTTCAGGCCACTATCAACGTTATTGGCTCTTGCAGACCGCTCACCAACTGTCCTGACAGAGTTGAGCATCGATAACAATGCTTGCCCAACTGACAGTATATTTGGACTCTTCCAAATTGACACTTGGATTGGTAACCTATACTATTTTCACCAAGTGATACCTCGTCTGACTGACAATATTGCATTTCCTTGTAACCAGTCTCTCAATAATAAATATGACATCTAAATAAATTTTGACACGGTAACAGAGGGATACGCGAATATTTATTGAGGACTTTGACAGTAGCTTATTTCGATCACACTTGTGTACATCAGTCCATCTGTCTGTAATCTATTTATGAAACGAATTGAAGCTCGAAATAACTTTTTCTACAACTGCGCATAAAACAAGATTTTACGAGCTGAATTCTCCTCGTAAAGAAGCCCATCTCTGTGCAGAATTTTCATTATGCTCGCTAACCATCTACGCATGCGCAGTAGAATTACTTTATGCTCGCTAAGCAACTGCGCATGAGCAGTAGAGTTACTTTACGCTCGCTAATCAGCTGATCTTGGCTCGACATAAGTAGGTCAGGTGGAGTCATAACATAACCTAACAAAAGTCGACAATGTCTAATTGTACCTGTACCGGTAATTACACAAGATTAATTCAATAGTTCGCAGTATTTGATGACTGAAAAAACTGTAGATTAACAAGTTCGTGCAGTTGTAGAAGAAATATTGTATGTAATTCGCGCGAAATGCTTCTTTATCGCTCTTGTAAAATTATCACGCTCCGCTACGCGCCGCATGATAACTGTTTTGCGCGAGCAATAACGTCGCGCATTACGCTCTTAATACATAAATAGCTATTAGTCTGATATCTTCATTGGTGGAGTGAGAAGTCTATTGATTTTGCTACAACATTTTAACTATTCAATATACTAGTAGTTCTGTGAACAGTAGACCTCACGAAGTCACCCATGAATGTGGCATTAATTGTGAAGGGAATACTGTTGAGTTCCATTAATTGCATGCGTCATTGCATGCAATTAATAATAAACTCGACAGCTGGTTTATCATGAATAATTCTATAGTGTGAGTTCTCCTATGTTCAGAAGTATTCAAATTCAAATTCTTTATTGTATGTTGTACATTACAATTGGTAATATAAATCATTCACATGATGTCTAAGTAGAAATTTCTTATTCTAGACGACATTACAGGATTACAGGTATTTAATTAATAAGTCAATGCAAAGTAGTGTGTCTTCCTAAATACAACAATGCGAATGAAAAAAGATTCACAATTCATGCGACTCATCCAAGAAGGCCCAAGCCTGTGTTTGGATGGGAGTCTGTACTAAATAAATAAATGAATAATTTAAATATGAGAGTAAAGGAGTTTGATCAAGAGATGATATTGTTAACAGTATGTATATCCAGTAGAATGTAGTCTTCTAGTCTGTTACAAATAATGTAATTACTATAAAATATTCAAGAAATATCGAGATTCTTGTAGTAAGAATGACTAAATGAGCTATTAATACTAGATAATAATAGATCAGAGCTTTATAGAGCTAGAATAGGATTGAAAAATATAATTCTCTATTGAGCTAGGAGTGAATTCCAAAAATCCGTTAAGAATATGAGAATAATATAATTTACATATTAATATTGATATAATTATAATATAACATAATTGTTATGTGATGTTTATAATTACTATACATTAGAAAAATCAGTAAAAACCACAAAATTGAGATTAAATCATTTATTACTGATAATTAGAGGTTATTATGGAATCAATATGTTCCCTACCGATCTCTCTTAACCACCTTTTAACGTACTTCTTATAAATAAGAAGAGTGCAGTCGTCATAATTGCGGAGTATAGGAGGAATATTCCTGTACAAAATGTGAGCTATTTAGTGGGTGTTAGTTGTTGAATGAGTTCCCATAAGTCTTGGGATTTCTATGCCTAAGGAATTAGCTGAGCGTGTTGAACGGCCATGCGTTATTCTTTTGAATATATTATTACTGTGCCTATACATGTAAAGGAGTAAATTGTTGACAAACAGTTGTCTTATGTCTAGGACATTAAACTCGTCATATATTACATTAGTAGGAGAACGAATTGGTTTACTTAAGGCAGTTTTTATTATTTGTTTCTGAGTAATTATTAAAGGGTTGATAATTGTTTTAAAAGCGCCTCCATAAGCCAAAATACCCGAAGATATTAAAGATTGAACATATGCAAAATAAATATTTCTCAGTTCATCTATAGATAAAATTTGACGTAGATTGAAAAAAATGTAGATAGATCTTCGTATTTTATTTTTCAATTGTATTATAATTATGTTCCGACCATTTTAGTTTGTCATCAACTATTACACCTAAATACTTGTATGATCTAACTCTCTCAATGGACTCACATTGACATTGCGCGTTATTTGGGTTTTTACAGGAATGTAATATTATTGAATCAATGGATGGCTGCTGTATTTGTCTTAATGATATTTCTATGAATTCAGATTTTCCTATATTTAGAGTCAATATATTTTTGTCAAACCATGCCTTGAGTAAGTGGAGATCGCGTGATGCTTTCTGGTACATTTCCTCTCTATTTCTACCATTAACATGCAGAGCTGTATCATCAGCAAACAGAAATAGGTTTCCAGTGAGAGGAAGTTTTGCCAGGTTATTAATATAGATTAGAAATAATAAAGGTCCCAATGTGCTACCTTGTACCACCCCATAATCTATCGATTTCAAATCACTCTCAATGCCCATTACTTGCACAGCCTGTTTCCTGTCCGTTGAATAGCTTCCAAACCAGCTGTAAGATTCATTTCGAATCCCAATTATCTCAAGTTTTCTCATCAATTTTACTCTATCAACAGTATCGAAGGCTTTAGCTAAGTCAAGGAAAATTATACAGTTATTTAAATTATTATTTAGTGAGCAGTTAACTTCCTTTGTCAAATCAAAGAGAGCATCCGATATATTTTTGTTATTCCTGAATCCAAACTGTCTTTCCGTTAAAATGTTATTTTCTTCAATATAGGAATTCAACTGTGACTTTATTATTTTTTCCAAAATTTTCGAAAAAATGCTCAATAGAGATATTGGTCTATAGCTATTATTTTTTTGGGATTTGTCACCATTTTTGTACAAAGGAAAAACTCTAGCTATTTCAAAACAATCAGGAAATATACCTTGTTCGATACTTAAATTATAAATGTGTTTGAGGGGAGTTAAGAGTAAATAGTAATAGAGTGTATAAATGTATATAGTAATATTCTAGTATTGAGGTAATTCCTTTTCCTTTCATAATTATTATTCTTAAAATGCAATATTTCAAGTGACCTCACAATTTCAAGATTAACATTCATATCAAATTCCATCAGAATCTATTGCTGCGTTTTGTCGTAAATGCGGAACAAACATACATACATACAAAGAAACAAACATAAAGAGAAATGCAAAATCGTCGTCTTGAATCTAGACCTCACTTACGTTCAGTCAATTAGTTCCATGAAATACTAGTAGTTCTGTGAACAGTAGACCTCACGAAGCCACCCATGGATGGGGCATTATTCATGAAGGGAATACTTAGGTATGTTGAGTTTCAAGTTTCATTAATTGCATGCGTCATTGGATGCAATTAATAATAAACTCGACAGCTGATTCATCATGCTGAATTCAATAATTCTATAGTGTGAATTTTCCTATGTTCGGAAGTATAGATGTATAGTAATACTTTAGCATGGAGGTAATTCCTTTTCCTTTCATATTATCCTTAAAATGCAATATTTTAAGAAACCTTACATATACATCGACGCGCAATTTCAAGAGGAACATTCCAGTCAAATGTCATCAAGATCTATTGTCGCGTATTGCCATAAATGTGGAACAAACATACATAAAGAGAAATGCAAAATCGTCGTCTTGAATCTAGACCTCACTTACATTTGGTTAATTAAAGTACACCATTCTGCTTGAGCTAAGTTGTAGTTGTTAGTTTACTAGTAATTATTCTTTTTTTGACAGAGCTGGAGTTATTTTCCCATCTTGCCAGAAGCTCTTCTTTGCTTGGGCAGAAATGTCTATGCTGCTATTTATTTTGAGATACTTTTTTATCCGGGCGAGTGATAAACTAGTCCTAAGGAAAGATTCACATATTACTTCAATTCCACTTGAAGCGAATCCTGAGATAGGGTGAGTCTACAGCTATCAAGACTTGGCATCCAGCCAAAGATAATTTCCTCAATTTTCCATTCACGCACTCACTCTCTCTTCTCTTTTCCCTTTATTTTCAGTATTATTCTTTCGTCTCACCATCCTCTTAAATCCTACTTCACCTTCTCCACCTTCTTCTAGTTCTTCTCCTCCACAGCTCCACTGCGCTGGACAACTGGCTACCATCACACTTTCCGTCAATAATCAACCCAACTTACCACTGTTTGAGCTTCTCCAATATATTTCTCTTTCCCTCTCATTTCTTCTCCCTCTTCCTTCACCTTCATGTTCCAATTTTGTCGTTCTCCTTCCTTTGCTCTCTTCTCCTTCTGCTCTTCCACCTTCTCCCTCCATTTTTCTTCTCCTTCTTCTTCTTCTTTCCTCATCCTCCTCCTTCCCTTCTCCATCCTCCTTCCCCCTCTATCTTTTTCTCCTTCTCGCCCCTCCTCATTCGATTTCTTCTTCTCCCTCTTTTTCTTTTCCTCCTGCTTCTTCTTCTCCTCCACCCACCATCTTCTCCTTTCCCTCCTCCACCACCACCACCACTTCTCCTTCTTCTTCTTCTTCTTCTTCTTCTTCTTCTTCTTCTTCTTCTTCTTCTTCTTCTTCTTCTTCTTCTTCTTCTTCTTCTTCTTCTTCTTCTTCTTCTTCTTCTTCTTCTTCTTCTCTTACCACGCAGCCTGCATTATACCAGACGGATAATTATTATTGACTACTATACAGCCAAGCGTATAATTTTCAGAGTGCGTCGTGTTTTCAAACAGTTAACGTAGTTGGTGCAAGCTATGAAGACACTCCATCACCATACACTGAACATTGATAGGCGTGTCTTCTCAGCTTCAACAGCGAATAATAGCGCTGAAAGCAATTTCGCGTTCACAGACCAACTCTCACAAACACAAAGTTTCAAATTTAACAGAGATGCTAACCTAACCAGCGATTGTAAATTGGTGATAATCACGCCCAACTCTGTCAGGACAGTCGATGAGCGGTGTGTGAGGGGGAAATATTGAGGCTGATGTAAGGAACGATTCTACGGGGAAAATGTTGGGAAGCAGAAAGAGGAGGAGGAGTAGAAGGAGTGGAGAAGGAGGGGGAGGAGGAGGAGGAGGAGTAGGAGGAGGAGGAGGAGGAGAAGAAGGAGGGGGAGGTGGAGGAGGGGGAGGAGGAGGAGGAGGAGGAGGATGAGGAGGAGGAGGAGAAGGAGGAGGAGGGGAAGGAGGAGGAGGAGGAAAAGGAGGAGGAGAACAAGAAAGAGGAAGTGGTGAAGGAGAAGAAGGAGGAGGAGGAGGAGGAGGAGGAGTAGGAAGAGGAGAGTTACATTAGATTAGATTAGATTTCGTTATTCATTTAGATAGCAACAAAATATTTATTCTCAGTTTCTAGTTTGCAAGAGTTATTATTAAATCTAATTATTATATTATTTTTACAAGTATTACCAATCAATTTCGATATTTCACACTACAATTTTTACAGGTTATTCTATAATCTATTCGATGAGAGAGGTTACATGTGAATGCGAGAATCATGAAACAATTATCCAAAGAATATGCTACTAGCTTACAATCTTAATTGCAATCTATATTGTGCATTGAAATATCTAAATGGAAAGGCGAAGGTTTGACATAAAAATGTCCATTCTTGAGAGAGTATAAGTATATCATTTCCATTAACACTTGGCCTGTGATAATGATAGGAGTAGGAGGGAGAGGAGGAGGAGGAGGAGGAGGAGAAGGATGATGAGGAGGAGGAGAGAGGGAGGAGGAGGAGGAGAAGGAGGAGGAGGATGTTAAAGAGGAGGGGAGGAGGAGGAAGAGGAAGAGGAGAAGGAGAAGGAGAAGGAGGAGGAGGAGGAGGAGGGGGAGGAGGAGATCGTGGTGGCAGAGGTGGAGGAGGAGGAGGAGGTGGTGGAGGTGGAGGAAGAGAAGGATAAGGAGAAGGAGAAGAAGAACGAGAAGAAGAAGGGAAGAGAGGATGAGGGAGAAGAAGGAGAAGGAGGAGGAGAAGAACAAGAAGGTGAAGGAGAAGTGAAAATAGAAGAAAAAGGATAAGCATGAGGAGAAGAAGAAGAAGAAGAAGAAGAAGAAGAGGGAGAAATTAACAAAGTTCAAAATTTGCGAAAGAAGATGGGAAAGGAGAAAGAGGAGGGGAAGGAGGAGGAGAAAAAGAACGAGAACGAATGGGTGAAAAAGAGTGAGAGGGGTAGAAAAAGATGAAGGAGACGGGGAAGGAGGAAAAGGAAAATTGTGTATCACGGATCGTGGATTGCTCCAAATAAGTCTTATTAGTTTTCCGTCTAGTTTTCAAAGAGTTAGTTCAGTTTCTGTATTTATGTTTGTTGAGTTAGTTATCCGACAGTAGCTATTTACAGTTAGTTATTTACAGTATCATGATGATGATGATGATGATGATGATGATGATGATGATGATGATTGAAGTGCAGAGCTTCAATGAGATAATTATCAATTTCAGAGGATTTATGAAGTAGAGACTTTTTAGAGAAAGTGCCTTATTATTAATAGCCTACAGGACGTTTCGAGACGATGAGCGGTTTTTCTGTTAATTGCTTACGCTAAGGCTGGCGTTCGCATATCGCTTGCATCGTCGTCAGCAATGAACGTTCCTTGGTGATTCTATGTTTCTCAAATTTCATTAAAATATTTTTTTGTTATGTTGAAGTAACATGTATGATGTATATGTTGGGGGGGGATGTGAAACTTATATTATTTGAAAGAAAAATCTTACAATATTATCAATACCTTTCTTAACCATGTCAAATGTCAATTATGAACTTTTATGAATTATGAGCTTTTGTCAATGATGAATTAACCAATTTATCATCAAATTCATTGTGTGTACCTATGAATTCCATTCACCTTTCTATTACTATGAACCAGATTCAATATTATATAATTATTATTACGGGCTTCAGCTCTTCTGCCTGGCCTCGTAAAGATACCAGGTGTCTCTCCTGGACAACCAGCTACAGTCGGGAAGTGGGGTAGGTTCGGACGTGGAGAAAACGATCAAGATTGAGGTCTTCGCCTCTTTTTCGACTTTGTCATCCAAGAAACGAATGTCGACTTCTTGATCATAACGTGAAAGATATCTCCTGATAAGGATATTTGATAGAAGGTGAAGGGGCCGTGATTATTTCCACAGCCCAGCAGGAAGATTTTAGGGTTATTTGGAGGGTGAATTGGCCTTGGGATGAGCCACAGCCTATTAAGGTGTGAAAGGAAAGGATAGAATGGCCGTGGGGTGAGCCACACCCCGTAGGAGGATTTTAGGGTTATTTGGAGGGTAGATTGGCCTTGGGATGAGCCACAGCCTATTAAGGTGTGAAAGGAGAGGATAGAATAGCCGTGGGGTTAGCCACAGCCAGTAGGAGGATTTTAAGAGAAGTTAGATTGGCCGTGGGATGAGCCACAGCCACAAGGTATTAGAAAAATGTAGGAAAGAAATAATTAGGTAAGGCAAGGTAGGGTAGGTTACTCACTAATATACTCGACTTGGTCTAGAGGAGACACGAAGTCTAACAAGTACAAGCAGTACTTGAACGTCAGCTAAATATGATGTCACTCTCGAGCAGGAGCGGTTGACCCAGTGAGAAGATCGACGCAGAGTCCCAACAAGTACATCCAGTACTTATAACTTGCCTATGGTGGACGACACCCTCGAGCGGCAGCAGTTGACTCGGTTAGGAGAAGACGCAGAGTGAGAGCCCTACAACGCCAGCAGGCTGTATTTATGCTTGTCGGAGCTGCCACCCTCAGTCGAGGAGATCTCGCTGACTGACCGTTTAGGAGGAAAGCGGGGGAGAGAGAAAGGTGCGTAGTGGGAAGCGCGTGCAGTGCTTCCGTTTTTAGAAGGGTCGGGGTGGTTTTGATAAGAAAAATCCCAATACCGAGCGTCAATTCCTCGTTACGGAATATAGGAAAATATGTTTCGTAACATACCACTCCTGTTAAGGGGGGGGGGGTTGGAGAGGAAAGGAGGAAAGGATTATTTAAGGAATTAAGGTAATAACACAAAATATGAGAATTCATTTTCTCAAAAGAAAAAATTCTCAGTGTACTACGCTTAGCACATTCCAGCTGCGTGGCTTGCAGCTTGCTGGACACTCCAGCATATAAGTTTATAGAGGGTGGAAAAGTCCCATTGAAAAGGAAAATCATTCCCAGTACATTCCTCTGTACTCCTTCTAGTATAATAACTCTTCCGGTCAACCGGTAGGCAACCCGCGTGACGTTTCTGCGTTAAGGGTAGCCGCCCATCTTTCAACAATGGTTCACAAGGTTTCGTGAAACGGTTGATACAACGCCCCTTCATAGGCCAGGATAGGTAACCCGCATGACATTCATGCTTCAAGAGCAGCCGCTTTTCTTTCGACTGCTCTTTCTGTCCACGTAAGTGAGATCGACTAGTTATGTCTTTAAACTGTTCTGAATCTTTCACTCTTGTAGTTGTTTTCCGGATTCTCTCGTTGGTTAGCTTCACACTTTCCCGTTGAGTTTTTCCTCGATTTTTCGACTGACTATTCAATGAGCGTTGCTCCGACATTGATTTCAGCTGTGATCTGCTATCCAATGAAGATTGACGACGAGTTGTCTTCGTAATCATCTTGCTAGACCTTTCAACATGCTGTTTCATGTTTTTTGCATTATTGGAGCATTCCATCTCCAATTAAGTCATTGTGCCGCCTCCAATTTTATTGGAATCAACTATTCGACTGTTTGACGGTCTGTCCCTCCATCCGTGTAGACTGTTGAAATAAATTTATCCTTTCTTGGATATTTTCTTTCGAATCTTATCACTTTTCAAGCTATTTATAGCTTCATTACAGACTGGATGCCATTCAACACAATCAGAACCGGCTTTGATAACAAAATCATGCTTCTGCATGAATTTCATTCCTATTACAATATCTGTGTTGAGTCCTCTCATGATAGATGCTGTTATTGGAACATGTACTTCGCCAATTTTTATACTTGCTGTTATTTTCTCGCCAAGTTGGGCATATTCACCATTAGCCAATTTAGCTTTATCGTTGCCTTGCTCGCTTCTTATTGCGCCCAATTTCTTCAATGTTGAGAATAATTTTCTGCTCATATAATTATTCTGAGCGCCTGTGTCTAACAATGTTTGACACTTTCTTCCAGCAATACATGCATTGATGAATAGTCTATTGTCATGACTATGTTTCGTTGTTTTTACTACTGCAATTTCGCTCATTGTTCTATGATTTCTATTATCACTGACAATATGCTTTCCACCACTTTCACTTGGTGGAATTTCAGGACGAGTAGATTTCACATATCCCATGTGTTCACTAGACGTGGTAGCAAGCTCTCTATTGTGATGAATTTTTTCAGAAATATTACAAGAATACTCTTGTTTGATACTTGGCTGTGATACGGAGTTCTTTGACCTCTCTACTAAACTGATTTGAGATTTATTTCGAAGTTGTTTCTCTTCAGATTTAATCTCTTCGTATTGTCGTGCGACTGTCAATAAATCGTCAATCGTTGTAACGTCTGATTGACGAATATATAACTTGTATCTGGGTAGGAGGTTCTGATATAATCTGTGTACTTTACTTGCATCAGTAAATCCGCCCCTTCTACGTATGAGAGTAAGCAGGTCTTCTGTATAGTCGTCAACAGACTCTCCTTCTCTCTGTTTTCGACTTAGTATCTGATTCTCCAAGTCTTCATTGTAAGTTGACGGATAATAACGATTTTTAAAATCGTGTAGAAAGTCTTCCCACGTCAACCAATCGGCTCTTCGGTTTCTCATCCATAATATTGGTTTGCCAGCCAGTAATTCGAGTAACGCAATGAGTATTTGCTCGCCAGAGAGGCCATATGCCAGTTGTAGTTCCTCCAGTCTCTCAATGAAACTAGAAGCATCGTTTCGACCGTCAAACGATATTCTCCAGCTTCTAACTTTATCACAGACGGTTCCAGGGTCGATACTTGTTTCTGGTTGATTGATTGGGATACTTTCATGACTACGTGGTTCTGGTTTCGACGGTATGCCAGCTTCAGATTCGATTATTCTCTGGTCTGTTTGCCTGTTTCTTCCTGTTTCAGTTTGTCTTGCTGTTGCCAGACTCATCGTAATTTTCTTATGCTTGTCTACTAGCATTTTTCTCAAATCAGAGAGATTTCCACTATTAGGTAGCCCCCAATCGTTACAGAGGTTTATTGCCTCTTCCTTCCTTAGTTTGTGAATCCATGATACTCTCGAATCTCCCATTAATTCTTGTTCGACTGCTTCTTGTTCTTCGTCGTACCCACCGTCGTGAGGTAGCTCGAAACTTGCAGCTCCTTCTTTCTCATTCATGTTTGTCGAATATATTGAAATCTCGTCGTCTCCACTGTCAGCCTCATACGTGGGCGCCAATCTATTACGGGGTTCAGCACACATGGCACAAGCAAAATTGACAAAACATAGCACAAGTGATTAATTTGGTAGCGATTTTGCGATTTTTGATCGCTATTTCTGAGATTTCGGTAAGATTTACACAATCGCCGCCACCTAACTTTTTCTTGAGAATCAGACTCTCTTCAACTTCCATTATTAAAAAATACAACTTTATGATTCCTCATCCAGTTATAACCCTTATTGTTGAAAAATGGCGTTTTCTAGCATATTTTTCTCAATTATCTCAATAACCGTTGAAGTTACAACGAACTGGTTTCATTGAATTCCTCAGCTAATTTTACATAGGAATTGATCATTTTAGAACCTCACTGAGGCCTCAAGAGTTGGGAAAATTAATATATTTTGAAAAATATCAATTTTTCGCCATTGTTATCTCAATAACAAAGCGTTTTTGGGGGTTGATACCATGGAACTTTTTCGTCTACTTGGTGTGAGGAATCAGCCTGAGAAGTATTGCACATTCCTCCTGAAACACCCTGTATAATTATATATATTTTAATATGTGTGTTCTTATGGAATGATAATCGTATGCAGTTATAATACACTCGTGGGTAAGTGAGGTCAACATTGAAATACGTATAGATAAGTTTCAATTTGAAATTAATATTTCTTGTTCATGAAATTCTAATAATGCTTATACATACACCATGCTCATACTTACACCCCAACACACCGTTCCATGGTGAAAATATGCTCACTATAGTGAAATTTCAATAATGCTCATACATGGTGTGTTCTATAATGAAAATAATAACATCTTGTGGCCTAAGTGGATAAAGTTTTCTTGTTAATAGTGAATTTGATTGAAAATAATACTCAATACAGAAATTATTGAATCTTCCCTTAATTTTGGCAAAGGTACCGAGTTTCAAATAATACTATTCAAATATCAAGAAATTATCATAGAAGGCTTGTCGAACAGGAAAATTTTCAAACACTCTAGATATCGGAAATTATGAAAAATGTCTAGAGGAGTGAGCATATTCGTCCTCTTGTGGGTTCAAAATGAGGGCCCTGACGCACAAGCTGGCGTCTGTTTATAATAAGCTCGGTAAGGAACAATGGTACGCTTGCCCTACGATGAACGCTATTTGCCGTCAATTGTGCAATTATCTTCGCGTTCGGTAACGTTCGGTGCGCGTTCAAAAAACTCACTCTGAGCGTTTATTTAAATGGATAAAACGAGAAACGCTGGTAAAAATAAGCTCCGTGGGTCTCAATGTACTGCTAAGCTAGTTAGCGCGTTAGGTCCCTTCAATAAAAATCGCTAATTGGAGCTTCCGAAAACGTCTTGTATTCCGTAAGTCTTCCGTAAGGCTTGTATTTATAAAATCTTAGTTTACTAATGAATTGAATTAGACAGTCTCTATAGCGTGAATGGTATCAAATTACGTCTATAAGATATCAAATTGAAAACATCTAGAATCCTCCTACCAGCCTTCAAACCTAATCAAACTCAGTGACCATTAATACTGCATCATAAAAGAATCTTCAATGTCAATGATGAATGTTTATGTGGTTCTAAAGTAAGGTAATCATTACAATCATAATAATAGCTCTGTAAACCCCACTAAATTCGTTTAATTACAAGTGGGACATGAGACAGTAGAAAAGAATCCTCTCAACCATAAGCTACATTCCGTAACCAGTGACGAAGCAAAAGACAACTGAAAAACATTCAGTTAATTAGTCATAGTGTACCCAATGCAATAATCACTATACCTTCGGAGACGGGAAACGACTGACTATTTCCACTAGCGACAGCCTACCTCCTAAAGAGAGGAAAAAATTTAGATTAATTATTGTATTTATTTATTGTAAAGGAAATCTGAATTTTCTATTGAAAGAACTTTCATTATTATCTATTATTGTATTTATTTATTGTAAAGGAAATCTGAATTTTCTATTGAAAGAACTTTGAATATGAGGGAAGGGAAAAGTTGAATTTTGTCTGTAGTCCCGCTTCATAATTTTCAGCAGGAATATCACGTCTGATGGGGAAAATTTGATTTTAGCAAATGGAACACATCATACCAACACTGTACACTGTGAGTATACAGTCACTGTATAGGTCAACGTCTTTCCTCGTGAGTTGAGAATAAAATACAATGCATTCCATTCACAATCAACAGTCTTCGTAATTATTTCCGACATTTTAATTCGCACCGAAATTAATGCGAGAGATTACAAGAGGGTGTAGCTGCAGAAGATGTTGAATATTTCAAAAGGAAGGAGCTTCCTTGATTTATGACAGCTTGAAAAGTGTGGAAAGGAGCTGCCTCTGCGTAATCCCAGAGCGGAAGACATATTTCAATTGTAATTATTAGACTCTCAACCCTCACCCCTTAGCAACGCTATTATGCTGACAGTGCATTTGTTTCGAGTTTGCATGTTCGCTCGGGCAACTATAGTCTGTCCAAGCAAAGAAGACCCTCTGGCAAGATGGGAAAAAGACTCAAGCTCGGTCGATATTGGTTCAAAAATTATCAATTTGATCTCAAATTGTAGGAAACATTATGATCTACTATTAAGACCTCATTTATAATTCTTGGACAAATATTGCCAAAGTTGAAGTCATTTTCCCATCTTGCCAGAGGGTCTTCTTTGCTTGGACAAACTATAGACACGATACCACCAATCAGTGGCGGACGGGGGGAAATTGGAGAAAATATAGGGGGAAAAATGAAGGTGAGAGAGTGATTGCAGGAGAAAATGGAGTGAGTGATGACAAGACGAAGGTCGAGGAGGGTGAGAAAGAAGTGGCGAGGAGAAATTAAAGGAGGAAGAGTAGGAGGAGAAGGACGAAGAGACGATGGAGAAGAATTAGGAGTAGAGAATAAAAATGAGGAATATAAATATTAGAAACGAAGGAGAAGTGGGAGAAGAGGAATAGGTAAGGATGAAGAAACAAACTGAAATTAAAAGAAGAATAATAAAAAAAAAGAAGAGGAAGAGAAAGAAGAAAAGGAAGAAAGAGAGGTAGAAGAAGAAGGAGAAAAAGTGAGAGAAGGAAGAGGAGAGAGTGGAAACGAGTGAGAGGAGTGGGAGAAGAAGGAGAAGAAGGAGGTTGTAGAAAAAGAAGGAGAAGGATTAAGAGTAGAAGGAGGAGGAGGAGGAGGAGGAGGAGGAGGAGGAGGAGGAGGAGGAGGAGGAGGAGGAGGAGGAGGAGGAGGAGGAGGAGGAGGAGGAGGAGGAGGAGGAGGAGGAGGAGGAGGAGGAGGAGGAGGAGGAGGAGGAGGAGGAGGAGGAGGAGGAGGAGGAGGAGGAGGAGGAGGAGGAGGAGGAGGAGGAGGAGGAAAAGAATAAGAAGATGAAGAAGAAGAAGAAGAAGAAGAAGAAGAAGAAGAAGAAGAAGAAGAAGAAGAAGAAGAAGAAGAAGAAGAAGAAGAAGAAGGAGAAGAAGAAGAAGAAGAAGAAGGAGGAGGAGAAGAAGAAGAAGTAGAAGAAGAAGTAAGGAAAAAGAATAAGAAGAGGAAGAAGGAGGAGGAAGAGGAGAAGAAGAAGAATAAGAAGAAGAGGGAGGAGGGGAAGAAGAAGGAGAATATGACGAAGAAGAACAAGTAGGGAACGAAGAAGGAGAAGGAAAAGAAGAAGAAGAAGCAGAAGAGAACAAAGAAGGAGAGGATGAAGATGGAAAAAGTGGATGATAAAAGGCAGGAGGAGGTGAAAATATTATCAAAAGCAGGGAGAGAGGATACAAAAATTCAAGAAGAAGAAGAAGGAAGTGGGAAACAACCGTAGAGTGAGACGCAGAAAGAAGGGTAGAAACAGTACAAGTCGACGAAGAGAAGAAAAAACAGAAATGATTCTTTCAAACGTATGTCAGACACGCTATAAGCTAAACCATTGCTAGGATACGAGTTTGCAAGTTCAATAGTTAAATCGGTTCTCTACTCTTTTTCCTTTCTCTTTCTATCATTATTATTATGAACAAAATTCCACAATTCAGGAGAAAGGAAGTGAATGTGATGTGTGAGTGAGAGCACAATTGTGTGATAACAATTACTTATGGTAAGTCGCTCAACCGGCAACCGAGGTCGTTGCGTAAAAAGATGGCGGACTGCTTCTGTGCTAAATCATAGGACCGATTCCGTTTATGCGTATCACCGACGACCACGACCAACAGCCGCATCCGATGATGACCGTACTCCTCCAGAAGCACTCTTCCGACCAGTCGCAGTGGATTCTAACCTTAAATATCTTGTACAAGATGTAGTAAGTTGTGATTGAGATGAACAAAAGGGTAATATTGAGAATTGTAAGGGATATTTTTATCAAAGTTGATGAAAATTTGATTAAAATAGTACCAAAATAAGGTAATTTTTATTTCTTACTAGTAGATCTGGATATCATGATAGCAGGTCGATGCGACTGAGTCGGGGTGTATACGTGCAAACGAAATCGGTTCAGCCGCAGAAGTATGCGTACAATGCGGCTGACAATCGATCCCGTTACGCTCCGCACCAACAAAATCGTTCCTTAATAACTAGTACATTATTCAATATTTGCAGGAGAAAAATTCCTTTTCCTACAGATGGCTATGAAAGTGCTTCTTTACACACTGAATAGAGTTTCTAAAATGGGCCATTCTCACACGAGTGCCTAAAATACTTTACGCACTAGTGCGTAAAGTAATCTGGACTTTCCAGATTTTCAACCAATCGCAGAAGAGGAAATTTTTGAATATGTGTTTCCAAAACTAGCGGATTGTGTCCATTCAATGTATCAGTCCATTCTGTTAGTATTTTTTATCAGTCCATTTATTCAGTTCATTTATTCAGTCCATTTTTTTCAGTCCATTTCATCATTCCATTATCAATCAGTCCATTTTTTCAAACAATCTTATGAGTCCATTTCATCTTTCCATTTAGTCAAATGTCCATTCTGTCAGTTAACTCTACCAGTCCATTCTATCAGTTAACTCTACCAGTCCATTCTGTCAGTTCATTTTATCAGTCCATTCATTTCATCATTCTATTCTGTCAGTCCATTCCAACAGTTCATTTTCTCAGTCCATCTGATCAGTTAATTTTATTCAGTCCATCTCATCAGTCCATTCTGTAAGTTCATTTCATCAGTCCATTCTGTCAGTCCATTTCATAAGTGAATTCTGTCAGTCCATTTCATCAGTCTATTCTGTCAGTCCATTTTATTATTTCATTGCATCAGTTCATTTCATCAGTCCATCTCATCAGTCCATTTCATAAGTCAATTCTGTCAGTTCATTTTTTCAGTCCATCTCATCAGTTCATTCTGACAGTCCATTTCATCAGTCTATTCTGTCAGTCCATTTCATTATTCCATTGTGTCAGTTCATTTCATCATTCCATTCCTGTCAGTCAATTCTGTCAGTTCACTTTTTTCAGTCCACCTCATCAGTCCATTCTGTCAGTTCTTTTCATCAGTCCATTTCATCAGTCTATTCTGTCAGTCCATTTCATCAGTCTATTCTGTCAGTTCACTTCATTATTCCATTTCTGTCAGTTTATCCCATCAGTTCATTTTTTCTGTCCTCATCAGTTCATCTTTTTAGTCCATTCTGTAAGACCAATCCATCAGTCCATTTCATAAATTTATTTTTTCATTCCATCTCATCAGTCCATTCTGTAAGTTCATTTCATCAGTCCATTCTGTCAGTCCATTTCATAAGTGAATTCTGTCAGTTCACTTTTTTCAGTCCACCTCATCAGTCCATTTTGTCAGTTCTTTTCATCAGTCCATTTCATCAGTCTATTCTGTCAGTCCATTTCATCATTCTATTCTGTCAGTCTATTCCAACAGTTCATTTTTTCAGTCCATCTGATCAGTTCATTTTTTTTAGTCCATCTCATCAGTCCATTCTGTAAGTTCATTTCATCAGTCCATTTCATAAGTGAATTCTGTCAGTCCATTTCATTAGTCTATTCTGTCAGTCCATTTTATTATTTCATTGCATCAGTTCATTTCATCAGTCCATCTCATCAGTCCATTTCATAAGTCAATTCTGTCAGTTCATTTTTTCAGTCCATCTCATAAGTCCATTCTGTCAGTTCATTTCATCAGTCCATTCTGTCAGTCCATTTCATCAGTCTATTCTGTCAGTCCATTTCATTATTCCATTGTGTCAGTTCATCTCATCATTCCATTTCTGTCAGTCCATTTCATAAGTCAATTCTGTCAGTTCACTTTTTTCAGTCCACCTCATCAGTCCATTCTGTCAGTTCATATCATCATTCCATTTCATAAGTCAATTCTGTCAGTCCATTTCATCAGTCTATTCTGTCAGTCCATTTTATTATTTCATTGCATCTGTTCATTTCATCAGTCCATCTCATCAGTCCATTTCATCAGTCTATTCTGTCAGTCCATTTCATCAGTCTATTCTGTCAGTCCATTTCATCATTCTATTCTGTCAGTCCATTCCAACAGTTCATTTTTTCAGTCCATCTGATCAGTTCATTTTTTTTAGTCCATCTCATAAGTCCATTCTGTAAGTTCATTTCATCAGTCCATTCTGTCAGTCCATTTCATAACTGGATTCTGTCAGTCCATTTCATCAAACTATTCTGTCAGTCCATTTTATCAGTGTATTCTGTCAGTTCACTTCATTATTCCATTTCTGTCAGTTTATCCCATCAGTTCATTTTTTCTGTCCTTCTCATCAGTTCATCTTTTCAGTCCATTCTGTAAGACCAATCCATCAGTCCATTTCATAAATTTATTTTTTCATTCAATCTCATCAGTCCATTCTATAAGTTCATTTCATCAGTCCATTCTGTCAGTCCATTTCATAAGTGAATTCTGCCAGTCTATTTCATCAGTCTATTCTGTCAGTCCATTTCATCAGTCTATTCTGTCAGTCCGTCTCATTAGTTCATTTTTTTCAGTTCAATCAGTCAATTCAATCAGTCTAATCTGTCAGTTTATTTTATCAGTCCATTCTATTAGTCCATTTGTATATAGTGTATTATAATCAGTTGAGTGAGATATTATAATATAATTACCCTTCTTGGTGACCCTACAACCCCCATGTTAGATGTTATTGCTCTGAATCAATACCCTTCCAAATTTTTTTTACTTTTGATGGTAACTGTAGGAAAAATGTAATGTGTAACTCAAGCTTAAAGTGTATTTGCTGCACTCAAGAAACTTTTTTCACTCGCCTCCGCCTCGTGAAAAAAACTGTTTCACTCGATGCAGCAATCTACCACTATAGGCACTAGTTACACAAATAACTATTGTTCTACTCATATAGGTATGATGGGAGATTCGAATCAATATTGTTATTATAGGATGAAGGTGTATCAGAGTAGATCCTTCTGTACACTGGGTTACTAGAGGCGGCCAGTCTGATAGCTCCTAAAGTCTCCTAAACTAACCTAACCTAACCTTTTTTTATTCAAGGGTCACATTGTTAATTCTTGAGAGGCTTAGAGGGCCAATAACAAAGATGTATGTTGAATTTGACTTGTGAGGACTCACACGACAGGGGGTTTGGGGGGTGTAAAAGTATTATATTTCCGTTGGAATAATATGTTTTTTGTAAAAGGAGTTTCAAGTACGTTAAATTAAAACCCAGGAAGAAACAACCCAATTCATTTCATTTCAATACAAAGTCAAACTTATTGAGTGTGAAAAAGTCATTAGAAAACTCTACAATGGATGAAATTAACTTTTTCAATAGTAATGAAACAACTTAGCAATACACGAATTAACAAAAAGTCACCAAACTAAAAAATAATACTTATTTTAAGAAGATTGCATTTGTTTTAACTTGAAATGCCCGCCAATTTAGGATCAAACTTTGTGGTTTCGATCATAAAAATTGATTTCACATGTTCATTTGACAAAGAAGATCTGTATTTGATTGTTGACTGCAGTACTTGGAAGATCGCTGCTTTTTCGCAGCTAATTTTACACTTATTAGGAATTGAAGTGGTTAGTAAGAGCAGAGTTTTAAACTCACAGTTGTTGTCAAAAATGTGTATAAATATATATATTTTAAAAAATGTGTTGCAACGACTCTCGGTTTTGGCCCGCGGGAGTGCCCTGTGATAGAACATAGGAAGAGAAAGTTGATGTCACAGTGTAACAGAAAGAGAAAGTACTAAGAGGGGGAAGAGACGATAGTAATGAATATAGATGAAAAGAGAAATCCCTAGAGTAAAGCCACTAATTATCTGAGGAATGTTTGTCAAAGTGTCATTGTTCGGCACAAAGGGTCGAGCCGTGCTTTGTGCTGCTGATTTATTAATTATTCTAAAGTTCTCATTAAGCCATCAAGTGGATTGCAGGCGATGAAATTGCTTCCACTGATGAGTTGTGGTAAAAACGCCTCTTCATCACAAATTTCCATCGAATATTGATTAGGGCCAAAAATGATGAATGGCTGCATAGTGATTATCATAGCAGACTATTTGCAGCATTATAGCTGCATTGATATAACAGATTATAGCAGAATTATTATGGGTGGCCTGTTGGAGTAAGTGATAGCTCGCCGGGCTGAAAACCAACTGGATAGAATAGAATGACTTATTTACTTCAATGACTTGGCGAAGTTTGAACAGTAATGTTCACTGTACCACTCAACCACTCAACAGGAAACGAGCTACAATCATAACTGGTGCACAATCATATAGATTTATAGTCTGTCCAAGCAAAGAAGACCCTCTGGCAAGATAACAGAATGACTCCTCCTTGGTCAAATTGATTTAAAAATTATTGATCTGTTCCCAATTGTTGGAAACATTCTGATCGACAATTTGAGAACAAATCAATAATTTTTGAACCAATATTGACCGAGCTAAAATCATTCTCTCATTTCGCCAGAGGGCCTTCTTTGCTTGGACAGACTATACCTCACCCCACCTTTGGAAGAGGCTACCTCAAAATTATTATTATTTTTTATCCATTGCTACAATTGCGACTTGATAGTAAGTATTTTAAGCAAAGGTGATAATGAGTGAGCGAATGATTATGTTTACATGGTGAATGAAGGTTGATGAGAGTTCACATTAAAATTAATCGTCATCTCTCATTATCATCCCTCTCATTACCCACGCACAAGTCTAAGTTAAAGCTCATGTGAACAATACTCTCAAAAAATAATAATTTATTGTTGGTGAATGTCATTCATGCTCAACCAGTAAATATGGATGAGTTTCAATATAATATAGAAATCTCTGCCATTCACTGCCTCAACTCTTCCACAAGCAGGAAAGCTTTCTAT
Source organism: Sogatella furcifera (assembly GCA_017141385.1). Classification (NCBI taxonomy): domain Eukaryota; kingdom Metazoa; phylum Arthropoda; class Insecta; order Hemiptera; family Delphacidae; genus Sogatella; species Sogatella furcifera. Next base: position 10,239,693 of record CM029553.1, on the reverse strand, counting down.
GAGAGCAACGATAAACGGTTATGCTTTCGTTCCTTTTCACTCGATGTGTTCTAGCAGACCACTCGCTGACTTTCGTAACGGAGCTGAACATAAGTGAAGCATTGACTCAGTATATACTACAGAGAATCTTCAATCATAGTATTTTTACTTGGTGTACTTTCACTAGGTGTACTTCCACTAGGAGTATTTCCACTTGGTGAACTTGCACTTGGTGTACTTTCACTTGATGTACTTGTACTTTGTGTACTTGTACTTGGTGTACTTGTGTTGGAAGTAATTATTGTACTTGGTGTACTTGTATTAAAAGCAATTGTACTTGAAGTACTTGTACTAGAGGTAATTGTGAATAATTAGTGCACTATTAATTAAACTTGGTGTAATAATTGTACTTGATACACTTGGAGGAAGCGGAGTTCAGTAGGAGTAGAAGGAGGAAGAGGAGAAGGATGATGAGGAGGATGAGGAGTAGGAGAAGGAGGAGTAAGAGGAGGAGAAGGAGTGAGAAGAGGAGAAGGAGGAGGTATGAAAAGACGAATAACAGGGACGTAGAGGTACAAATCGATAGAAGGAAACTTGTCACTCTCATGGCTAAACTCTGCTCCTTTTTGATGCCGAAGTTTCTCTCATTATAATTATTAATTATTGTCTCTTTCTCTCTCCCTCCTCTCTGATTCTCTCTTTTCAACCCTTTTTCTCTTTCCGCTCTTCCCCCTTTTAATCATATTCAATCAGAAGCGATTTAACTTTGCTCTGAGGATTGTCACCTTATCAGAACATCCTACGACCAAGTCATTTTATACAGTATACCGTCTTGTATCTATAACTGGCGGCTCATACCCACGAAACAGGTGGAGTGTCCCTATCTTTTACTGTACAGCACTTCACCTGTTTTGTGTGTAATATATATATGGTGCGGCAGGGAATATGAACGTTTCTGAGAAGGGTAGTACTCGAGTCGAGCTGTTTCCTCTCAAAACACCATCCTATACGACAACAAGACACGAACTCACGTGAAAATCGCTGAAGTTGCGAGACCGATATGTTCCAAAAATTCAAAAAGTATTTGTTGATGTTGGAAATGATGTGTCAGCCTACAGCAATAAATTGGATTGAAAACTAATAACTGACCTAAGAACTACGAACCTACTGAATAAATTTTGAATGAAATCTAACAATTTTATTGAGATATATTTGAAAAATCGTTCATCTTCAATACCCTAACTAGGGATGTCAATCCCAGGATCCCGGGATCCCAAATCCATTATACCCAACAATCCCGGGATTTTTCAGCGTCAATCCCGGGATTTTCGGGATTGGAAAACATAAAATTGTAAATAGAATTTTTCAAAGATAATTCAATCTATAATTCATTTATGGTGATGAATATGAGTTTCGCATAATTCATTGTTCTAAATCTAAGTGTTTGACTAACTTATTCTACAGGCACTGCCTACAGTTGCATATACATAATACTGCATAGCTAACTGGACTCTGTACTGGCTAAATAGAATTCGCATTATCTGTTCGCATTTCTCGCAGAAGAATTGTTGTTGATCGGTTGTTATGTCTCTACGATTGTTTCTGTTTACACAGCACCACAATTACCAGTCTAGACGGCGCAATAATTGTAATAGTGGATATGATTTGATTTGTTTTTTTCCTTTCTGTTTAGTTTAATATGATAGAAGTTACAGAGTTTTCAGTTCGTGAAATTAGTGATACCTACTACAATTAGTAATTACTTGATCTCAAATAGTTTGATTTCAAATTGTAGGAAACAATTTGATCTACTATTAAGATCAAATTCATAGTTCTTGAAGAAATATTGATCAAGCTGGACTCATTTTCCCATCTCACCAGTGTTTTCTTTGCTTGAAAAACTATTGCCTACAAGGAGAAGATGGAACCGCGTATTTTTCTGCACCAGCTATATTGCTGTATAAAAGCTAGAACTATATCTGAGTGAGTTTCATTATTGTCATCAATCTCTATTCATTCTTATGTTGATTCGACAGAATACAACTCACTCTTTGGAGGAGAACATAGTTCATCATTGAACATATTGTTTTTCAAATTTGATAAATACTTCATAAAACAAAATGTTATTTCCACATTCCATATTAACTTTTCATCAATTTTCTTCAAAAAAGATTGAAAACTATAATTTATGAATTTGGAATGTTCTATGATTGAGAAGTATTGAGTATCACTGTGTTCCTACCTGTTTTCATTGATCAGGCATTCATTATTAGTATTTATTATCAACTTTATCAATTTATTGATTATGGTGAATGTGATCATTGTGACAGCTAAGTAAAAAAACCTGTGGAAGATTATTCCGCTCTAAGGCTGAGGCCGCACTGCCGGTGGGTAGAGCGTGGAGGGTAGTTTGTAAATCTATAGAACATACACACCATCCACAGTAATACATCGTATGAATGGTATGACGTTATACTGTTTTTGAAAATATGTTGTCCATATTTAAGAATTTCAAGATGGCGGCTGAACTAAACCTCTCACTATTATTCATTCTGTTTCATTTATTCTTATTCATTCCTTTTAATAGTTCTGTAACAATTACTAATTAACGTATTTTTTCATCCTTTTCTCACTTATCATCCTTGAATAGCTACGTTATTTTGTGAAGTTTTACTACGTTCTATTTGATTCTGTGGAGTGCATTTATTTTAGCTTATATTTCTTCAGCTATTAATTTTGCCTTTTTATTATCTTCACGCCACTACATTCATCACTCTTTGAATCTCATACAATTAAATCCAGCAGTCAGATTCTATTTTTGTAACTCCAAAAATCTCAGAAATAGATGAATAAGTCACTGAATGAGTAGAGAATCTGATATAGTCTGGCCAAGCAAAGAAGAGCCTCTGACAAGATGAGAAAATGACTGAAGCACGGTCAATATTGATTCAAAAAATATCAATCCGGTCTCAAATTGTATATCAAAATGTTACCTACGATTGAGACCAAATTAGTATTTTTTGAATCAATATTGACCGTGCTGCAGTCATTTTCTCATCTTGCCTGAGGCTCTTCTTTGCTTGGACAGACTACTGTGTCATTCATAAAAAGTATTGGCAATCCAATATTGTAGCTGCGGAGTTCCTAACATGTGAATTAATGAATGTTCAAATCGGTGACATACATGATACTTGGAAACTTGAAATTTCCATTGAGAGGGAATCAGTTCTCAGAAATAAATTCTGATATCCAGCTCCAGTTCAGGTATCTCTGAAATTTGAATTCCACTAAGAAATCAATACACGTTTTATCCTGCTATATTCATCCTATCTCAAAAAAGTATACTGTCATTTCTGATATTTACCGAGAAAGTTGATCCTTTCCATTAATCAACCTTGATCTCTCAGTGCACTTTTTGTGTTGGTTACATCACTCTTCATTGAATTTTGTCTCATGCAATCTATCTTTGAATAAACGACTTACTGTCTCATTCGAATGTGATCCTTGAAATCTAGATTGTGAATATGATCTGATGAATTACTACAATTGAATGAATACTGATATTTGAATTACATTGACAAAATATCAAGTTCACAATTGAGTGACCGTCATCCTTATAATATTTCAATTCTGAAATTATCAGTTATTATTGTTAGCACAATATTATTAGTTATTATCATTGTCACCATCATGATTTTCCTAGAAATAATTAATAATAGATTTATTCATTAATACAATATGCAGCATGTTTGTACTCTATACAATTTAATATCGTCGTCAATTATTGAATATCGTTAATTCTCAACGACTTAACTTTCAGGTCCATTCAATTGAACTTACACTAGATACTAATAGATACGGATTTCCCAAGGGATCATGAATAGTACTTGCAGTATACTAGTACAAGCAAAATGTGAGAAAACTATCTAGTTAGTTGAAGGATTCTATTGTGTTAAAAATAACAGTTTCGCAATCCCTAGCTGACTACATCATAATTTATGTATTTATTTAATCAAGATGATACGAATCCTTCATATATCTACTTATTGACATGATTAGACATAGAATAACATAATTATAAACTTGGATAGAAAAATTAGGCTGAATCTGTGATATATCTTTCTAAATTTTGTTGTATAATTAGTCCAAACAATGTCCATACATGAATGGAAAAACAAGCATTTACCCAAAACTTCTTCTATTCCAATTAAGAATTAATTTGTCAAATAAAATAGGAAATCTCAACTGACCTGTCAGTTAGTGCTCAGATTGGATAGCTTAGCGCTCAGATAACTGGATCAGATTGATGTTCATCTCTATCAGGATAGCCGAAAAGCGCTCTGCAGTAGCATATTAAGTTGAAAGCATACTCAGCTAAACTATTTTGCTCTTTCGACTAATTACAGACCCTCCCGACCGAGTTCATTATCAACAACGTGTATTCATCAACAGTCAGTTTTATGGCGGTTGCAATACCTTTAAAAATTCATTGTTAAATTGGTGAATGTATACTAGAGCTCTCTATTGTAGTCTCAGTATACAAAAAATACACATACTTCCTCCAATCCTTTTCAAAAGCCAAACAAAATCCCCCACAGTTCTAGCCAATCTCGCATCCAGAGCTCTGATTGAAAGTTGAAGGTTATTGATGACAGATTGAAAATACCGGCTCTGACTCAGTCCTGCACCATAGGGATTCTAGGGCTCTTAAAAATTTTTGCTCAAGCTTGTGGATTTGATGGTTGGAGGGGGTAGGTAGGTGGTCTGAAGTGTGGTAGAAATGGTCCTCTCGGCCGGACATACTCCCCCCAAGGCCTCCCCTCCCACTCTTATCATTCAAAAACAATGCAATCTCTACACAGCACATGAGGAGGTTGAAAGCAATGGATGAGGGGTCCAGGGAGGTATTCTGGTAGTGGAAGGGAGCTTTCCATCGACCATTGATGAAAAATGCAGCGTTATGTGACAAGTTTCCATGTGCAGCAGCTGTGGTCAATTAATCTTGAGCATCCAGGGGTTTGAGGTTGCCAGAGCACTGGACTTTGCAGTCATCAGCTTAGTGCAGGTTTTGGACTGCCATTAATTTATACTAAAGCTATGAGGCAGACTGCATTCTGATGATGCATTCGTTTGCAAAAGACATGACATTTCTCTCACATTGTACTCAACTGAATCACTATTGATATTTTAGATCCATTCCAAAGAGAAATTAGAAATTGAAGCTCACAAGCTTTGTCAATTCTACACTTTAAAGAGAAAATTACAAGACTTGTGTTACTCCATTTCCAAATTATGCATAATTCAAGGATTGACAACATACTCTCAGTGTGGGGGAATGCTGGTATCACACAATAGTACAAATGTATTTTCTTTCACATAACCATTTACAAGGAAAGATATGAAGATAAAAAATGCTATTTCCATCTCTATTCATATGATCTCATATATAATAGAAAATCTTATTCTGTAATGTGATACCTTGGGCCAGTATTACATGGTAATATCTCTATAATCATAGTCAGTTAATCATTATGAGAAGAGATGAAAATATGATTTCATATTCATATGCGTACAATTGATATTGATTTTCTCTTAGGGCTTCTGTATTCATTAAAACTTCAAATAATTCGAATCAAAGACACTTTAAAATGGCTATATCGCCGAAACATGTAGTTGTAGTGTAAATGCGACTTTTTCCCATCAATATATTTCAAGGTAGACGCCTTTGAACACAAAAAGTCGCGATTTTCTCGGTATATAGGAATTGGCTCAAAGTACTCTAGGTGATGGAATTCTTCAATTTTGACCAAATTCAACATATGATATACGAAATAGAACTGTCTTTTCAGGCTAAAAACAATGAGCTATAGTTTATCAGGATCCGTTCACTCTTACGGAAGTTAGGGGTGTCCTTATTCTATTATCCTTGAATGTCCTTTGTATCAAAAATAATTTGGATTTAGAGCAGTGGAGTATTTATTCTGATGGTTAGTGATCCAAGTAGACTACAAAATACAAGATAGGCTCTATTTGAACTTTAAATGTCTAACATAACATAAAAATGTTGAAAAAACCACCTGTAGCCTGTTTTATTTTTGGAAAAGTGATTTTTAATGTTCCAAAAATTGATCGAATATCAATTTTTTTGCACTTTCCGATCTCAATTGTTTATGCTCTACAACTTTTAGGAAGAGGGGTAATACATTTCTCTGTTACTTTATGAGCTACAGAAGAATTTAAACAATTTTTGGAAAAATTAAGTTTTTTGAATGAATGTAAAACGTTATCTATTTGACAGATTTTTGTTCTCTTTTTTAAATCGACGCAGAATTTTGTCCTCTACAATTTACTATGATAATTTACCTATAAATATGTGGACCGTTTTTTAGTTATATGCGAAAAACTAGAAAAGTGCATGGTTTTCTGGCTGACGAAAGTTGTGCGGGGGGAAATTTTGTGTGAACTTTTCAAATACACATTATTGGGACCCTAATGGAGCTATTAAAACAATACAATCGCATAAACCACCTTTCGCAGAAAAAAATCCCTGGACTATAGGACTTCTGTATTCATTAAAACTTTAAATAATTTAAATCAAAGACACTTGAAAATTTTTTGAATCAAGTTTTAGCATGTGATTCACTATGAAATTATAAATATTATTGTATTATACCTCAAGAATAGTTGAAACCCATGCTCCTTCTTTTTCTCAAGTGAATCAATGTGAGGATGTAAGGAATATACAATAAGAAGCATAAGTTATAATCTTTTTAAATTTAGTAACTATTGTAGATGGCTGCAATGACATTGAACTGTTCAAAATTATATTGGAACTTGGTATCAAAAATTACTAATTTTATCAAAATCTTCCAACTAACTTCATAAAAACCTCCATAAGTTCCATTCATGAACTGTTTATTCCTTTCTCTGAAGTTTGTTGTTGCTATTTATTGAAGTCTTTCAGTTTATCTTAAGATAATTTGACACCTTGTCATATCAGACTCCCCAATGTTATTTGCTTGTGATTGTTTACATCACATGCTCCCTAATCTTTCTAATATATTATGAGTAGCTTATCCCGTACTGTACTCTGTATTTCTTCTTCTACAGGAATAAATATTTTTTTTTGAAGAATGAATGAATGAAAAGTAATATTCGGATTGTCAATATTTTATAGCTATTGATACATTGATGAACATTTTCCACGTTCTAGGTTAAGTACTTTGTTTAGGAAAAAATTCAGAGGGCTAGTCACAGAATGTGAAAAGGGCTTGGATCACAGTGGTAGGGCAGGGCATACTGTTGGATTATAGTAGAACCAGTGAAATGACAAAGGGTTGTTAACGGTTGACCTATTTGAACAGAATAAACACTAGAACGTGGCTGCATCCTCCTTGTAATGCTTTGGAAGGATTCTGGCGACTCTTGTGTTTTTATCAACAACTCTATTTCTTTCTCCACTCACTTCACTTCCTTGAATTCTTGTTCTTGTTCTTGTTCTTGTTCCTGTTCCTGTTCTTGTTCTTGTTCTTGTTCTTGTTCTTGTTCTTGTTCTTGTTCTTGTTCTTGTTCTTGTTCTTGTTCTTGTTCTTGTTCTTGTTCTTGTTCTTGTTCTTGTTCTTGTTCTTGTTCTTGTTCTTGTTCTTGTTCTTGTTCTTGTTCTTGTTCTTGTTCTTGTTCTTGTTCTTGTTCTTGTTCTTGTTCTTGTTCTTGTTCTTGTTCTTGTTCTTGTTCTTGTTCTTGTTCTTGTTCTTGTTCTTGTTCTTGTTCTTGTTCTTGTTCTTGTTCTTGTTCTTGTTCTTGTTCTTGTTCTTGTTCTTGTTCTTGTTCTTGTTCTTGTTCTTGTTCTTGTTCTTGTTCTTGTTCTTGTTCTTGTTCTTGTTCTTGTTCTTGTTCTTGTTCTTGTTCTTGTTCTTGTTCTTGTTCTTGTTCTTGTTCTTGTTCTTGTTCTTGTTCTTGTTCTTGTTCTTGTTCTTGTTCTTGTTCTTGTTCTTGTTCTTGTTCTTGTTCTTGTTCTTGTTCTTGTTCTTGTTCTTGTTCTTGTTCTTGTTCTTGTTCTTGTTCTTGTTCTTGTTCTTGTTCTTGTTCTTGTTCTTGTTCTTGTTCTTGTTCTTGTTCTTGTTCTTGTTCTTGTTCTTGTTCTTGTTCTTGTTCTTGTTCTTGTTCTTGTTCTTGTTCTTGTTCTTGTTCTTGTTCTTGTTCTTGTTCTTGTTCTTGTTCTTGTTCTTGTTCTTGTTCTTGTTCTTGTTCTTGTTCTTGTTCTTGTTCTTGTTCTTGTTCTTCTTTCTCCCTGTCATTTCAACGCAATACTCCAAGTGGAATGATTCGGTTCCAGATTGTAACACCGCATACATGACACATTTATCACACCAAGATAACAGTTGTTCCTGTCACTATAACATTAAGAACTTTAGTGTTGTTCTCACATGATATCTCTGACCGACACTATTCAAAATGAGCTTGAACATCCCTCTAAGACCTCATGAATGCTTCCATTCCATCATAATTATTCTCATTTCCAGTATCTTATTGAGATTTTAAATGATGTGTTTACAGAAATTGAAATATGAGTATAAAAGGGGATTGATCGATATTGATTTGTATCAGATGTCAATATGATTCATCAACTGTAAATTGGTAATTTTTGTGCATACAAATGTTTTTTCTTCTACAGAACATTCTATCTTTGATATCCTCTCTCAAGTATGGATAGGCTATCTCCATGCCCAAATGTCATTCAGATAATTCAGTTTTTAATGTTAAAAGAGATATATTCTTCATATATAAACACTGATTCTTCATATGATATATTCTGATAATTGTATTTTCTTTGGAATATAATCACCTTCTTTGATTTTTTCCTTTCTGTTTAGTTTAATATGATAGAAGTTACAGAGTTTTCAGTTCGTGAAATTAGTGATACCTACTGTTTATTTATTGCTGTATATAGCTATACTCACTACAATATCATTATTTCATTGCAATTCACAAACTGAGCTGGAATGTTGTTTTATTATCCACATGAACAAAGCAATCTTTTATAATCTTATCTCGTTTTTCTCTTTCCCTGAGTCAATCTAAACTAGTCTCGTCCTCTTCTTAGCAACATCTTAATCTTTGCTCTCTTTGGATCACTTTCATAATGAATGAATTTTCTCTCACGCTATTCTGCTCTTTTCCCTATACCACAATCCCCCTTCTTACTCTCTTTCTTTTTCCGTTGCTATTCACTCTCAAATGCCTCCAAAACGCACCAGATTCACATCTATCTCTTCTACAGTTCCTATTTCCTTTGAAATACCCTGAATTGAATGCGTATGGTAATAGCATTCCAGTGACTGAATTCCCTTTTCCGTTCCCATACCCATTCCTATTTCCATCTCATTCTACATCTCCTTCTTCTTCACTTCAAGCTCTAATGGAGAGGTCCTTTTCAGCGAACTCATGTGGAAACTCTACCGTTGCATGTAACTGAGTTGAAATTTTTCATATTCACGAAATTCCAATAAGCCTTTTGCTTGTTAGGTTAATCAAAATAACTGGAATCAATTTCAATTTCAATCATAAGTAAGAAGAAAAAACCGGCTTGAGCCCTTCCTATTCCTCCCTCAATTCATAATATAGTCCAAAATAATAGTTCGATTTTTACACTTGAACACATAATTAGACTATAGGCCTACTTTGGTCCCGAAATATTCCCAATAAATTTTTTAAGCGGACACGTGAAATTCCTGAAAGGAATCTCTGAAATCCCTGAGATGATTCTCCCAAGAAAAAGGATGTTTGAACTAGAGAGAGAATATTGAAATACTTCAATCAGGTTTCAAGGTGAAAAAAATTAATATTCTCTCTAGCTATACGGAAAATTCAAGCATTAGTTCCGAGGAAAAACTAAAATTAAAATTAAAATTCAGGAAAATTGATATTTTTTATATAATTGATATAACAATGTGAAATAATGTACGAAATTCAATAATTATCGTTATTCCACAACGCTCCTCACTAGCTTATTCAAATTTCTCTCGAGTACAGCAAATCCCAATCACACACTTCTCTCTCCATGTCTATCTCTCTTACTCTCTAGAGAGAGTGAGTTGGGTGTAAGAGGGGGCCTGCATGCCTCTACTTCGCCCATAAAACTTTTGTAAAGTATTTACAGAATGTTAATAAAGGCATTTATCTATCTATCTATCTATCTATCTATTATATCTATCTATCTATCTATCTATCTATCTATCTATCTATCTATCTATCTATCTATCTATCTATCTATCTATCTATCTATCTATCTATCTATCTATCTATCTATCTATCTATCTATCTATCTATCTATCTATCTATCTATCTATCTATCTATCTATCTATCTATCTATCTATCTATCTATCTATCTATCTATCTATCTATCTATCTATCTATCTATCTATCTATCTATCTATCTATCTATCTATCTATCTATCTATCTATCTATCTATCTATCTATCTATCTATATATCTCTGGTTGAGTGTTAATGGGAAGGATGTTTTCGAACATCCCTCTTCAAGAATGGAAATTTATATGTTTAAACTCCGCCACTCCATGTAGATACAGCACAAATTTATATTATCTCCACCTTATTAAAACCTATACTCTAAAATTTTTATAGTCTCTACTTAGTTAACTCATTCACAGGCCAAGTGTTAATGGAAAGGATATACTTACCCTTTCCCAAGAATGGACATTTTCATGTCCAAACTTCGCCTTTTCATTTAGATATTTCAATGCACAACAAGTGAGATTGCAAGCAAGAAGCATATTGTTTGGATAATTTTCCTATGATTTTTGCATTCATATGTGACTTCTATCGTTGAATAGATTATATAATAACCTGTAAAAATTGTAGTGTGAAATATCGAAATTAGTGCGTAACTTGTAAAAAAGACTTTATAACAACTCTTGTAATCTAAAAACTAAGCATAATTATTTTGTTGCTATCTAAATGAAGGAAAAAATCTAATCTAATCATGCGAACTGTGTAACTAGTCTCATTATTGTATTATCATGAACATAGCCTATTGGTTCATCATTCAAACCAATATACTGTATCATATATAAATGTCATCTACATAACGTAATAAAGTAATTGAATCTGAATCTGAATGTCTCTCTCTTTCACTCTATTTCAAGGTCAAGTGTTAATGGAAAGGATATCCTTGATATCCTTTCCCAAGAATGAACCTATTATGTTTGATATGTATTGTATGCAGTGCATTTTATTATGTTTAGTATGCAATGTATATTATTATGTTGCAATGTATTCATGTATGTAATGTGGACATATGGTATATATGATCAAACTCCACCTTTTCACTTGGATAACGCACACTTTAAATCGATTTTGCAGAACCTTGACTTATAATTTGTATAAATTTTGCATTCTTTACATTACCGTTTTTTTCGAATTTTTACTGAAAGTTTCTATTTTGTGGAATTCATTGAAACATTTGTTCCACTCAAACATATTGCAATTGAGAATCTACACTGTATTATTTGAATAGAGTAATCTATTCAATCTCATTCGATCTATCTCTTTTAACTCTCTCCTTACTCTTTTTATTTACATAGATTTTTCAACGAGCGCTCAAGTTGAATGAGATGGGAGGAAACAATGGAGTTAGATTTGAAAGAAGGCAGACATAAGAAATGATTTCGGGGAAGAGCAAGAGCGTGTAAGAATTGAAAATTAGTTTGAAGAGGGAGCTCTTTTCGCTCCCAAAGGGTCCAGAAAGTGAATGACGTTGTCCTGCCTTCTTCACAGTAACCAAATTCGTTTTCCATGTGAAGTCAACCTTTTTACTTCCAGCTCTTACTTCCTTTCAAGCTCATTCTATTCCGGCTTGGTTGGAACTGGGCAAATGTACTGAAATAGAATTTCCTTGAAAAGTATTATTAGGACAAAAGTGACTTGCTAGAATATCAAACTGTTTGATATAACACTGTGTTGTGTTCGCTTGAATTAATGAAAATTCTTGGAAGTTTGAATGAAACGGATATGGGGTTTGAGTGAATGTATGCTACGTAATAGTGAGAATACATCACTCGTATCGATCTTTTGATTCTAAAAGTGGGAAGTTGAAATGTTGAAGTAAGGAAATTTTTCTCTCTCTGCTAATGTGGGTGGGAGCATATAGGTTCTTTTAATATAATGTAATGACTTTTAAACCGGTAATACGTGGGAAAGTCGGTTCATTCAAAACCATTCAAATCCTTTTCAGATCCACTGTTTCAACAGATGCCACTCCCATCTTTCGGAGAAGACATGAAGCCGTCGGTCCTGATTGCTTCAAAAGCAGAAGTCATCTCTCATCATCCACGGTCATGTTTAGAGTACATGTGAACATCAACAGAGAAAAATGTGTTTCTTGTGTGCGTTTCCACATTCGAATTACTACAAACCATAGCTTTACTTAGATATAATTGTCTATTTCCAAAATTTTTGGCAAATTTCTATTATAACAAAAAACACAGAACGAATTGTATAAGTAGAATTCCATGATCATATTTCATGAAAAATATGCTTGAAAGTGAGAAAAACCAAGGTAATAATTAATAGGAAAACCGTGAGATCTGGCGTCATCGGAACCACAGTTGTGAATTACCCAACTTTTAGCGCTAGCTTTCACTTAACAGCTGTAGTTCTGATGACGTCAGAACTCACGGTTTTCTCCCGGCTACGGTTACAGTGACTGTTACCTCTTTATTCTAATTACTTTGGTTACAATGACTGTTACCTCTCTATTCTAATTACTTTGGTTACAATGACTGTTACCTCCTTGTTCTCATTACTTTGGTTAGGATGACTGTTACCTCTCTATTCTAATTACTTTGGTTACGATGACTGTTACCTCTCTATTCTAATTACTTTGGTTACAATGACTGTTACCTCTCTATTCTAACTACTTTGATTACAATGACTGTTACCTCTCTATTCTGATTACTTTGGTTACGATGACTGTTACCTCTCTATTCTAATTACTTTGGTTACAATGACTGTTACCTCTCTATTCTAATTACTTTGGTTACATTGACTGTTACCTCTTTATTCTAATCACTTTGGTTACGATGACTGTCACCTCTCTATTCTAATTACCTTGAGAAGAATCAAGTTAATATATAGGCCAATGATTTTTAACTGTACGCAATGCTATCATATGGATAGATTGCACTTACCCTGCAATGTTACCATTTTATCAGGCCAGAGCATTCTATCAAGGAAAGCTAGTGTGAAAGCCAAAGTTAGTATATTCACCAGGTTGACTAGCATCCATAGAAACCATCAGAGTCCAGAGATCTTCTTTTTTCATACCGAAGGACGTCAGTAAATTTACTTTCTTACATATGCTCGCTATGAGCATCTACCGTGCTGCGCTCTGGTGGATTATTGTGTACTTTTCTACGCATTTTAGCATACAATGCATAGCGCTAAATGGGAAAAACGCATTTAGAATTAGAATGGTATTATTTGCTGCTTCATGCATTTCTCAGTAATTAGAACATGATATTTAGGATAGGAATGTTAGTTATTGATAGTATTATAGCTCATTATATTAGAAAAATCTTAGTTTTCAAGTATTTGAGAGCAGACAACCGCAAACAGATGTATTTGAGAGTCGACAAAAACTTTGAGATAACAGCTGATGAGTTATCTCACATGAAAATGAAAAATTGGCGCAACCTCACATTTATTTGAAAAATTGAATGATATGAATATTCCTTATTAAAACATAATTAATAGAGTTTTTGCGTTGATAGTAACAGCTTATTAGATTGACTAACATAAAAACTATTCATGTACATTACCTCATGTACAGGTTAGAATGGAGCACTCCATGGTCCTTCTTGATTGATAAATTCTTTTGCACGTGAACAAAACAATTAGGTTAGCTTTACCTATCAATATTTATTCAATGCAGTGAACCATTCTTTTTATTGATGAAACTTATGTATGGCAACTGAAAAGTGTAGAACTTGAAATTTCCATTGCATGTTTTATTTTTACAATCCAGAACACAGCATTATTTTAACACAACATTATAACTCCAGGACATTATTTTAGGTTTAGCCCTATCTCCTCCAATGTTAATTCGCTCAATTTTTTGCCGAAATGATCCGCCAATAGCGCCTCGATCGCCAAAAATATCCTTTCCACCCACTTGCACACAGCAAATACATGATTCAAAATGAATCTATTATTCCAATTTCCCAGCTGTTCTACAAAAAATTGAAAAAGATCCTTATTCAATATTAAAGAGCTCTAACATTGTAAAAGTGGGTCAGCATTATCCACCTCCAACAAGAACGTCCCCTTAATACTTGAATATTATGAGAGAATAATGTAATACTATACTAATAATATTATGAGAGGATAATAATATATATATATATATAATGTATGTAATACGGGGGGAATATCAGGTCGAATGATAGAATGTGGGATTTATTCTAATTAATAATTAATGTAGGTCCAAGTACCATAAAAAATTTCCTCTCTATTCTGAAACATGGGCCTACGTAAAATTAACGTACCAACTCAATTCCAAATCACCTATTTTATCCAAGTCAGTCCAAGCAAAGAAGACATTCTGGCGAGATAGGAACATGACTAAAGTTCGGTCAATATTGGTTCAAAAATTGTAAATAGTATGGTTTAAAATTGTAGATAAGAATTTAAGATTTTCCAAGTAATTTTGATCGTGCTAAAGTCATTTTCCCATCTTGCCAGAATGTTCAGAATTACTATAATACTAGGCCTTCTATTAGGATATTTGAATGGAATGAATGCAATATTAGATATTCAAACTCACCGGGATGATTAATAGTGGGAGCTATGGCCGACGAGAAGATTACGATGAGCACCAAATGAGGCTGAGAGTTACTTGCGGCCATTTTCAATTTTCAGTTCCGGCGAGCATTTTTAAATTCAAACCTCTAGGCTATTTTGCAGCTAATGCCATTAATAATTTCTTGCATTGTTGTTGAGTTGAATTTACTGACGCGCACTCACCATCACACCACCACTCCACTTGAACAATTTATTCTGAAACAACAAAATTAAAAATATTTAACGACAATTATTAGTCATATTATGGATCATAATAATAGCTTGATTAATGGATAAATGATTTTTTCTGGGGGTGATACTCAAATGGATTTTAAGGCCTGTGTGTGGGTGATGATGATGAGTGATGACGACTGCTTTTGAGGAAAGTGCAACCTCAATTCTTGTGGTTTACACAATAGGTTTTTTTTTTAAAGGGAAAATTGTAATGAAAACTTTCATCATCTTTTATTTACCATGTATACATCATCATTCACTCACTCATCATCACCTCGGCTCAAAATATTTGCTATCAAGTCGTAATTGTAACAATAAATAATAATAATTTAATGAAGCAGATCTGGTAATATTTCAATTGAAAGAGCTCTTCAACATTCAAGTGCAAAATTCAAGAATTGAATCCATCCTCGTTATTTCACAACGTCACAACTAGTCTTCCAAGCTAATTTGCTTGGATTCCTCTTGAGCAAGACAAAACTCACTATAACTGCTCTCTCTCTCTCTCTCTCTCTCTCTCTCTCTCATTAAAAGATTAAAAAGACTTTTTTAACAAGCGCTCATTTAGATGAGATGAACTTCTAAGTCCTAACTCCGCCAAATGAAGAATATTTTCCTCATATTTCATTCTATTTTAATCAACTATTAATATTCTCTAATATTCTATTTTATTCTATTAATATGTTTGAAGGCGGAACAGGTATTAATGCCTACCCCTGTATGAAGACGACGACGATTAATATTCTCCAAGATTGACTATCGATACTTCTAGATCAATCATATCAAGTCGTCGAGATCGACTATTGATTATTGAATTCTCAGAGGTCGACTTTTAAGCTCCGAAATCGACTATCAAGTCCCTTACATCGGCTATTGAGTCTCCGCATTTACATTCCTTTTCTTCGTGATCTTCAAGTCTTTTTTGTTATCGGGTCTTCAAGATCACCTATTAAGTCTCCAATATCGACTATCGAGTTTTCAAGATTGACTAGTGAATATGCAAGATCGACTCGAGGATGCAAAGTCTCTTACGTGAAATAATCATGCCAACATCTCGAGTTTCAACAGAAACGCGAGACAACTCCGAGTAGAATTCTCAGCGGAGTCGGGAAATCTCCCAGAAAGGGAGGGATTGAAAGACCCTATCAACTTACTCTCAGACCCTTGAGGCGGTCTTAAACAAAGTGTGGAGCGTAGCACGACGACCCAAATACTTCGTTCAACTTAAAATCGAGTTTAATCGTCCAACTTCAACTTTACTGTAGTCTGCAACTTCAACTTTCAGTACCGGGATTTGAATTTTCTATGTGACTTGCAATTATATCTTAGCCTAGATTCAGTGGATTTCGTTTTATTCCCTTCTAAATTATTTCAGTCGTAAGATTCTAGAAAGATCTTTCCTGGAATTGCCCTCTTGATTATTCGGGGTTTTTGAGAAATTGGTATTCTTATTCAAGCATTTGATGAATTGAAACTAATTTCCAAAATTGGAAATCTGTTTTTTAGGGTGTTGCCCACTTGGGCTTCTCGGGCCTGTGCGTGGGTAATGGGAAGGATGATGATGAGAGATGAATGGAAACCTACTGCTCTAGGTGGGTTCCGAACCACCGGGAATCGAATTTTGAGGCTTGTAAATTGAATTCAGAGGAGCCGGTCACCAGTACAACTGTGGTGGCAGAGGCAAGTCTCTCATCGATTAGACGCTCTCTACCATAGGGACTACTACTTCTCGAGCACTGAAAGGCTTTTTGCATCATTATGTAACTTTCTTACCAATGTGTTTTTGCCAATAAATGAATGAATGAATGAATTAATGAATGAATAAATGAAAAGATAAATCAATATATGGATAAATAAATAGATAAATTTGAATTTGTCAATTAAATAATTAATTATGTGTAGGTAACGAAGTGAATGATTATGATGGGAGATGACGACTACTCTTATAAACAGTGTGTTCAAGCAAAGAAGACCCTCTGGCAAGATGGAATAGTGCCTCAAGCTCGGTCAATTTCGGTTCAAGAATTATTAACTCGACCTCAAATTGTAGGGAATTTTTTGATCTACTATTGAGATCACATGTATAATTAAACCAGGGCCGGATTTAAGAGTATGCCGCCTCCTTGAGACTTATACTTTGCTTATTCTGAGTCGTTATGGGTTAAGGGGGATACGTGGGTAAGCGGCAGTCAGAGCCAAATCAGTAAATCAGTAGTAAGATAGTAAGATATATTTATATAGATGGGCATGTAGTGAGAAATATCTTGTGGACTTCATAGTAGCCTACGGTGCAATTAGTTAAAAAAAGACCGAACCTCAACATCCATTGCTATGCTAACTTGTTCCCCTTTACCCCCTTGTTTCCCTTGTACCCCTCTATTGTTTGGTAAAAGGTTACCGTACACCCTTAAACGTTTCGGGTTTTCGGGAGAGGGGGGTGAAAGGTGCAAAATTTCAGTCTTTCGTGAATTGTAGCCGAACCAAGCGTCGGACGAAAAAGTTTCATGCATGATTTTTCTAGAGAACAAAATTTGGAAGAGATTGAGACCAATTACTACTCTGTATCATCAACTGTTTCCATGTTTCAACTGTTTTTTTGAAAACTCCATATTTTTTCACAGGAGTTATTTCATTACTTTGAAAGTTAGTGACTTTGAATTGGAAACACTTGCATCCTTATTTTGAAATCCCTCTTGGCGAAATTTATTTTTCTTCAATTTGAGACCAAATTCACACTTCTATGTTCACTGGTTCATGTGCTACAGCGATTAAAAAAAACCCTAAAATTACATTTTATCATACAAAAGGGGCTATATAGAACAAATTGGCATAGGAATAGTCCTTTCTCGTCGAATGATGAGGTTGAGTCTAAATGCACCGGAGTCCTTCTAGTGTATTCAGAGATCAAGCCGATTCTGTAATGCACTGAAATAATAGGCTACTACGTTCTAAGAATTACTGGTAGGTCATGTTTTTCAAAGTATATTCAAAAATCGTAGAGAAAATGTAATTCATTTTTCGAAATTATTTTATAAATTTCGAATTATTTCTAATTTGCCGCCTGGAAAATTTGCCGCTCTAGGCTGCAGCCTACTTAGACTATTTAGAAATACGGCCCTGTCTTGAACCAATATCAACCAAGCTGGAGTCTTCCCCCATCTTGCCAGAGGGTCTTCTTTGCTTGGACAAACTATTGTCGGGTCCGACAGCTGTTCATGGTCTCCTCTTAATCACGACGTGATCGTATTCATGTGATCGTGCTGTGGTCAGAAGTTTTTACCGGTCTAGTCTCGAACCCGGGTCCACCTGGTTATCAGACCGGAGCGTTATCACTTCTTCCAACGAGCCATCAATATTTTGAACGCCGCCTAAAATGACAATTTGATCTGAGGTGAACTTATAGGGACTACACACTTACTACACAGTATACAGGCTGTGTGATCACAGCATGAAAAATCGGTTGGAAGTGTATTTCTCCTACATAATAAAAGATTCTTCTATCTTTCCAATGTGTATCCGATAGGAATTACAAAATTATGGCTTATAGCCAATCTCACCAATCAAAAGCTTGTATACAGTCTCTGTGTGGTCAAAAACTATTTAAAGTATTGATAAAGCCCAATCTGTTGCCAGAGAATATACATCATAAACGTCTTAGTCCTTGCTCTTATTGTATTTTATGATTAGGAAGTATATCCATATATCGGAGTATCTCTATGTAATAAAGGTAATTTTGTTTTGAAAAGTTTTCCTTCTAAATTTGCTGAGAGGAATGTGATGAGTTCAACATTATAATAAATTATTGAATTTTCTTTTTGACTACGGCTGTCAGTGTATTTTAAGAATAAAAATTGCAATAACATAATTTAATGTTTTTTATAATTTTCATTCCAACACACCAATTTCTGTGATCTCTAGAGCCATTTTCAAGTAAAAGTGTCGGCCAGTTGAATATCTGTTCGACTCAATGACAAGACAACAGCTGTGATTGGCTACAGATATCCAAGTGGCTACAATACCGTGTACAGGGTGCTTGAAGCATGCTGTACACGGGGACAGTACTGTCGGCCAGTTGAATATCTGTAGCCAATCACAGCCTCTGTCTTGTTATTGAGTTAGTACTGCAAACTGTACTGGTACAACAACAGCTGTGATTTGCTACAGATATTCAACTGGCCGACTCTATCATTCCCGTGTACAGGGCGCTTAAACTATCAAATGTTGTAAATTTGTTTATCCACAAAATTATTTTTTGATGTTCTTTATTTGTTTATTCACATTTGAAAATAGTTCTTGAGAGCACCAAACATACTGTGTTGGAATAAAAATTCATGAAAAAGACACTGTGATTGAAATTTTTACTTTTAATAAACTAGTGTATTATTTTTGCATTCAACCAGTAAAATATCATCATTTCATTTCACTGATGATGAATGAGATATGAACTCCATTGTAATTTCATATCATTATTCGCTGAATCGATGACAATTGAAACTCTTTAATTGTAATTGAATCGCTATTATCCTTCAATTAATCGAGAAGTAATTGTTAGTGTGATGTTAATTATCGATAAACTGCCCCGACAGCTGTACAGATGGACAGAGCTTCACTATTGAATGCGCTAATGGATTATGAAATAATTATTGTATCAACCAATCTAATTCCCTCTAGCTCATTGATACCTTCACACATAACACTAACTCCCACGCACTCTCTCTCTCTCTCTCTCTCTCTCACTCTCTCTCTCTCACTCTCTCTCCATAGTTCTCTTCCATCATTCCCTCCCCTTTTCATAGCTTCGAGTGTCTGATATTTTCTGTGTTCCATTCATTCTCCCCTGTATTATTTCTTTCGAGCTTTTCTCCCCTAATCCTTGAGTTTCAGACATGCTTCAAGGCCTGTTGATTTGAAAAAGCTCATTAAACACAGAAAGCTAAAAGAACGTAAATATTCAGAGTTACATCGAGAAATATAGGAATTCGTACCTAGTGCACGTTAAAATATCCAACTGAGCATGCGAACTGACCAGATTCTAATTTTTTGGTTTGATTTATTTCTAGTTGTTAGAGAATATTGATGAATTTGTGAATGAAACCTGACGTTCCACTATTATACAACTCACATTCTACTACCACAGAAGAACTTAGATAATTCGTACCTGTACAAATCGTGATTAGTAGTAAATACAATCCGTAGTAGAAACGTTGTTCCTGGAATAATATTCAAAATTCATAGCTTCGATAATTCGTAATCCTCCCTGATTTGTGACAAAGCTTTGATCCCATGAACTACGAATTATTCAAGCTTTACTGTTTATCTATAAAAGCGAAATGGCTTTGACTCATTCATTCATCACTAGAACTAGAAATCCACTGTTGGACGTTCAGATGTGCACTACAACGGATTCTTGTAACTATTTAAGGACACTCCCAATACTTGAGTTTTTCTGTAGTTTTTCAGCGTTGTCTTAATTTTTTCGAGAACCAATCCGTAGAAAATGTTGATTTTTGGTGGGCAGTTTCAGATAAGGACTGGAAGTGTTGTGTTGAAATATTTTTGAAATCCGTTCTCAGATTAATCCAGTACACAGTTTTTGAAAATTGTAGATGTATTGCGAGTTGCATATCTTCCGCCTTGATACGAATAATCCCTATTGTGAATTCAATGATTCAGCGAGGTTATAGATGAGCTAATTTGGAAGATATTGAATCAAGTTTCAAACTATGTCCGATATACTTCCCAAGATTACGCTCAATATTGGCGAATTATCGGAGTTTTTATATTTTCGATTTTTCGATTAAATGTTTGAAAAATATTTCGAAAAATTTGGTGAAGAGGTTCAGACTAGGTCTAGAAATGCTGTGTTCAATAAATTTCGAATCCCTTCTGAGGTTACGCCTGTAATAAGGGAATCTGCACTTTTGTTTATTTCTCGAAAAATATTGGACTAAATACGTTCAAATCATATACCTAGTTTGAGTTGGGGTAAACAACTAATTCAGAACGATTTCTTAAAAGAACCCTGTTAAGTGATATGATTATTGAAGCAAATCCTTTCGAAAGGAAATTGCAGGCGAGCGAAGCGAGCCTGTTAGACTCACTGACCCTGCTGATAATGTCGGGGGTCCTGGCTAGGCAAAGAAGGTGAGCGAGGCGAGCCTGCCGGCTAGTATAATTATATTATTACTGATAGTTCTGACGCGTATTGAGCCAGTATTAAATTCAGCTGTAAAAACTAATTCAACCAGTTATAAGTTTGTAGGCCAACTTCAATGGTTATTGAGTTTCGGTGTCGTTACCGTGTCGACCACTCGGTCATGTGGTTACGTCCAAACTAGCTCAGACACAAAGAGTAATTGTCTATTGTCTTCGCTTCAGGGTGGCACTCATCTAATGAGAAGTGAGAACTGAAGAAGTGGGAAAGAAAAAGAAGGATGAGAAGGTGGTGGAGGAAAGAGGAGGAGGAGGTGGAGGAGGAAGAGGAGGAATAGAAGGAGAGAATAGGAAAGAAACAAGATAAATTCAAGAGTAATTCATCATGCCCGTTGATGACACTCACAACCTCTCATCTTTCTTATTCACCTCTCTCAAATTCATTCTTGCTCAAGCCTCATTTTCCCATCTCTCCCACTCTCTCTCTCTCTCTTCATTTTTCCTTTTCGGCTCCTTTCCGGAACAATATGAATAGTTCCTTATTCAGAGAATATTCCGTTCAGAGTGGTCTCCTTTAGAGAGTTCTATCATAGCCCCCTTGATAGGAAGCCCTGGCCCAATAAAATGGCAACATTGCACAGTAGGTATAGTCTATACAAGCAAAGAAGACCCTCTGGCAATATGGAAAAATGACTCCAGCTTGGTCAATATTTGTTCAAGAATTATTATTGTAGTCCTAGTAGTACATAAAATTGTTTCCTACGATTTAAGATCAAATTTATAAAATTTGAACCAATATTCATCGAGCCTGAGTAATTTTCTCATCTTGCCAGAGGGCTTTCTTTGCTTCGACAGACTACACAATCTACCCATCGAGTACAGTTACAAATCATGCACGTTTTTCTCTCTATGAGCATAATTTCGATGGAATAGGCTCATGAAGCTTTTGAAATGGAACTCCTCTTGTGTTTTCTGAGCTGTGATTGTAGAAAATAGAGATTAGCAGAAAATAGGCAACTATGTTTTTAAATGGTTATGATTTGTAGCAACTTGAATATGAGAACGTACAGCTTATTTGAAAACGTTCCTCAAGCTTTTAAATGGACCGATTTTTACATAGTTTACACTTTTAAGGCTACCTTATGTTTGAGGTGTCTATATTATAAATTATATGGCCTTATTTAAATTTAAATTTCAAGGTGGCTATGACTCGTGTTACATTCAGATTCATTATCTGCTTATGAGATGGTTGCTACTACCAGCTCTTATGCTGAGGCCGCACTGCCGGTGGGTAGAGCCTGGAGGGTGGAGGTAGTTGGTAAATCTATAGAACGTACACACCATCCACAGTAATACTCCGTATAAATGGTATGTGTTCAGCCGCCATCTTGAAATTCTCAAATATGGACAACATAACCTCAAAAACAGAATGACGTCATATCATTCATACGATGTATTACTGTGGATGGTGTATGTTCTATAGATTTACCAACTACCCTCAACCCTCCAGGCTCTACCCACCAGCAGTGCAGCCTCAGCCTAACATCTCAATATTGAGTTATTTCATAAGAAACTATGAAAGTAAAAAGTATTTCCTCGTTAGTGAATAGGCTAATTGATTGAGCTGGTTGTGACTGGAACCGTAGATAAAGTGGACCTGGAACTTTCAAATTGAATAGGTATAGTTGGGCCAAGATCAGAAGAGCCTCCGCAAGATGGCGGAGGGAAGTGAGAGTTTAACTACTCCACTTACTATTAAGTGACTAATAAGTGAACTTACTAATTAGTTTAACTAATATTTTCAGGGTGAAATCACTTCAGCCAACCTATCGTTTTTACACTAATAGTAATGATATTGATTTCACGAATGATGTTTTTTTAAAATTTATTCGTTCAATTATTGAAATATGATAAACACAAATCATAACTTAATTATGAACTAGGACAGAAAAAATCGTCTGAGCCTGTACTATTTCTTCCTCAATTTGGTTATGTTGAACAATTTTCATTTCAACTACTGGCAGCAGTGAATGGCAGTCATGTTGCCAAAGGCTCTTCTGTTCTTGGCCGAACAATAGTATTCTATGAGATCAAATCAATGTTCTGTTGGGATTTGATGAATTCCGTCTCGGAATGTTCGAAATAATAAGACAAAATATTGATAAGCAGCAAACTTACACTACAATGATTTACAATTTCATTCATGATAATTTCTAGATATTTATTATCTGACTAAATCGCCTACCTTTTCAGTATAGTTTCTAGTAGAATATACTATAAATGTCACTTGAAGCACTTCACTTCACTGATATGAAACTTTGATTCTCCTAGATTTCACGTATGAGAATGGCGAGGATAATAATGAAAATCCACCCGAGATTGTTCAAAGAAGATTTGGAGCTATTTTTATCAGACAATAGATATAAGTACAGTAATAGCAGCCCCCAAAGAAATAGGCGGTTGGCGAATGACTATTTTGAAATCTTAGCTCTGTCAGGACCGTCAGTCTACAAGCGCTTCGAAAAGAATCCTATCCCAACAGTTTCGCTTTTTTAGAACGCTCTGAGACAGTTCTGAGTGAGCTAAAAGTTATTCGCCGACTGCCATTCTCGTTGGCGTCTGCCATAATAGGTACTTTGAAATTGCACTTGTTCCAGGAAAGTTTGATTGATAGGGGAAAAGCATGATACTATATTAATAATGATGAATTTCAGAAAATAAAAATGCCAGGTGTCAACAAAACTAGCGGTTGGAAAAAACTGAGGCTGGTTATTGATGTTTAACTCTGACAGGACGGTCTGAAATCAGTCTGCCAAAGCTGATCGGTCTATACTGAGGTCGCTTTCCACTCAAACAAGAAAAATTGGTGATTTGCAAATTATATTCTTCATAAAAGGCTGATGCTGTTCCTTGTTTTAGTGCATTTCCTTCGAAAAAAATGCACTATTGGTCTTGGCCTGACAATCGAAAATTTATGATGTGATATATTTTTTACACGTTTCCGAGCCCCTAGAACACGAATTTGATGTCCGTTCAAATTGATATATCTCTATATTATATATTTATATTCATATATATTATTTATATCATTGAAAGTCACTTTTAAATAATTATTTTACAAATTGACAGATTAAATTATGGAGAGGAAGAAAAGCACAAATAAACTTACATTTTAAGGTAAAAAATATTTCGGTAGCTGTGCCACCTTCTTCAGTTCACAGCAGACTCTACCGAAATATTTTCTACCTTAGAATGTAAGTTCATTTGTGTTTTCTTTCCTCTCCATAATTTAAATCTGTCTATTTGTGAAATAAATATATATATTTATATATGTGCAGATTCTTGTGAATACGAAACTCCCGAAGGGCTTGTCGGAGAGCGAGAAAATTTTGCACAAAAATCATAAGTATTAATATCTCGGTCAAAATTATTAAGAAAAACATCATTCCCTAGCTAGACCAACCTATTATTTTGTTAGAAATCTACATATAATCCATTTATTGAATCATCAAATCCTTTTGAAGTAGCCTATGCTTCGAAGATCTCATATTATTCATTCGTCTCTTGTGATATAAAATAATTTTGTGTGTAATCTGGTAAGGAAATTATTGAGGAAGTTCCTGGGGGTACAGCGCACGTGAGTTCATAGACTTGCATGTGGGAAATGAGATGAATGATGATGATGATGATGATGATGAGAGACTATACTTGTTAGGCCGTCGGTTATCTTCTCAGAAAAACGGAGTAGTCTCATCTATGTGATTGTGCTGTGGTCAATCAATTTCCAACTATTCACTTCTAGCCCAATCAAATTGTCATTGAATTGTGCCTCGACCAAACAAAAATCCTGTTAATTGATTTTATTGTCTTAATCGGTCCATTTGGGTGTTAGTGAGAGTAATCCATGGTTTTCCACCAAAATATCTGGAGGCATAACTTTTGGGAGCCTAAAAATCACGAAATTTTGGGACTTTTTTTAGTTTTTTCACAATATCTCAGAAACCGATTTTTCTATCGATATTTGTATTCAATACTTTTTTAAAGAGCATAAAATTCCCTACAATTTTCATCCTCTAAACTTTTTTGTATCTCTAATCGGAAGCGAGTTATAGTTCTTCAAAAATTGCTAATTTTTGTCAACTTTGCGAAAAATCGCTTAATCTAGGTATTTTTCTCTTTTTACTTCTTTTTAAGCCGTCTATCGTATTATTTATCGTGATTGGGGTGTTATCAAGATGTTGATACAATCACTAATGATTTAGTGGAAAGGGTAAAGTGCATTCAACGGTAGTGATTGAATTTATGAGATTCGAGATTTAGCACCAATACAATGATCCCGTAAATTTGTAACGTAGATTCTATAGTTGAGTAAGGGAAGTGTCGTTAAACCTTCCATTTTCATTGAGGCTTCAAGGGGTTAAATAAAGAGATTGACAGCATATGGGTAGCATTCCTAAGCGACGGCTCGAGCCCTCAGCTCTAGCTGCACGTCTATGGCTTCAAGATTATATAGTAGAATAATCATGAACAATCTCTTTTTCATTCAACTCGCAAGACTTGTAGAACAGAATAACTAGAGGGGGAAATAACGGTTTCTCATGAGGTGGCTTAGCTAAATACTATTGAACTATAAAATGGATGAATTTATTCGCATAGGTAGATATTACTCGATAATAATATGTTCTATCACATACAATGAGATCATATTATGACGAGAGATAAAAGTATGACTTCCTATGTTCATCTCTTCCCCTATTATGTGATCAGATATGTAACAGAAAGTAATATTACCGTCTTTACTATGAAATGGTTGCAGTGAAGTATGATTTATACTCATTATAGAGTTGGAATTTTTATGAAATTACATCCATAGTTGAGTTTTATGCGATATTATTCTCCTTATTGTGTGGGAATTCAGAATCAGAGAAGAATATTATCAAACTTTTTTATCAGAAAGAGTTATTTCTTCCTATTTTCAAATAACATCCCAGTGTGAAACAGGTCACTAAAAATTTTCAAAACATTATTCGTATTGTTTTTGGATCATTACTAAATTCACAAAGTACGTCCCATCACCCTTCTCCAAAACAATTGTTATCATTGAGCATGGGAAGAATATTTCAGGTTATATTTTCACCCATAAAGTGAACTAATAGTTTTTTGTTAAATCAATTATTAGCCTACTTCTGTTCTATTATTAGCCTACGCTCAATTGCTAAAAAATTAAACCTCTTCTCATAACTTCCCTATGTATCATATTAGAATCCAATTGAATCAAATTATTCGGAGAGTAGGAACTGTCTATTAAAATGAAATAAGAATCCAAAAGATTTAGGTCGGTATAGCTTTAGACGGAGATTGTTCTAAGATTTATAATTATGGAAAGAGATAGAAATATGATTTTGTATTTTGATCCAATTCCATATAGGCTAACATAGGAATATTATCGTTCAACACCGGCTTGAGAGAGAATTCGTACTTATAACGTGTAATTTATTTGGGAGACTTGATATAAGTGGATGTTTCGAGAGAAATATTGTAATTACCGCTCACTAGGCTCTCGCCATATATTTAAACTGTAATAACTTCCACACAAATCTTTCACAGCATTAAACACAAAAGTGAGAAGGTTTATCAAGAGGTTTGAAACGGTTAAACTGGTTTCTTGTCTCGATAAGTCCCGATTAGAATCCACTTTTCCACGATGAAAATTCACTTCAAGAAGCGGCAAAAGAATTCGGAAAGCAACTAAACCGACTTGCGGAAAAGCAGAGGGAAAACGCCAGTGCGACCAAATTGGTCACTAATTTCCCTGCGTCGGGATGAGGGAAATTCCCTTCGAGGCGATAAATTTCCCTGCGGCTATAAAAAGGGCTGGAATTCGAGGTGAGGAAATTAAATGCAGGAAAATAGACTGGGTTAAGGAGAAGAGGGGGTTTCACCAGAACAAATTCCTAGTGGTTTCTACTTTTTTAGAGGCTCTTAGTGAGTTTCCGAATTCTTCTCCTTTTTTCCCGTTTCGACAGCTTCTTCTTAGTATTCAATTATTTTGTTTTAGCTGTCTGCTTCTCTCCCTATCACTTTACCCCTTTATAACCTTCTTTTAAACAGTATAGTTACACATGGTTAAGTGATAGAGTAGACATTTACTGTCCAAACTTCGCACGTCAATAAAATAAAGAAGTCATTATATTTTATTATTATAGTTCTTCTAAACCTGAGAATAGGCCTACTGCATCCTTATGACTTAAAACTATTCTCATTAAAAATATGCTATCAAGTATAATAGTCATGTTTTGGAAAAACAGTGTTACCTTCATCAGATTCTATCTTTTCTGTATCAATGCAGCGAGATGTGACCTGAGACGCTACTTATATTTTGGCTATTTATATGTGTGACTGTGTGAACTGTGAACAAAGCAGTACAATATCTGTATACTGCAGAGTGAACCTCCAATGACTGAGAAGACTTAGGCCGGGCGTATGCTGGGACGCATGCATACACTCACACGCAAGCCAGCCAATCACAGCTCTTGTTATAAACGCTGAAGGTCAAGAACCAAGAGCTGTGATTGGCTGACTAAGCGTGTGCGTGCCGTACATGCGTCTACATACGCCACTGGCTGAGGCTTTCGTGCCTACGAAACTGGTGAAGTGCTGTACAGTAAAAGATACGAGCACTTCACTTGTTTTCGGCCTTTATGATGGGAAGCAATCACGCATGAACTACAAACTGCACACAAATTTTGTGGGCGATAGAATTATAGTCAGGAAGAGAAAAAACAATAAGAAAAAGGATTCTGATGGAGAGAATCAAGAGATAGTGAAACGAAACAGTGAAAGAGAGAGTGAGAGAGAGAGAGAAATAAGAGAAACAAAGGAGTCGGAGTTTTGCAGTATATTGGAAATCTTTATTTGGGCTGCGTCGGTTCTTTCTTATTTATTTCCAATGTAGAGATAGGGTTGAGATATAGAGAGTTTTTTATACATACATGAGGCAAGTGTGTCCGCCTTGGTTTTTGATTTGCATTCGCTCTTCCTACTAACACACAATCTCTATAATATTGTTTCCACTCATGTTTTTGTCCCCTTGCAACATTCCTTTTGAATCTCTTCTTTCCTCCTTTCCTTTCTTATTTCCTTTACCACATTCTGTTCATGCACATCAAATTTTCTTTCATTCAATTCCCCTTTTTCTACAAGAGCTGTTCCGTTCCATTGTCGCAATATATTTTTTTCATCATTTATTCCAAATTCAGAATCAAGTTTTATTCAACCATAGGAATTTCTTGATTAAGATTCATCCTATCTAATGTCAAACAAACATGGTGAAAAAAAGAACAGGCTAAGCTCTTAGTATTTACCTAACAAGCTTATTCTCATCGGAATTCAATCCAAATTAATAATAATAATAATAATAATAATAACAATAATAATAATAATAATAATAATAATAATAATAATAATAATAATAATAATAATAATAATAATAATAATAATAATAATAATAATAATAATAATAATAATAATAATAATAATAATTCAATTCAATTCAATTCAATTCAATTTATTCTTCAAATTACATGAGATCATATTGCACTCAGTGCTCATATTGCTCCTCTAGCTTAGAGCTAATTGAGGAGTATAAAAAAATCAATTACATAATAATTATATTCAAATTTCACATATATATTTTTTTAACAATGAGGAATTTCTTTAGTTTGTCATAGTCCATTATTATCAATCATCTAAAAATGCAACAATAAGTTCCAGTGTTCACCACTTGGGTCCTCTTTGCTTATTCAACCGTTCACACAACAACAATGCAATTCAGATGGCAGCAGCCCACCGACACATGCGACCACAGCACAAACACAAAAGCAACAATTTTTAACATAACCTTCAAAATCCATAATTACAAATTTACAATATCTTAACCTGTAATCATTACATTGTTCTGTACAACATTTTATTTATATTTTCCAAATTAAAATCAATCTAGCCTATTGGAATTTTTATTTTATGTTTCCTTATTTCTTTTCTGTTTACTAAAGTACTAACTTTACAATTTTATAATATGACTACTTACTAACTTAACTGAAGTTTAACAAACTAACACACTTAATAAATAACAAATGAAAAGATGTTTCAATCCTATTCAACTATTCCTATGAAGAAATCTTTTAATTTTGTTCTCAATTCGCTTTTTCTTTGTAAATTTCTCAACTCAGGTGGCAGACAGTTCAGCAGGTAAGGAATTCTACATTTTGATAATCTTTTACCATAATTATTATTGTATCTTTGCGGTCTAAGTGCCCTATTTCTCAATCCGTAACCTATCTCATTAATTTCTCTAAATTCATTTTTAAAATAATTTCTAGACAGGTCAGTATATTTAGCAAGAGATTCTATAGACATGATACCTACCAAATTGATCTCAATGCCATTAAACAGAGTTTGTGTTATTCTCCTAACTACATCATAGACAGGTTGCTTTAAATATCTTGGTGCTAGACTATGCAATGTTATTCCATAGAATATTATGCTTTGTATCATAGAAAAATAGGCTATTCTTTTGGTACTAATTGGAAAGCACCTGCTAATTCGAGAACACTTATACAAAGCAGCCTTCATAATTTTCAAAATCCTCTCATTATGTGAACTAAATCTCATGTCTGCATCAAAATATATTCCCAAATGTTCAATACTTTCATTGAATTCCAATTGCTGACATGTACATTCATTTCTCAACCTATCACTAAGACAATTCACCTTATGGCATATTAATCTATGGTTATGTACATTGATATTGATTCTAGGATTCCTAAATACTATAACCTTGGTTTTCTGTGAGTTTACCTTGATAGAATTATTGAAAAAATACTTGTTTGCTAAATCTAAATCCTCCTGCATATATCTTAAGCCTATTTTCAGATCAGTGTGTATCATGTATAATAAATTATCATCTGCATATTGCAATATCCTACTTTTGAAATTCAGACTTGCTAAATCATTTACATACAAATTAAATAAACCAGGAGATAAAATACTGCCCTGAATCAATCCACATACCTGATTATAATCAGTACTTATATATTCGCCTATATTTACATGTATTTTTCTATCTATAAAATAATTTTCTAACACCCTCAGCAAGTTCCCATCGATACCTATATTTTTTATTTTTTGCAGCATAATTTCATAATTCACCAAATCATACGCTTTTGTTAAGTCTGTTGCAACTGTTATGACAAATTTATTGTTATTTAGAGCCTCTAGGATACCCTCTGTCATTTTTTCTAACAAATCTATTGTAGATTTTTTTGCAGTAAAACCGTATTGAGCCTCATTTATTATATCGTATGTGATCAGGTATTGATTCAATTGCATATTAATAAAATGTTCAGGATTTTCATAATTACTGAGATTGATCCTATTGGTCTATATGAATCCAAGCTTTTCTTTACCCCGTTTTTGTATATAGGTCTGAGATAGGTTACTTTTAAACTTTGAGGTATTTGCCCTGTTTCAATTATTCGATTAACCAAATGCATTAGTATCAGCTTTAGGTAGAAAATATTATTTACTATATCATGTGATCTAATCTTATCCGGGCCTGCAGATGATCTGTTGTTAAGTTTGCCTATAATACTATAGAGATGTTGTTCTTTCATTTTTTGGAAATACATACTCATCTTATCACCTATTTTATAGTTCCTTCCTTCAAGTTTAGTGTCAAGTCAAAATGTTGTCCATTCATCTCTGATGTAATCTCTTCTATTTTTTCTTTAAAGCTATTTTTAAACCTTTCTGTTAGATCCATTACTTGATTATTTTCATTAATACTAAAACTAGCCTTAATTGATTCTTTCAGATTTGGTCTTTTCTTCTTGTTAACAAATTGATTTATGATTTCCCAAGTTTTCTTAGTATTGTTGAAGTTGTTGTTAAATACCCTAAAGTAATAATTCATTTTCCTTTCGAATCAAATCAGTCAACTTATTTCTAGTACTTTTAAATTGATGTCTTAGATCTATATTGTATTTGTCTCTCTTGACCATCTGCCAAACCTGATTTTTCTTTCTATCATTCGCTTTATACTATCATTAAACCAAGGATTATGTATATTGTTTGTTTTTAACTTAACCTTTACTGTACTTCTATTATAAATATTATGGAATCTCCTAACTAGTTCGCTATAAATCTCTGATGGTTCTGTCAAATCTAATATTGGCCACCAATTTTCAGTTTGAATCAATTCATTAACTTTCCTTGTTACTATGATACTCTTATGATCATTGTCTATAAGACGTTGATCTTTATCTGTGTGAATTTTCAGTAATTTTACCCCTGTCCAATAGTGATCTGCGACTTGCTTTCAATTAAAAAGGAAATATAAGAGCTATTTTCGTCCACCTTTAAATTAACGTGATCCAAACAAGTTGATACTAATGTATTATTACGAAATTCTTCTCTTGTTGGCCTTTGTATGCTGTTATATAGGCCATGCGAGTATAACACATTTATATAATTGTTTGCCCATTACATATTTGTTGAATAACATATATTGATATCTCCCACTATGACGATGTTTTTCATTTTTCATCATTTCAGATGATAACAAAAAATCCAATTCCTCATTGAATAGATTCACATTTAGATTAGGAGGTCTGTATATTGTTATTAGTATTATTGCCTTATTTCTACTACAGAGTTTCATAGCAACCAGTTCAGCTGACTCAAATTCTATATTATATTGTTCTACTTCGTAGCATTCTTTATAGAAAATTCCTATTCCACCACCTCCTCTCCCATCCGACCTACATTTCATTAAATTTACAAACCCTGGAATTCCATACAGATTGATCTCTTCATTTTTAATATTAATTTCGCTGAGTATTAGAACATCTATCTCATTGATTATGCAATTGCTTTCTGCTCTTAAACTATCCCAATTCTTCCTTAGTGACCTAATATTAATGCTAACAATATTTACTTCATTAGTTGAATCTCTTTTTTTCAAGAACTCTCTAGATTGACTCAAATTTTTAAACACTCTGAAATCCTCATCATTATTCAGATCATCATTATTTAATTGAAAAATTTTGTTTACCAGAAAAAAATTAAAGATATAATAGTTCCTATCTGTAAATTATATAAGTGATAATGATAATTATTTAGGTGAAAATTAATTTATACTATTGATATTAAGATTAATAAAAAAATAATATGATAATTGTATGTAATTGAGCTTTAATGGCCTTGAGAACTTATTATTTATATTATCTTATCCAGATCTTCAATTCTTGTTATCTTAATTGCTTTAGACTTTTCATCTTTTTTTATCAAATCCTATCTCCATTTACCCACAGAAATTTATAATTCTTCATGGTTTTAATTTCTTTTGCATTCTTGAAGAGGTTATTGAAATAAGGAGTTAAATGATCATTGAAATAGATTGACTTAACTGGTCCCTGCTCATTGATCATGGAAGTTGTTGGTTTGATTTTTCTTGCTTTTTTAACTATCCTATCCCTTACTGATCGAGAGCTTAGCTGTAAGATAGTTGGGCTTTCTGCATTTTTGGACGGCAGACGATGGGCAGTGATGTCCTCTCTTCTCAGCTGGATGTCCATTTTTCCTAGTAGTTTCAACACTTTATCTTCCAAATCCTCTTCCTTTGACACCGGGATGCTGGGAAAATTTTACATTTCTACTCGTCCGTACTGCCGCTCACACTCCAGAGTCACCTTCAAATCTTCCACTTCACTTTCCAGTTTATTTGTCTTGGTTTTAAGACTTTCTACATCCTCCATCACCCCCAATTCTCTCTTCAATGCCAGCGATCATTCCCTTTACTTCTTCGATTTTCCCTGTCATGACCGTTTCATGCTCTTTAAACATTTTCTCTGAGTTGCTTGAGCATCACATATGTTGCATCAGTAGGCTCTTCGTCGATACTATTTTTCCGCGTCTTACGCCCCGCCCTACACTGGAGACACTCCCATTCGGACTTCTTCTGGGCACTTTTTGCTTTCCATGTAGATTTTGATACTCCCGCATGCAAAGTGAATTTCACATTACACTTGCCACAAGTTACAATGTCATTGTCAGTCGGCAATTCCTTATCGCATATTGAGCAACTCATCTTTTATCTAACCGAATTGATAATTTTAACGAAATATTACGAATTTTCTAGTTTACCAGTTCAGCTCCTAACCTCAATTGTCCTATCACTTTTAGGCCTGCCGGTTCCAAAAATCTTGTAACTCGTAACAAATATCACTTGCACTACAAAATATATAAGTTCTCCGCCACAAAATCAACTTAGAACATTATTTAAATTTAATTTTTGATTTCAAACTGTTAAAACTCCTCACTGGTTCGAAATTTGCGTGTTGTTCTAGTCACTGCCTTCCTAATAATGCTGAAACTTCCTACAATACAATTTCATTTTCAAAAATGATACCTCACTATACTATACAATATATGTGTTTAGGTTATCGAATTGGAATAGAGATTGGTCAGTACAACATATTATATTATAAAACTATATCCAATCTAAACTATTCCCCTAACCATCACCTGCTAACACGTCTAAATTCTATTCACTATATTAATTATGCAATCTCTAATTAAAATGAAAAACAATTTGCACCTAAATTCTATCCACTACTATTAGTTCTTTATACTACTATAAATTTCAGTATTAAATATCCACTTTTCAATTATTCTTCTGAATCGACTAAAATTTTCCTCTTCTCTGATGCCTATTGGTATTCTATTGAACAATGTTGGCCCTAAATATCCTATTGATCTCTGCCCAAAAGCTGTGTACATTCTAGGTACTTCTTGATTATTTTGATTTCTTATTCTAGTATTATGTCCATGGTTTACAGTACGGTTTATATTTTGGTGTTTCTTCATAGGCCTATAGCCCAATAACAAAAATATATACAATTGCCTAGCACTTAACACTCTGTTTTCAATAAATAAATCTATGGTTGATGAACGGATTTCCCTGTCTCCCATTATTTTCAAAATTCGTTTTTTGTATTTTAAATAGTGGATCTATCTAGCTAGCATTAGCTGCTCCCCAAACCAACAGACCATACCTTATAAGAGATTTTACCAATGTCAGGTAAACAGTCTTTAATATTTCTTTGTTTACAATACGCCTCAATAGATAAAATTTATAAACAAGCTTCCTTATTTTAGTTGTAGTATATGTTATGTGCTTGTTCCATTTTTATGAATTACTACTAATTTTTCTAATTTTCTAAATATTAATAATAAATTTTAAATAAATAAAATTCTACATATTTTATACTGTCTCAGCGTTCTATTAATGGGCAATTTTCAGGTTAAGTCAAAATTATTGTTCCAGCCAAATGTTTTTCACTCAAAGAAATCATCCAAAGTAATAAATGTTCAATTTTGGATTCTAAAAGGATGCTATTGAGCAAATAAACACAAAAAGATATTTAACTTACATTGAAATGGATATGAGGGCTTAGAGCCAAAAATTATACATCCATATCCACTGGTGATAACTAGGTTAATCATGATGGAGATCTAAATAATTGTTTTTATTTTTCTTCTCTACTACAAAGAAAATGATAGATATTGTAAAGATTCATTCGCGATGCTTGTCAAGGAGAGAAAGGCCACACACTACACAATACAGTATTATCATCATCAACTCAATAATGTTAAGTGTCATCATCAGTTCAAGATTAAGTGCGTGGGAGGACCTATCAGTCCTTACTTTGCTCCACTATGATAAGAGAGTAAGCCTGAATAAGTGGATAAAAGTGGATAAAGGGATCAAATAAAAATTAAGAATCTTAAAGTATGGTTATTTACAAATTCTGTCTACAATGTAGTGATTTATAAGAGAGAAATTCATGAATTGATAATAAAAAATAAATAAAATTGATGAGCTCCTTATTCATTTGATAATATTATTGAGAACCGTGTTATATTTTCTGGGTGTAATTTTTATCCTATGAAAGGATAAAGAAGTTGATAGACTGCATTAATTCGAGAATAATTGTTCATTGTTTAAAAACAACATACCATGATTGTCATAAATTCTCATGATAGTAATACATGAAGTGGTATCTGGATTGCTTCAGCAGAATAAATTATCAAACTTATCCCAGATAGCACAAGCTTATTTTAAGCTAGAAATTTAGTGGATTTTGAATTCAAAGTTACAGTTTAATCAAACAGCTTTATTCAAACTTGTAACATGCTGTAAGTAATCAAGTTGAAAGCTTCAAACTTGTGAAAGCTGGGATTTTCAATCTTAAAATCAACCTTGAATGTTCCAGCTACAGTCCAGCTAATTTCAAGCTGTAAATTTAGTGAGTTTTGGATTGGAATTTACAGTTTGATCAAACTAGCTTGGTTCAGGCTGTAAGCAATCAAGCTGGAAGTTTCAAACTTGTAACAAGCTGAATTTTTTAATCTTAAATAATCAACATTGAATAATCCAGCTACAGCCCAGCTTGTTTCAA
This sequence comes from Sogatella furcifera, assembly GCA_017141385.1. Lineage (NCBI taxonomy): Eukaryota > Metazoa > Arthropoda > Insecta > Hemiptera > Delphacidae > Sogatella > Sogatella furcifera. The sequence continues at coordinate 10,203,946 of CM029553.1, read as the reverse complement.
GCTGTCTCTGGAGACAAAATCCTTTGCACTATCATGTGACTAACATATAAGTTCACTAGCCGGCAGGCTCGCTTCGCTCGCCTTCTCCGCCCCTAGACCCCGCCAGTATCGGCGGTGTAAGTGAGTCAAACAGGCTCGCTTCGCTCGCCTGCAAAACCTCTGCCAGTGTCAGCTGAGGCAAACAGGCTCGCTTCGCTCGCCTGCAAATTCCGTTCAGAAGGGGTTCGAAATTTATTGACCTAATCTAGACCGGTTTACCAAATTTCAACATTTTCTGCCAATTTGTTCTCGGAAAATCTAAGAAATAAATCCGAAAAATAGTAAAACGCTAATATTGAGCGTAACCTTGGGAAGTATATCGGACATTTTTTGAACTTGATTCAATATCTTCTTACTTACTCCATCTATAATCTCGCTGAACCATTGAATTTACACTAAGGATTGGTCGTATCAAGGCGGAAGATATGCAACCCGCAATACATCTACAATTTTGAAAACCTGATTACTGGCGTAATCTTGAACGGATTTCAAAAATATTTCAACACAACATTTCTAGACCTTATCTGAACCTGCCCACCAAATATCAACATTTTCTACCGATTGGTTCTCGAAAAAATTGAGAAAACGTCGAAAAAATATGAAAAACTCAAATTTTAGCGTATCCCTGAAAATTTCCTAAAATCCGTTTTTAGCGGGCGTCTCAACGTCCAACTGGAAATGCCTGCCAAATTTGAACGCATTCGGTTCAGTGGATTTTTAGTTCTGGTGATGAATGAATGAATGAATGAATCAGTCAGTCAGTCAGTCAGTGCCATTTCGCTGATATAGATATAGATTCAACTACCACGAGTAGCGCTGTGTCCACTTTCAAATTTTTGAAGCGTATGTTTACCAAATTCGTTTGCATCTCATTTGATCAACCAACTTATGAATTTTCTAAATACGAATTTAGTATAATTTAAATACGAGCTTCACCTTATTTTTAAACACGCAAATGTAAGTGAAATACATCTATTTGACTACATTTTACGTAGGATATAATTTAGTATTGTCTAAAAGTGAATGAATGCAGCAAGTCTTCGAAATTTTCATGTTATGACTTCAAGGCAAATATATCTAAAAATATTAATAAAATACATAAATAATTATAAAGATGACTTAGAAGAGACTGATAGGCCGACGTACTCACTAAGACCAAATAGTACAAGAAAGTTCAAAGTCTTCCATAGTAGTCTAAATTTAATATGCATTCCTCACTCACCATAAAAGTATTGATCTGAATGAATTAATTTTATTAATTTTCTCCCGGAGTTAAGCTCCATTTGAGTTGAAATTAAGTAACAAATATGTTCAAAAAATTTCTCTTGATATTAATCTATATTCTTTTGATCTCTCCTTTACTCTCGTATTTTTCTCATTCTTGATTTTCTCTAATTTTTCATTTTTTACTCTGGTATTTTTCTTGTAGTGTTTAGTTTTCCATCTTGTATACATTAGATCAACTAAATGAGTACCTATTTATTAGGGTTAGAATAAAGACTCCACCAATGAGCAAGTTTCACTTTTGCTGGTGGTGCTATGGCAAAGTGTTGAGTTGTAAAAATTTATATTATTTTCTTAATTATAATAATTCACTATGCTGATGAATTTTTGTACGACGAAACTGTACTTTGTTTTTTATGGCAAAAATTTTATTTATTTATTCATTTTACAGAAACATGTCGACTTAATGGTTAAAATAGACTATTGTCCAAACGTCTTTATACTAAATTTTAATTAATAAGTTCGAAAACTAGGTTATATTTTTTCACAGCACTCCAATCAAGGATTTATAGTCCAGGAGAAATACCGTAGTTCAAAAATTTTGAATTTAGAGCAACAGGATATTCCAAATTGAGCAATTGAATTGATTTGATTTATCAAGAAAAGAAAAAATATGTATTGGAATATAATAATTCCAAATTGGGGTTTACATCTTGCAAGTTAGTTGTTAACCCTGAATTCTCTTAAGCCCATGCCTACCAATTAATCAGCTATAATGGCTACTATGAATAGGCCTAGTAGGCCAAGTTTGTTTCAATTTTGCTTCAAAAATTTCAAATATTGATAGATGACAAATATGAATACTGAATTATTTATTCTTGTTCGGTAGTAGTTAGCCTATTGATGTTTTGATTTCTATATAAGTTACTTTGCTTGCTATATTCCTCTCCTCTTTCTTTTTCAAAATTACGGTACTGTGATTAGGGATGTCAATCCCGGGACTGATTTCCAATCCCGGTATTTCGGGATTATCCAATATCAATCCCGGGATCCCGGGACTGATCCCGGGATTGGCAAAAATCAGTTTCATACATTTTTAACAAATTGTTCCTCCTCAATTACATGTTTAGTAACAGTGTTTGGAGTTGAAAAAGGGCTCATTACAGAGGGAGAGGATATTATTAAAATGGAAAAATACTTGGGAATAATATCAAATCCACCCAGAGTATTGAGAACTGCCTTACACGATTTGCACTGAGCACTTTATTCGTCTTTGGAAGTAAGAAAATGATCCCAAACTGATGACTCATCAGAGTCTTTTTTATGTAGAACAAAAACATTTCTATCCTCCATCAGGACGGGATGGAGTTCACACGTTATCACTTCAAATTCTGTAAATTGAATTAATATCACTTAAATTATATTAATAATAAGAATACTTTTTGAAAACCCGTGTAACGTAACGCAATACCAACTGAACAACGCGAGAGCTGAACCACTATTAAATGAAATTTTGTAGAGCCAACTATATTTACACGCACATGTCCGTGGCCCGGCCATGAAAGAATTTCATGAAACTAATCATGTCAATATTAAGTACCTATTAAGTACTATTTCGTACCTCCAATCGTGGAATTATTACCTCAAAATTGAAGGAGATATTCAATATTATAACATGGGCGGGCCAGCGACATGCCTCCCCGGCCATGGCCGAATTTGATCAAACTGATAATGCAAATTGAAAGTACCTATCAAGTACTATTTAGTACCTCTAATCTCGGAATTATTACCTCAAAGTTAACGGAGATACGGCAAGAAAATTACAAAGGTCAATGACCTCTCAGCCCGGCGATGTCCGAATTTTAAAAAAATGACCATGTAAATCTTAGGTACCTATTAAGTACTATTTCGTACCTCAAGAAGAATTAATTCATCATAAAAAATAGCTGAGATATTGCACAATGAAGTTTGGGGTCAATGACCTCTCAGCCCGGCCATGTTCGAATTTGGAAAAAATGACTATGTTAATTTTAGGTACCTATTAAGTACTATTTCGTACCTCCAATCACGGAATTATTACCTCAAAGGTGACAGAGATATTCAATATTATAAAATGGGCGGGCCAGCGACATGCCTCCCCGGCCATAGCCGAATTTGATCAAACTGATAATGCAAATTAGAAGTACCTATCAAGTACTATTTAGTACCTCCAATCTCGGAATTGTTACCTCAAAGATAACGGAGATACGGCAAGAAGATGACTAAGGTCAATGTCCTCTCAGCCCGGCCATGTTCGAATTTGGAAAAAATGACTATGTAGATCTTAGGTACCTATTTAGTACTATTTCGTACCTCTAGTCACGGAATTATTACCTCAAAGGTGACAGAGATATTCAATATTAAAACATGGGCGGGCCAGCGACATGCCTCCCCGGCCATGGCCGAATTTGATCAAACTGATAATGCAAATTAGAAGTACCTATCAAGTACTATTTAGTACCTCCAATCTCGGAATTATTACCTCAACGATAACGGAGATACGGGAAGAAAATGACAAACGTCAATGACCTCTCAGCACGGCCATGTTCGAATTTGGAAAAAAAATTACTATGTAAATCTTAGGTACCTATTAAGTAGTATTTCGTACCTCAAGAAGAATTAATTCATCATGAAAAATAGCCGAGATATAGCACGATAAAATTCAGGGTCTATGATCTTCAGCCGAGGCGAAGTTCATATGGAAATAGTCTTGCCAAGCAAAGAAGACCCTCTGGCAAGATGAGAAAATGACTCCAGCTCGGTCAAAATTGGTTCAAAAAATATTATTTTGGTCTTAAATTGTAGATCAGAATGTTTCCTAGGATTGAGAAAAAATCAATCATTTTTATTATCAATAAATACCGAGCTGGAGTAATTTTCTGATCTTGCCAGAGGGTTTTCTTCGCTTGGACAGACTAGACTATACACCGTATACGGAAGCTGTATTTAGTCTGTCCAAGCAAAGGAGACCCCCTGGCCAGATGAGAAAATGAATCCAGCTCGGTCAATAATGGTTCAAAAAGTGTTAGTTTGGTCTCAAATTGTAGATCAGAAGGTTTCCCAGGATTGAGACCAAATCAATCATTTTTTGACCAATATAGACCGAGCTGGAGTCATTTTCTCATCTTGCTGGAGGGTCTTCGTCGCTTGGACAGACTAGACTGAACACTGTATACGGAAACTGTATATAGTCTGTCCAAGCAAAGGAGACACCCTGGCAAGATGAGAAAATGACTCCAGCTCGGTCAATATTGGTTCAAAAAGTATTGATTTGGTCTAAAATTGTAGATCAGAATGTATCCTAGGATTGAGAACAAATCAATAATTTTTTGACCAATTTGGACCGAGCTGGAGTCATTTTCTCATCTTGCCAGAGGGTCTTCTTTGCTTGGACAGACTAGACTATACACCGTATACCGTACACCGTAGCTGTAAATAGTCTGTTCAAGCAACGAAGACTCTCTTGCAAGATGAGAAAATGACTCCAACTCGGTCAATATTGGTTCAAATACTATTTGGTTGGTCTCATGTTGTAGATGAAAATGTTTCCTAGGATTGAGACCAAATCATTTAATTTTCTAACCAATATAGACCGAGCTAGAGTAATTTTCTCATCTTGCCAGAGGGTCTATTTTGTTTAGACATACTTAGAAGTGACTTGCGAATCCATTCACGTAATAAAGTTAATCAATTATTATATTTCTTGATGTACAATCTTAAAACTGACTTCGTAAATATCAACTACCTGGTTTCAAGTACATTTTAGCCTCAATAAGTTAATAAGTACCTCAAAAAATATCATGAAAATTTCAAATTTTCGTAGCCCGGCCATGAGCAAATTTGACAAAACTGGTTATGGAAATATTAAGTACCTATCAAGTACTATTTAGTACCTCCAATTAAAAAGTTGATATCTCAAAGGAAAAGGATGAAATTAAGATTCTTAAGTTTGATGCGTATCCAACCCCACTAGACGTTCAAACTGTTGGGGTTGGTGAGGAGTAACAGTAGTAGTAGATTGCTGGTTCTGGCGCACCTAAAGGACATTGCATCCCAAGGTCACTTTTGACAACTCATCCAACCTAACATCACCACAACCTCCTTCCTCCCACCACCATCACACCACCAACATTCCCCCCTCCATCACCCTCATCATCACCCCACCACCTTGCAGATGACCATCATCTATCACACCCTCACATTTTCCATTGTAGATGAGCAGTGTATAGTTATTACAGATATTAGTGATAGTGATGATAGATGTTGGTGTATATAATCCAATTTCAAGGACAAAAGAAGCTTGGAATGTTGTTGAAATCCTTAGAAAGGAAAAGAAGAGTGGAGAAATTGACATGACAAGCCAATTCATCACCTTAATAACATAACTGGCAGACGTCGAACGAGAGTGCGAACTGAAAGTGGACGATTTGGAGCAATATGGCTACCGTACATCTCTTCGGGTGTTCGGTATAAAGGAAAGTGAAAAAGAGAACACTGATGACATTGTTATCAAATTGCTCAAGGATAAACTCACAATCAAATTGCCTCTGGAGGACATCCATAGGTCTCACCGTGTTGGACGCCTCGAGAAGAAAGCGACGACAAAGAATGGGAATCCGAATTCGACGGCGGACCGACCTCGCCCGATAATAGTATGATTCAGCAGCTACAGGGTACGGCAGCGGGTCTTCCAAGCTAAGCGGAAACTTGCGGGCACAGGCGTTGTTATAAGGGAGGATCTCACCCGACATTGACTGGCCCTACTCAACGCTGCCGCCACCATGTACGGCATGAAGAATACGTGGACCAGCGATGGGCATATAAAGTTTGCCGTTGGAGAGGGCCCAACACGGCGCATTCGGACGGCGGAACGCATCGAGCACCTCCACCTCCAGTGAGCGCCTGTCACATTATCCATCGGTCACACTAAGTCCAGGTGAGTTCATTCGAAGTTGTAAGAATGGTCCAACTAACAATATTTAATTTACACATTCAACCCAACTCGATAAATTAATAGCTAGCACACTAATATCAATTCAACAATCAATTTTTATTATTTATATATTAATTATTTTGAAAAATGTATTATTTAATTTCATATTATTTTTAATCGGCAAGTAATTTTCCATTATAGAACCTCTTTCCAACCTTACTGAGTTCTCAATATATTTCTGATTAATATACGGTAATATAGCAGATATAAGCAGATTATGTATTTTCAGATTATCTTCTAGCTTTACCGAAATTCATTTATTTAGATAATTTGAAATTATCAGGGTCATCTATAAAATATAAACTTTCAATCTGCATGACTATAACAAACTATGTACTTTAGTTATCTACCATTCAAGTCTCTTTGATGAAAATTCACGTCAACTTTGAGGAATTACAAAATAACTTTACAAACTTTACAAAATTATTCTCGAAGTTTAGATGAAGCCGAACCTTAAACTTCTGTAGAAATTGATTTATCTATAATTACTTTCTATTATAACTTTCTGATTTAAATAATTAATATCATGAGTGTAAATTCATCAATTCTCTGTTAGTTCTGACTTTCAGACCAAAGCACCACTAATAAATTTCATGGACTAATATTACAAATAACAATTATCTTATTGACCTGCCTGACTTTGAAGTGTCTCCAACTAGGTACTGATGGATTCATCCCTGTCCTGATCATAATCATAACTACTATCTGCCGAAATTGCATATTATCTAGAAATAAACCTTTAATAATAATAAGTACATCATTATATTAATTTAAATTAATTTAAATCACCACTAAAATAACTTTTTAATCTAGCACAATAGTTTGGAAATTTTATATCTTCACCATTGTTACTATCTTAGAAATGTACTTTGGTTCTTTTTTGTGCTATCACTTACGTAATTAGTCGTTCTGCATGAATAATTAATATCTTCTCCTCCTGTCATTTCTTGCCTTCCTCACTATCCCACCATTAACCCTCCCATCAGTACTACTCTTAACCATTCTTCCCTCTGATAGAATAGCTCTTTTTTTTCGTTAGCTCCTTTCTCCACTATTACATACCTCAGGTCATTTACACATCACTTCATTCACACCTCTTTTGTCCTTCACTATTTTTGCTCACTTTCTTCCTCTCCCTCTTACTCACTTCTCACTCAACCTCTCTTGCTCTTCACCCATCCACTATTCTTGTTCATATGGTACTGTCTTCGTTCACCCCCTACCACGCAACAATAGTTAACTATTCCCTCTCTTTCACAACGTTACAACATTTTGACTCTTTATTCCTTCACCTTTCTTTTCACTTTATAGTACTGAGTAGTCGCTCTCCTTTATTATAACGTTTGCATCTCACTCACTCCATCCCTATATTTTACATTGCATGACTGTATCTTTTATTCTATTCCACACTTCTCCTTCTTCTTATACCTTTTACTTCTATCAGATAATTTTTGGTTTTCTGTTGTTTTTCTGCCGTTCTGCCCTCTCGTTACAGCTCATATCACAGAAATCTCCTTGGAATGCTACCTCAGTGACAGGAAGTTCATCTGTTTCCACTCCCAACGTCTGGCTCGAGAGACGTCTTCCTCCACTACCTTCAGAAGTTACTTCCCTGAGCAGCCCCCCCCCCATCTTGGATATGTTATTTTGACAAAAACTGAACATTCAACTAAATCGCGATGGAACATCAACTTAATTTCCTCGAAAATTGTTAATGATGAACTCCAACATTTGAGATTGTTTATAATACGGTGAACACCCCATTTGTGACCGATGTGAAACAGCGCGCTACACAATCAATGCTGCTATCTATTGTATATAATATCATAGGAGCCAAAGTTATCAGCCCGACGCTGATGACCTGTTTTAGAGACTCTAAAATTTCAATTAGGCTTAGTTTCATCATCATCATCATCACCATCATCATCACTCTCACTGTCATGTGTTGCTCTACGGTTGGTCTCATGCTTCTTGGCTATTCTATTGATGCCCCGTACTGACAATTTAGCTCGCTTGCCCTCAATAATTAATAATAATGACTATAATGACACTGGATTTCTATTGTACAATGAGCTTAAGCCCTTTAACAAAATTCTTAAAGCAGCTCATCTTAATGTTCAGTCCCTTAGCTGTCATATAGATGAACTCAGAGCAATTTTTCGTTTTCAAAATTTTCATATTATTGGTATTTCAGAATCATTTTTAAAGCCCAGTATACCTTCTTTGCAAGTCGCATTACCTGGTTATAATTTTTTCCGTAACGATCGTTTGAATAAAGCTTGTGGGGGAGTTGCATTATTTGTTAAAGATGGGATAGAAACAAAAATATTAACTACATCAAAACAAGAATACTCAGCCAAACCCGAATTCATGATACTTGAATTATCTTTTAGTAGCTCAGACAAATTACTCATTGGTATATGCTATAGACCTCCAAAAATAGGCCATTTCCTAGATTTTGAGAATGCTCTACTAGCCTTCATGCCTTTCTACAGTCGTATACTAGTTATGGGCGACATGAACACGGACTTGAACATGACTAACCACAACTTTGACTATTATCAGTTGACAACAACTTTTCGCTGCCTTAACATGACTATCTTACCACTTGACCCAACTCATCATACAAACGAATCTGATACTCTCATCGACCTCTTAGTAGTCAGTGACCCAAATGAGGTTGTTCACTTTGGTCAGGTTGCTGTCCCAGCTATTTCTGGGCATGACTTGATCTATTGTGTACTGTCTCATAAGACACCTAAACCTGATCAGAAATTCATTACTTATAGGAACTTTAAACATTTTGACGAAACTGCATTTCTGACTGATTTAGCTCAGACTCCATGGCATCAAATTGAGACATTGCCCTCAGTTGATGATATGGTTGAATCTTTTGAAAAATTAACTCTTGATTTATACGACAAACATGCACCTTATGTGACTAGAAGGATAAATAGAAAATGACGAGTACCTTGGATGACTGACGACATTTTAAAAATGATGGGACAAAGGGACAAAGCTCATAGAAAATTTAAGAGGACGTCTGACTTGAATAGTTTACTTGAATACCGATGTTTAAGAAATAAAGTTAAGCAGGAATTACGTAATTCAAAAATCAGATATCTTAATTCATTCATGAAAGACAATAAACTTGACTCTAAGCTATTATGGCGTGGAATAAAAGAATTTGGCCTAGGTAAACGCAAATCCGAAACTGAAATCAACTTACCTTTGGATGACATAAATGATCATTTCATCACACATTCAACTCAACGTGACAAAACTACCATACGTGAACATATAAATAATTTGAAAGACCAAGTAACTAATTTGAATATTCCTATTGCTAATCAATTCCACTTTAATCCTATATCAGAAGAAAGTACACTTAAAGCAATTCAACACATTCACAGCAATGCTACTGGTGCAGACAAAATTTCTATTAACTTAATAAAGAAAATGTTATGTGTAGTTCTCCCAACTATCACTTTGATTTTTAACAAGTCTCTTGTAAATGGAAAATTCCCTGATAATTGGAAGCTTGCATTAGTTCGTCCCTTGAACAAAGTTGCCTCACCTATTAAAGTTGATGATTTTAGGCCAATTAGCATTCTCCCCGCCCTTTCTAAAGTACTTGAAAGACTCATTCATGGCCAAGTTGCAGCATTTCTTGAACAAAATAACAAACTTCATGACTTTCAATCTGGTTTTTGTAAATCTCATTCTACTGAAACAGCTCTTCTACGTGTAACTGACGATATCAGGCTAGCTATGGACCATAAGAAATGTACTGTATTGACCTTATTTGATTTCTCCAAAGCTTTTGACACTGTTGACCATAAAATTATGCTTAACAAACTAGCTATACTGGGATTTAGTAATCAAACACTAGGATGGTTCAATTCATACTTGAAAAATAGGAAACAATGTGTAACTGTTGGTGATAACAAATCAAATTGGAAAAATGTTAAACGCGGTGTTCCTCAAGGCTCCATTTTAGGTCCCCTCTTATTTACTCTGTATGCAAATGACCTCCCTAATGTTATCAAGTTTTCCAAATTCGATACCTATGCTGACGACCTTCAAATTTATGCCAGCTGCCCTATGACTGAAATCAATGGAACTATAGATAAAATTAATGAAGATGTAAGATTGATTTTTGAATGGACAAATAAAAATGGTCTTAAACTGAATCCTACTAAAACACAGCCAATAATTATCGGTTACTCATGCCTCATCAATAATATTAACTTAAACACAATCCAGAAAATAACAATAGATGGTAACAAAATTCCTTACTGTAGCTCTGTTAAAAACTTAGGTATCATCATGAATAAGAATTTAGATTGGTCAGAACAGGTTAATAAAACATGTAATAAAGTCTTTTCAGCCATGCATTCACTGAAGAAATTGCAAGACATCCTACCAAGAAATATCAGATTGCTGCTGGTTAAATCACTTATCTTCCCACACTTTATGTACTGTAACTCTGTACTCAATGACATGACAGTAACACTCAATGATAAACTACAGCGCTGTCAAAACTATTGCTTAAGATTTGTTTACTCTCTCCAACGTCATGAAAGAATCACCCAAGCACATATTTTAAGCTCAACCTTAAAGTTACCCGATCAGAGACTTCTTCGAATTGTCAAGCTTGTCAGGGATATTTTAAAACATGGTAAACCTAATTATTTTAAAAACGATTTCATATTTGTTTCTGAGGGTAGGAGAATTGACGTTTCACACACAAGAACTGGAGAAAATACTTTGAGGATTCCAATTCACCGAACTACAATCTATACTAAGTCCTTTCTAGTCTCAGGCTGCCGTGAATGGAATGCCATCCCTGAATCTATTAGGTCTATTGAGAGCCAAGCAAGCTTCATCTTGAAGTTTAGAAAATATCTTGTTGACAAAATGATCGAATATGTCCAAACCTAGAGCAACATGACAAATTCCACTATTCCACTGATTATTACTTACATACTTGAATAAATCTACTATCATCACACACCATCATCACTTTCTCTTCATATTCTTAATTATAATTTGTACTTCCATTTTACACTATCATCACACATTCATCATCCAAACCGTTATTATAATATTAACCCACTCTTGTCATTCATCGCACATTTCCATTCACTACCATATACTTGTAAATAATTTTACTTCAAGTCAATCCATAGTACCATTTATCATTATCATTTTTATTGTTACTCATCTCATAATATAATTCGAATACGATTAAGTATTGATCCGTTTAAATTGTATAATAATTTCTCTTAGAGTCTTTAGTAATCTTAATAGCTCGTTATAGATTTTCAACCCAAGGCCAAGTGTTAATGGAAAGGATATCCTTATTATCCTTTCCCAAGAATGGACATATATATGTCTAAACTTCGCCTTTTCAATTAGATAGCTTACACTCCTTATTCATTTTGCAGAACCTCCAATTTTAAATTTGTATAAATTTTGCATTCATTACATCACCGTTTCCGTATTTTTACTAGAAGTCTCTATTTTGTGAAATTTATAGGATAATTTTGATTTACTCATTCATATTACAATGTATAATCTAAGCCGAATTTTGTTATCTATTTGAATAAAGTAATCTAATCTAATCTAATCTAATCACACATGGTTGAGTGTTAATGGGAGGTATGTTCTTGAGCATTCCTCTCCAAGAATGGACACTTATATGTCCAAACTCCGCCTTTTTATGTAATTACAGCATCAGTAAAAATACCGTTAACATAATTATTAAATCCTACATTTCAATCATTCTCGTAAGTTCTCATATAGTCTTTAATAGTCCATACTTAGTTATTAAAACGAGCGATGTAATTAGTATCATTTTTAATTTGCATAATATAGGATTTGAGCCGATGTATTTTTGTAATTTACATAAATAAAGTAAATGAATCTGAATCTGAATGTCCGGTTTTTTGGTCATTTGAAAAGGTCAGAAATCCCTTATTTGTCACGGGTTTTCACGGAAATGGGCAACAAACATACAGTAAATGATACTTTTTACTGATTTATCATAATTATTGTGTTGTAAGAGTTGTAGTGCCAATGTCTTTTCCTGTTATGTAAAGAGTGGTATAGTCTGTACAAGCAAAGAAGACCCTCTGGCAAAATGATAGAATTACTCCTGCTTGGTCAATATTGGTTAAAAAATAATTGGTTTGGTCTCAATTGTAGAAAACATTCTGATCAATTTGAGACCAAAT
>CM029553.1:10037676-10190912 GCA_017141385.1 Sogatella furcifera | reverse complement strand
GGTACAGATTCTCGTAAAAACATTATTTTCAACAGTGAACTCGAATTTGAAATTTCAGTCGACCGCCATTTTGAAAATTACTTATCGTAGATTTTTGAGATCACTATTTTGAAGACTTCATACTTATACTCTACCCTAGCCTGCCAAATTTCATGGGGAACTGAACTGTCCATCCATTATCAAGATGTGATGGAATATCATGGAGAATAAAATAGCTGACTACAGGTAAACTAAGAAGAATTCTGCTTTCTGCCAACGACATATTTCGTTTGTTTTAGCTCCAAGAACATCGTGATAATACTTGAGTCGGTTATTTCTGGAACACCTTTGTATCCATATCCATGGATTATATCATATCCATATTATATCATATCATATCCACAAATCCATATCCAAGTGATTCAAAGAATAACACAGCTTCAAAACAGTGCATACCGTATTCGACAGAATTAGACATTCTTTATAATGTTTCAAGGCACTGATCCATTTTAACAACAGATTAAAGAATACAGCAATTTAATTTTGGAAATACTACATATACATCACAAAAGCCAGAAACTGAACACACTAGAGCAATATGAAATTTACAAACAGTTTAAACAGGACAGACAAAACATTATAAATGACCAAATACACTTCAAATCAAATACGATTTTTTCACACATCATGGCCACACAGTCCAACCCCTAAGAACTTGTCTCCCTGGTGGCAGGCTGATGAAGCTCCTCTTCAGGACTGAAATGCATCCCACTTCACTAAGCCATAAGTAAGTGATTTACCAAAATTAACTTTGAAATACATGTCGTTTTCTACTATATAAGTGTTAATATTGTTTTCACAAATTTAGATTCCGTAATTTCAAAGAGAGGATCATTTAGAGCTTTCTATGAACTGTGCATCATTATGAAGGGTGTTTGGAATAGTTTTTAAAAATAAAATTAGCTATATTATATTCTTGTTTCTGTTCTTCTTATTTTTGCCTACACTTGGACTTGAGCCTTTGTGGGCTCTACCATGGAATAATATCTAGATTCTAGGCTACCATAAAACTGATCTGTATGTACTGTATAAATGCTTACAGTTTCGTGAATAAAAAACTATTTTCAAACTCTCTATCTCTTTTTTGTCCTTATTTTTCTTATCACTCCATCAACCCTTGTCACTTCTTTGTTCTTGCTCAACTCGCTACCCCCACCACCAGTAATCATTCATTTTCCTCAACCATGGCCAAACAATAGTCTGTCCAAGCAAAGAAGACCCTCTGGTAAGACAGGAGAATGTCTCAAGCTCGGTCAATATCAGTTCAAAAATTATCAATTTGATCTCAAACTGTAGGAAACAATTCGATCTACTAATAAGACCACATTTATAATTTATCCTTGAACAAATATTGACCAACCTGGAGTCATTTTCCTGTCATGCCAGAGAGTCTTCTTTGCTAGAACAGACTACATCAACATTTAAGCTCGGTCATCCCTCAACCGAATCGAGTTGAGTGAGGTGCTTCAGAATTTCAATAGGAGTTCAATGAAACTTCGAACGTTAACTTTAAATGAAACTCATTGAACTCCTAATAGTCCTCAGGTTTCTATGAACCTAACCCTATTAAATAGAACAAGCTCTCTTGGAGAAGCTTACTGGAATAACACCGCCGATGGACTTTGGTTGAGTAAGCTTCTTGCTTGAGGAGAAGACTCTCGAGAGGTCCGCTCGAGATCAACTCGACAAAGTCCAATTGAGCGTAAGGAATATGGACGGTCCACTTCAGCTATTCAGGAGTCTGATCGTTAGAGCTTACTTCAAGAGTGTACTCTGTCCAAGCAAAGAAAACATTCTGGCAGGATGTGAAAATGTTTCCAGATTGATTAATATTGATTCAAAAATTATAAATATGGTCTCAAATTCTAAATTGGAATGTTTCCTACAATTCGAGATCGAGTTTTCAATTTTTGAACCAATATTGACCCAGCTGGAGTAATTTTCTCATCTTGCTTAACGGTCTTTTTCGCTTGGACAGACTTTCCAGGCAGAAAATCAGCAGTCATTGAATAAACTCTCTCTCTGTCATCCAAATTTTCTCCACCAATTATGAAAATAGTCTCCTTCAATTGAACTCTTCTTCTTCTTTCTGAATACACTTATTTCAATTATTGATATAGATGAGCAACTCCGTCATTTTTGGCATGGGCCAAAATTTTATTCACAAAACATTATTCACAAGATAAGCTTCACGCCAATTTTCAGGTTAGGCATCGAATCGTTCAGCAGCATTCAATTTATAAGAACTTATCAATTGATTAAGGATTGATTCACCTTATTTGTGATTTTTATTCAACACAAATTTGGATTTCTCACTCAACTTTCGTGTCTCCTATCATCATGAATTGGCCACCTGAAAGATGTCAAATGGGATGATGGATTCAAATTCCTGGATTGTATTCTAAATTGGAAAAGGGACAGTTTTGGGCTGAATCCTGTTGAACCTAACCATATTTTTGAATAACAAAGTAAAAAATATATCATTGAATAAATAGATAAATAAATGAATAAATAGTTGAATCAAACCAATCCACATGTGATAAATACAGTTTTCTTAATTTTGTAGTCTCACGATATTCATGTAGCCAATTAATTCATGAGGGGGGAGTGTTATCTTGTCCTTGTGATACCCGTCATTAAGAACCAATATTGACCGAGCTGGAGACAGGAGTAAGACTCTTCTTTGCGTGAACAGACTTTACCTTTACCTTGAGGCATTCGCGTCACATGCCTCGCACTGTCGATACGCGGCTCAAGGAAATACAGAATTCTGAAGCATTAATTGCACGAAAAATGTGTCAAATTCAAATTCAATTTATTTTACAGCATAATACATTTTACAGATCAAAAATAAAAATAAAAACTTCTAATTATAGGTACATCAAGGAGATTCTTGGAGATGACTTCGAGAACTTTTGACAAGAAATTCTTCTGCTGAGGTTAGCTATGGAAGGCTATCAAGAAGGTATAGGCTTACAGTAAGGTCAATGAAAGTTGAACTTTACAGTTGAGCTAGTACAGGCGAATCTATGTTCTGTCCATGTCCAAGCGAAGAAGACCCTCTGGCAAGATGGGAGAATGATTAAAGCTTGATCACTATTGGTTCAAAAATTATCAATTTGATCTCTATAAGAGCATTCATAATTCTTGAACAAATATTGACCAAGCTGGTGTCATTTTCTCATCTTGCCATTCCAACATTCAGTTTTATGATGAAAATGGTTATATTTTTTGGAATTTGATGCTAAGCAATATGAACCATGTTATATGCCAAATTAACCTCTAATATTTCAAAACAATAACTTTATTCGTTTGCTCAACTTGATAAACATCTGTTAATCGTCTCTATCATAAAAAAATTCGCATTTCAAAAGAGTGCATTTCAAATGCAATTCTATGATGGCTCAAATCATATGACTTATAATGAGCTATTCAGGGTATGAATTCAAAGGCGCCGTTTTCGAAAAACACAATTTTTGGCATTGTGTTATTCGCCATTTTCTCTGCTATTTTTGATTGGATTGTTTTCGTTGATGGCTCAAATTGTAGAGAATAATAAGGGTATTATACACACCAATTTTCAAAACGATCACGTTATTGGTCGATTTGTAGTGATTTTTCAAAATTTTCATCCCATAATTTCACTCCCTACCCTTGGACCAATTTGACTGGTTAACGAACTTGACCGAGATATTAACACTAATAATTTTTGTGCAAAATTTCAAAATTTGGTCGCTCTCCGACAAGCCCTTCGGGAGTTATCATGTCAACAAGAAACTGTACATATATATATTATATATATATATATATATATATATATATAGATATATGAATTTGAACGGAAATCAGATCCGTGTTCTAGGGGCTCGGAAACGTGTAAAAAATATATCACATCATAAATTTTCGATTGTCAGGGCAAGACCAATAGTGCATTTTTTCAAATGAAATGCACTAAAATATTTATATGAATTCAAACCTGGCGCTAAAAGTTAACCACAGAATGGCGGACCGTGCGTCTACCCCCTTTTTATAGAGCCCTACTCATCGATGTAAATTCGTGAAGACTGTGGAAGCGTGTATCTAATCACATGTTCCATACTGCTTTTACATCAGCCGTAGAGTTCTGCCGCATTAATTGTATATACGATCAACGTGTGAAAGTCCTATCCATCCAATGTAACTTTGGATGTATAATAATAATAATTATTATTATTTATTTATTCACACACAATTTTATAGTCTGTCCAAGCAAAGAAGCCCCTCTGGTAAGATGGAAAATTGACTCGGTCAATATTGGTTCAAAAATTAGAAATTTCATCTCAAATTGTAGAAAACAATTGCATTGCAAACAGTTGCATTATCACCCGCTAGATGGCGCTGGCTAACCTGCTAGACGAAGTAGCATAAAGTCTGGCAACAATAATTTTGTCCAAACATGGATTTCACGTTCATCATTATTCAATAGTTAATCAATACAAACATTTTTAATCTTATCAAAGTTGAAGTATCAGTTATTGAAGCAGTTTTCCTTTATTGTTCAACTACTGATTGATGTGAAAACTTTCAACGTTCAGTTCTCTTGACAAGGGATCTCACCAATCAAAATAACAGATGAGAGACCACCTTTACATCGAAATACCAATAAGTCGACATCGACTCGCGAAACAGCTAACATTTGATCGACCAACCCTTAAATCGACCAACCCTTAAATCGACAACGACCTTCAGTCAGCTTACATTCAAGGTTATTTTACCGCCCTAGGGCCGAAAAAGGCATTTTCCCGGCGAGTTGCTGGCGACCTCGCCTGAAAACGAGCGTTTTCGGCCTCCGTATGAT
Organism: Sogatella furcifera; assembly: GCA_017141385.1. Taxonomy (NCBI): domain Eukaryota; kingdom Metazoa; phylum Arthropoda; class Insecta; order Hemiptera; family Delphacidae; genus Sogatella; species Sogatella furcifera. The sequence goes on along the minus strand of CM029553.1, from coordinate 10,186,036 downwards.
GCATGTAAAACAGATCATTTCATACCAGTGTGGCGAAAATAATATATCTTATCATAAATTTTCGATTGTCAGGGCAAGACCAATTTCATTCGAAAAAATGCACTAAAACGTGATAGTTACTACGTATATACTTATTCCTGTATACAGGGTGTTTCAGAAGGAATACTTCTCTGGCTGATTCCTTACACCAAGTAGACAAAAAAGTTCCATGGGACCAACCCCCAAAACCATGGAACCCATGGAATTTTTGTCTACTTTGTGTAAGGAATCAGCCTGAGTATTGCATTCCTCCTGAAACACCCTGTATACTCTCCCTGTTTATTATTACTCACTATATCCAATTGCAATCTAGAATCTGACTGTGAATGTTTTGTTATTGTCTATATGAATGGAGAAATCTTATCTAGTCTAATAATTTATTAAAATATTCTATAATCTATCTATAATAATCTATTAAATATTATCTAGATACTGTATAGCTGAATGACAACATCATCAGCGGTTAGAGTGCAAAAGGAGCAGACGAAAGTGCACAAGTTTTGGCAATTTAGATCTCTCAAGGCGAGTAAGATATTCAAGGAAAGCTACTTTCAATGTTTAATCAGAACAATCAATAGAATAAATTATTTTTCTCTTTTGATGTTCTATCAAAACAATAAGATAAGAGAATTTGATTTCATCTGTAATCTAGCATCTGAATTCGCAAAGAATGGCAGAATTATTTGGTGAAAAGAGATGATTTGGAAAGGAGAATGTTATTGAACGTCGTAACCAGAGGCCACGCTACACTGAGAGAATGAAGCACTAGCCTAGCTTGTGTCATCACATTACAGCCGGTGAGAGGCGATTCTCCTAGGAGCAATATAATAGTGCTGAATCAGTTTGATGATCACATGTGTGAAATCAATTATTGCGGTGCTACCAATCGACGCCTAATTAGTCAACTGGGACATTCGAGTCTTGAACTCGATTATCAATAATTGAGTTCGATTATCGATTGTTCAACAGTGAACGTTGACGACACTTGGATAGGCTGAACTAGATAACAATTAGTGCAATCCTACTTGAATTAGGGATCGCCTCCATTCACATGAACAGAATCACGGTTAGGTGTAGACTGTGCAAGCAGAGAAGACCCTCTAGCAGGATGAGAAAATTACTCCAGCTTGGCCAATACTTGTTCAAGAATGATAAATGTGGTCCTAATAGTGGATTAAACTGTTTCCTACAACTTGAGATCAAATTGATAATTTTTGAACAAATATTGACCGAGCTTGAGTCATTTTCCCGTCTTGCCAGAGGGTCTTCTTTGCTTGGACAGACTATACGGTACTCATGATGTGACACTACATATATACAGTGTCAGTGTTTACTCTCTGGATGGATGCTCCGGATGTCGATATAGGCTTTTAATATTACTGGAGAGTGTCCTACAAACAGGAAAACCTTCCAGACGAACAACACCCAACATTCCCCAACAAATCCAGACAATTTCTGCGACTTTTTAGTGGATGGAGGGTATTAGAATTGTCTGAAAGTTTCATATTATACTGAGCTGGAAAATTAGAATTATGAAAGAAATAAACTAAGCAAGAATGCAAGGAATTTAAATTATACGAATGCTTAACAATAACTTGTAATTTATTGACTTTCAAATTCAAATAAATTGATGAAATTTTGGGCATACAAAGTAACATACAATTATGGCCATTCTAGAGTGTCCGTATCTTTTACTGTACAGCACTTCACCTGTTTTGTGGGAACGAGTCGCCAGTGAATTTCTAATCAACCGACTGGACTGCTGACAGTCAAAGTGTCATTGGACTGTAATTGACAGTAATATGAAATTTGGACGTTCTGAGACCCCATACAAACTATAGTCTGTCCAAGCAAAGAAGACCCTCTGGCAAGATGAGAAAATGATTTTAGCTCGGTCAATATTGGAAAGAAATTATAAAGTTGGTCTTAAATCGTAGAAGAAAATGTTTTCTACAATTTGAGATGAAATTTCTAATTTTTGAACCAATATTGACCGAGTCAATTTTCCATCTTACCAGAGGGTCTTCTTTGCTTGGACAGATTATAGTTTGTATGGGTTCTCAGAACGTCCAAATTTCATATTACTGTCAATTACAGTCCAATGGCACTTTGACTGTCAGCAGTCCAGTCGGTTGATTAGAAATTCACTGGCGACTCGTTCCCACAAAACAGGTGAAGTGCTGTACAGTAAAAGATACGGACACTCTAGAATGGCCATAATTGTATGTTACTTTGTATGCCCAAAATTTCATCAATTTATTTGAATTTGAAAGTCAATAAATTACAAGTTATTGTTAAGCATTCGTATAATTTAAATTCCTTGCATTCTTGCTTAGTTTATTTCTTTCATAATTCTAATTTTCCAGCTCAGTATAATATAAAACTTTCAGACAATTCTAATACCCTCCATCCCCTAAAAAGTCGCAGAAATTGTCTGGATTTGTTAGGGAATGTTGGGTGTTGTTCGTCTGGAAGGTTTTCCTGTTTGTAGGACACTCTCCAGTAATATTAAAAGCCTATATCGACATCCGGAGCATCCATCCAGAGAGTAAACACTGACACTGTATATATGTAGTGTCACATCATGAGTACCGTATAGTCTGTCCAAGCAAAGAAGACCCTCTGGCAAGACGGGAAAATGACTCAAGCTCGGTCAATATTTGTTCAAAAATTATCAATTTGATCTCAAGTTGTAGGAAACAGTTTAATCCACTATTAGGACCACATTTATCATTCTTGAACAAGTATTGGCCAAGCTGGAGTAATTTTCTCATCCTGCTAGAGGGTCTTCTCTGCTTGCACAGTCTACACCTAACCGTGATTCTGTTCATGTGAATGGAGGCGATCCCTAATTCAAGTAGGATTGCACTAATTGTTATCTAGTTCAGCCTATCCAAGTGTCGTCAACGTTCACTGTTGAACAATCGATAATCGAACTCAATTATTGATAATCGAGTTCAAGACTCGAATGTCCCAGTTGACTAATTAGGCGTCGATTGGTAGCACCGCAATAATTGATTTCACACATGTGATCATCAAACTGATTCAGCACTATTATATTGCTCCTAGGAGAATCGCCTCTCACCGGCTGTAATGTGATGACACAAGCTAGGCTAGTGCTTCATTCTCTCAGTGTAGCGTGGCCTCTGGTTACGACGTTCAATAACATTCTCCTTTCCAAATCATCTCTTTTCACCAAATAATTCTGCCATTCTTTTTTGCGAATTCAGATGCTAGATTACAGATGAAATCAAATTCTCTTATCTTATTGTTTTGATAGAACATCAAAAGAAGAAAAAATAATTTATTCTATTGATTGTTCTGATTAAACATTGAAAGTAGCTTTCCTTGAATATCTTACTCGCCTTGAGAGATCTAAATTGCCAAAACTTGTGCACTTTCGTCTGCTCCTTTTGCACTCTAACCGCTGATGATGTTGTCATTCAGCTATACAGTATCTAGATAATATTTAATAGATTATTATAGATAGATTATAGAATATTTTAATAAATTATTAGACTAGATAAGATTTCTCCATTCATATAGACAATAACAAAACATTCACAGTCAGATTCTAGATTGCAATTGGATATAGTGAGTAATAATAAACAGGGGAGAGTATACAGGGTGTTTCAGGAGGAATGTGCAATACTTCTCAGGCTGATTCCTTACACAAAGTAGACAAAAAATTCCATGGGTTCCATGGTTTTGGGGGCTGGTCCCATGGAACTTTTTTGTCTACTTGGTGTAAGGAATCAGCCAGAGAAGTATTCCTTCTGAAACACCCTGTATACAGGAATAAGTATATACGTAGTAACTATCACGTTTTAGTGCATTTTTTCGAATGAAATTGGTCTTGCCCTGACAATCGAAAATTTATGATAAGATATATTATTTTCGCCACACTGGTATGAAATGATCTGTTTTACATGCATCATACGGAGGCCGAAAACGCTCGTTTTCAGGCGAGGTCGCCAGCAACTCGCCGGGAAAATGCCTTTTTCGGCCCTAGGGCGGTAAAATAACCTTGAATGTAAGCTGACTGAAGGTCGTTGTCGATTTAAGGGTTGGTCGATTTAAGGGTTGGTCGATCAAATGTTAGCTGTTTCGCGAGTTGATGTCGACTTATTGGTATTTCGATGTAAAGGTAGTCTCTCATCTGTTATTTTGATTGGTGAGATCCCTTGTCAAGAGAACTGAACGTTGAAAGTTTTCACATCAATCAGTAGTTGAACAATAAAGGAAAACTGCTTCAATAACTGATACTTCAACTTTGATAAGATTAAAAATGTTTGTATTGATTAACTATTGAATAATGATGAACGTGAAATCCATGTTTGGACAAAATTATTGTTGCCAGACTTTATGCTACTTTGTCTAGCAGGTTAGCCAGCGCCATCTAGCGGGTGATAATGCAACTGACTAAGCTTTTCTGTTAGCCAATATCAGTCGAAAATTAACAACTTTGAATTGATATTGTAAAATTTAGGATGATTGTACAAAAATTATCTTGGGCTTAAACGTTTCTGGACTAAGAAAATCGAATACACTGATAGTTATAAAGTAATATTCAGTCAGTAAATCAATAAACTATTGATGTGAAGTTTCAATAGCAAGCAGATGGTACCTACTCCAAATTTAGTATAGGCGAAGATAGCATAATAAGGTTACTGGTCTAGCTGTTCTTGGAACTGATTAACTAATTTTTATTTTGTTTTCTTCGCATTGATGTTGTGTGCCGAAAAATAAAGTTCGACACCACGGGTCGAAAATGTAATATTCCGTCTCTCAATCTTTTCCAGTCTTCGGCCTACGGCCTCGGACTTGAAAACCGATTTCGAGCCGGTAAATGCACATTTTCGGCCCTAGGTACGAAATATACTATTACAAGTTTCCGAGCCCCTAGAACACAAAATTTGATGTCCGTTCAAATCCATATATCTCTATATACAGGGTGTTTCAGGAGGAATGTGCAATACTTCTCAGGCTGATTCCTTACACAAAGTAGACAAAAAAGTTCCATGGGACCAACCCCCAAAAACGCTTTGTTACTGCGTTAACAATGGCGGAAAATTAAGATTAAAAATATATCAATTTTTCTAATTTTTAGAGGCTTTAATGAGGTTCGAAAATGATCAATTCCTATTTAAAATTGACTGAGGAATGAAATGAAACCAGTTCCAAGTTTGTAACTTCAACATTTATTGAGATAATTGGAGAAATATGCTAGAAAACTCCCTTTTTTCAACAATAAGTATTATAACTGGATAAGGAATCATAAAATTATATTTTCCATTAATGGAAGTTGAAGAGAGTCGGATTCTAAAGGAAAAGTTTAATGGCGGCGATTGTATAAATCTTACCCAAATCTCAGAAATGGCGATCAAGGGTGTGTATCATACCCTACAATTTGAGCCATTAACGAGAAAAATCCAATCAAAAATGGCAGAGAAAATGACGAATAATATGCAAAAATTGTGTTTTCCATGGGTTTTCGAAAACGGCACCTTTGAATATTCATACCCTGAATAGCTCATTATAAGTCTTATGAATTGAGCCATCATTTGAAATGCACTCTTTCCGACCGCCAGCTGCCGGAGCGAACTTTTGTTTCATTCATTTGTTTAATTATTGACATGAAATCATAACATAATTATGAAGTAGGACAGAGAAAAATCGTCTGAGCCTGTACTATTTCTTTCTGAATTTGGTTATGTTGGAACAATTTCCATTTCAACTACTGGCAGCAGTGAATGGCAGCCATGTTGCCAAAGCCTCTTCTCTTCTTGGCTGAACTATACCTTTAGTAGGTAAATCATCCACGAGACCGCCTAACTTTTTGGCGTCAGCTGATGAAGAAAGAGGGAGTAGAGTTTGTCGAGGAGCAAATTGCACATCGTTCGAATGAAATTGGAAAAAAGTCGATCATTCAAACTCGATTCAGATTCGAGTTGTAAGCGCTAAGTGCTACAAAGTGCTCTTTCTCACAATTGGATAATTTGTGCAGCAGCATTTGGTGATGGCATTCGAAAACGTTTTGCCCAACCGTTTAGAACTCTACCTCCGGTTTGAAAGAGGAAGAGAATCTCAAGGAAGAATGGGAAAATAACCTGGAAAGCAAAAATTATTGTAAAATTCTTGTAACTGAGTTACACTATTATATGACAATAAGTTTTTGTAGTACGAGCCCCCTTTTTCTTACTCTCTGTGAATCTTTACATACATTTACTATTTCTGATCCTGAGGGTCCCTATCAACTGTCAGTTTTAACTGTAACAGTCAAAATCTGTGCATGAATGAAGAGAAAAGCAGTCTAACAGAATAGAAGCTGTAAACTGGCAAGTCAATCGTTGGTCGTTGGACTGTGATAAGTGTCGGTGGATAGGAAAAAACTGTTAATTTGTTCACTGAAAAGTTCGAAACAAAAACATCTAATGGCAGATATTTAGAACTTTGATAGTTTCAATTTAAGTCATAATGCAGGTAATTATACAGAGTGTTTAAGGAGAAAAGTCCAATGCAACATACTACCAAAAACGCTTTGTTACCGAGGTAACAATGGTGAAAAATTGACATTTGTGAAAATATTTTGATTTTTCTAAATTTTTAGATGCTTCATCCAGGTTCTAAAGTTATCACTTCCTACGTGAAATTAGCTGAGGAATTCAATGAGATCAGTTAAAAGATTATTTGAACTGTTATTGAAATGAGAATAATTTGAGCACTGTCAGTGGACTGAGTGTTCATCTATTTCATTTGTCACAAATTAATTATTGATTTATAAATACAAACATTTATTAATAAACTAGCCAGCAGTGCCAGTGGATTTCAAGTATTATGCTGAAAATCACAATTGTTGAACAATTAAGTTATAACTCGATATTAAATTATAATTCTTTTAATAATTAATTTGTATTTTCAATTAATGGAAGTTGAAGAAAATCAGATTCTAAACCTTAGGTTGGATGGCGGTAGCTGTGCGAATCTTACTCAAATTTAGAAATGGCGATTTGAAATCCATAAACCGTGACTAAACACTGATTTGGAGGAGGAGGAGGAGAAGGAGGAGGAGGAGGAGGAGGAGGAGGAGGAGGAGGAGGAGGAGGAGGAGGAGGAGGAGGAGGAGGAGGAGGAAGAGGAGGAGTAGGAGGAGGAGGAGGATTAGATTAGATTTCTTTATTCATTTAGATAGCAACAAAATACTTATGCTTAGTTTCTAGATTACAAGAGTTATTATTAAATCTTATTATTCTATTATTTCTACAAGTTACACACTAATTTAGATATTAAACACTACAATTTTCACAGGATATTCTTTAATCTATTCAATGGGAGAGGTTACATATGAATGCAAAAGTCCTAACAATATGCTTTTTTGCTTGCGATCTTACTTGTTGTTCATTAAAATATCTAAATGGAAAGGCGAAGTTTGGACATAAAAATGCCCGTTCTTGGGAAAGGATAAGTATACCTTTTCCATTAACGCTTGGCCTGTGAGAGGAGGAGGAGGAGGAGGAGGAGAAGGAGGAGGAGGAGGAGGAGGAGGAGAAGGAGGAGGAGGAGGAGGAGGAGGAGGAGGAGGAGGAGGAGGAGGAGGAGGAGGAGGAGGGGGAGGAGGAGGAGGAGAAAGAAGAAAAGGAGGAGAAGAAGAGGAAGAAGAAGAAGAAGAAGAAGAAAAAGAAAAAGAAAAAAAAGAGAAAGAAGAAGAAAAAGAAAAAGAAGAAGGGAAAGAAGTAGAAGGTGAAGAAGAGGGACATGGAGAAGAAGAAGAAGAAGAAGAAGTAGAAGGAAGAGGAGAAGAAGAAGGAGAGGGAGAAGAAGAAGAAGAAGACGATGAAGAATATTCCTGTAAAAACGCGTCAATCGTAACAAGTGCGCCTAAGTGGATCAAAAAGCCATTCAAAAAGATTTGCATCACGACGCACGGAACAAAAAAAAAGTGGAAGAATGGTCAGGGTGGTGGAGAAATTTGAAGGAGAGGTAGATGGAAAGAGAGTTGGTGGAGAGGTAAGTGATGGACTAATCGATGTTAAGCGGAAATTACGCTTTTGTTCAGTGAGAGAGTGTTAATTATTATTGATTTAGTTTGCGATTCAGTGAGGTTTGCGATTTTAAAACGATCTAGACGATTAGCTGCGTAGCTGATGACGACAAAAAGTGAGGCGGCTTCATCTGCTCCTTGTGCGCTTCAACAGCTGATTCAGTTTTGAGCCAATTTTCTCAATAACAATCAAACTTTTAACTGGTTTTATTCGATTCCTCAGCTGATTTTACATGGGAATGACCACTATAGTACCCTCTTAAAGCCGCTGAAAATTGAAAAAAAAAATTAAGAGAAAAATGTGAAAGCTAAAATGGCGGTGGTGGCTGTGTGAGTATTTGAGGAAATTGGTACATTTTTTTAATGGTATTCAGGTATGTTCTCAGCCAGGAACAATATCGTAGAGTATTGGTGGGGAGTTCACAAACATCCTGTATAAAGCATTTCCTTATGAATCCATTCACACAAAAATGGCATCAAAGATTGTTTAGTCTCTTAGAAAGAACGCTTCGCTTCTCAGTGTGAAGTAAATGATCACCAGTGTAGTGACTTTATTGCGGTTGGAGTAAGTCGAAGGTTGGGAGGGGGGGGGTGAGAGGGGATTTAAGACCCTTTTCGAGGGCACGATGGAAGAGTATTAAGGAAAGACTCAAGAAGCCATCTGCCAATGTCTATAATGAATATTTCCATTAGCATAATAATAATATCAATTCGAGCTCTTGATCCTTGCCATTCTCGCTTAGAAATTGATCTTCAGCCGGGGAAAACCCTCTCACCACACCGTTAGTCAATTTTTCCTTGAACTTCATTCATTTCTGTTCACTTCTTTATTCCTTTCTCTTCTCTCTTACAATATTTTTTTCAAATTTCTTTTGCAACGCGAATATTTTATTAATTCGTTCAATAGCAAACTCTAACGAAAATTGAAGTTGGAAATTTCTTTCCTTCTTCTTTCACAATCTAGCTCCATAAGATGCTGATAAGCAATTGATAAATAAATGATGAATAGTAAATTAATAGTAATGTAATAGTAAATAGTAAATATAGTAGATAATAGTAATTCATTTCCAACTTGTTATCATTGTAGTTTCAGAATAAGTTAGGAGATTTCTTGATTGGAGTTTTCATTTTGAATCCAATACCTGTGTAATTCAGTGAGTTAATGTACTCTACTTGATATGTGGAATATTATTATGTTCTATCTAATCCACGGCTTTGTCTGTAGCACCTGTACATGAGAGAATTAATTAGAATAGAAGAAACTGGTGCAGTCATTTGAATAGGATGCCTTCAGGAAGACTTCCTATCGCAGCTCAATGTTATGAACCAACTGGAAAAAGAGATATTGGAAGGCCAAGGAAAAGATGGGTACCGGAACAGGTTTATTAATAAACCTAATCCTTGAAGTGTAGAAGAAGAAGAAGAAGAAGATCTAATCCAAAAGTGTAATCAATTCCATTCCAATTGATCGTTATAATTATTTAAGCCGATATATGTTGAAATCTATTTGGATAATTTGAATAATCTAATATAATATTACTCTTATCCATATATTTCCTTCCCACATCCTATTTATCATTTATATATTTATAATTATTTTTATATTATATTATTATATATATTTAATATTGATTTGGAAAGGATCCAATTCCTCACGTTCTTCTTATTCTATCCGTTATCACCCATTTTCTTTATCGTCCTTCTTCTTTTCCTCCGTTTTCTTCTCCTTCTTCCCCTTCTTCTCGTTTTTCTCTTCACAAGAGAGATGAAAATGATGAAGAGTCTAGGACTGAGGCACGCTAATGATATCTCTTCTTCTCCTTCCCTCACTGGTGACTCGTGTCCACGAAATAGGTGAAGTGTACGTATCTTTTACTGTACAGCACTTCACCTGTTTCGTGGGCACGAGCCGCCAGTGCCTTCCCTCTCACTCTCCTTTCCCTCTGAATTATTCTGATAGCAGGATCTCTCTATCAGCTACTTTTCCCAACAATGCTATTATAAATCATTGAATATCATCATTATACACATTCTATTCTCTCCGTTTTTCTAATCGATTTCCGATGATCGTAAAACTTCAATTAGGGAGGGAATATTCTACACCAAAGTTCCACTTAATTGCACCTGAATTGATATCTTGATCCCTTGAATTCGATTAAATCCAATTCAGTTTGTTGTCTTGAAAAAAAAAATACTATTAGCCTAGATCTGATATAGACTCCCCAAGCATAGAGTAGATTCTCCATAGAAAATTACTCCAGATCGGTCAATATTTGTTCGAAAATTATAAATTTTGTAAAAAACATTCTGATCTACAATTAAATTCATATTGAGCGATCTGGAGTTATTTTCTCATCTTGCCAGAATTTCTTCTTTGCTTGAGCAGAGTATACCCACGATTCACATACAACGATTTTCGGACGTCTGGTTTTCCGTTTCACTATAAATTTCAATTGATTTGAATGAGACTTGGCAAATATGGAATTTGCGCAATGATAAATCAGTTGTTTGCCAAGCTCTGCTCAATCTATATCTATAAAAGCGAAATGACACTCATTCATTCATACATTCATTCACTAACTTAGAACTAAAATTCCACCTAACCGAATGCGTTCAAATTTGGCAGGCATGTTCAGTTGGAGGTTCAGACGCGCGCTAAGAGAGGATTTTTGAAAAAGGTTATGTAAAATATTCGAGTTTTTCTATAGTTTTCCAGCGTTTTCTTATTCTTTTATATTTCTTATTTCTTATTCATTAATATTTGGTGGGCAGGTTCAGATAAGGTCTAGAAATGTTGTGTTGAAATCTGTTCAAGAGTAAGCTATTAATAACTTTTTCAAAATTGTAAATGTATTGCGGGTTGCATATTTTCCTCCTTGATATGTCCAATCCTTACTGAACATTCAATAGTTCTTAGAGATTATATATGAACTAATTTGGAAGAATTTGAATCAAGTTTCAAACTATGTCCGATATACTTTTCAAGGTTACGCTCGATATTAGCGTTCTACTATCTTTCGGAATTTTTGGAGTTTATCTTCGATTTTTCGAGAAGAAATTGACAGAGAATGTTGAAATTTGGTAAACAAGTCCAGATTATATAGGTATAAAAATGCTGTGCGAAGCGAGCTTGTTTGTCTCAGCTCACACTGACAGAGGTTTTGCAGGCGAGCGAAGCGAGCCTGTTCGATTCACTTACACAGCCGATACTGTCCGGGGTCCAGGGGGCGGCGCCTCCTTGCTTGGCGGAGAAGGCGCCAAGATTTGAGTAAGATTTGAATAAGATTTGAGTTGACCTGTAATCACACGTTCATTTGAAAAATTTGCCATCATAGCAAATTTTAGCAGACTAAAATGAAACTCTTCACATCAAAGGCTACACTGTGTGTTTATAGTCTGTCCAAGCAAAGAAGACACTGTGCGGCAAAATGGGGAAATGACTCCCGCTTGGTCAATTGTTCAGAAATAATGAATGTGTTCTTAACAGTAGGTAGATCAAATCTCTTTTCGACAATTTGAGATCAAATAAATAATTTCTCAACAAATATTGACCAAGATGGAGTCATTTTCCCATCTTGCCATGTAAAGTTTGTTTAGGTCTTCTTTACTTTGATAGACTATCCTATGTATGCAATACTCAGTGATTCGATTTTTCACTTATTGATAATCAAACCGTCTCAGTAATTTGATTTCTTATTCAGCCTCACTGAAAGCCAACATTAATGAGTTCATTGTTGATCTAGGACCAATGCCAGGAAGTTGACTATTCTCATCTCGTACGCATAATATTAACATAATGAGAAGATGATTACAAATTCAGATTGAGCATCAATCTTCATCAGAGAAATGAGGATAAACTGTTGATAATACGTGTCACAGCATGAATCGGTGATATTTTTGAGGTCTAACAGTAGCCTAAGCTAGAGAATAAAAAGGAAGATTTCGAACAGCTAAAGGCACAATCATCTGTTGAACGGATTTGGGCACAAAATGGAGAACCATCACAAGGTTTCATCTCTTATTTTGAGTTTAGTGTTGTGTCAGGTGAGTGAAACTCTATCAAAATAATTAATACACTAAATCACTACATTTCAATTAATACATTTCGATTTTAATATAATTCTCTGGTAATATAATTTCTTATCTGGTGATACTTTAATGTGAAATTATTCCACAATAAAGTGGAATTTATCAACAATTTAGTTGAATAATGGCGATAATGATTATAACAATTTCCCATCCAGAAGTCACTGGCGGCTCGTGCCCACGAAACAGGAGAAGTGCCCGTATCTTTAACTATACAGCTCTTCACATGAGTCAGGCGCACGAGCCGCCAGTGACTTCTCAATGTGTTGTCGAGCAGCCAGAGAATTGTTATAAATTGTTCTGGCAGAAGTATTATTACAGAATCAAAACTTAATAAAATCAAACATAAAATACTTTTTAATAGAAACTTCTTACAACGCAATATCTTAGGTACAAAAATGAAGATTCCCTACTATAATTATAGCCTATATGTATCGGGGTTGGTGGTCTACAAAATATATGGGCTGACTGCGTCTTCTGTGCAATTTCATTAATAGTACAGTACGCAGGGAATTTTGTAAGGCTAATTTCTGCAAAAGGTGGTGTATGCGACTTATTTTTTCAATTGCTTCATTAGAATCCCAATAATGTGTATTCGAAAAGTGCACACAAAATTTCCTCCCGCACAGCTTTTGACAGCCATAAAAGCATGCAATTTTTTAGTTTTTTGCATATAACTGAAAAACGGTTCACATTTTTATAGGTACATTCTTATAGTAGATTGTAGAGGACAAAATTCTGCGTCGATTGAAAGAAGAAAACAAAAATCGGTCGAATAGATAACATTTACATTCATTCAAAAAACACAGTTTTTCCAATTTTCCAAAAAATTGTTTGAATTGTTATTTAGCTCATAAAATAACAAATAAATGTGTTACCCCTCTCCATAAACGTTGTAGAGCATGAAAATTGAGTTCAGAAAGTACAAAAAATTTGATATTGACTAATTTTTGGAACATTAACAATTACTTTTCCAAAAATAAAACAGGCTACAGGTGGTTTTTTCAATATTTTGATTTCAGGTTAGACATAGATAGTTCAAATGGAGCCTATCTTGTATTTCGCAGTCTACTTGGTTCACTTACAGACAGAATAAATACTTCACTTCTCTAAATCCAAATTAATTTTTGATACAAAGGACATTCAAGGATGATACCCCTTCCGTAAGAGTGAACGGATGCTGATGAACTACACCTTATTGTTTTCAGCTTGAAAAGACGGTTCTAATAAGTATATCATATGTTGAATTCGGTCATAACTGAAGAATTCCATCACCTAGAGCACTTTGAGCCAATTCCTATGTACCGAGAAAAAGGCGACTTTTTGTGTTCAAATGCGTCTACCTTGGAAGCCATTGATGGGAAAAAGTCGAATTTTGAATATTAAGTTCCATGATCCACTATAATTTTGATTCTGACTCTTTTATGAATTGGTAGACAAGCAGGTTTTAAGCATTAACATCAGCTTGTTGCACCCACCTATATGTATTTAATTATAGAATAACTGATGATGAAGTAACTTCTGAAACACTCTGTAGAGGTTTGTATACTTTGTGAAACTCAAGACCAAATGAGGAAGTATGTTTCCCATTAAAGTTTCATCCACTTATTTCTCGGAAATCAACCACCAATTACGAATTCAGAGTAAAGGCATTTCAGTGAGTATTTATACCCACCGAGAGTGCTCTTGAAGTTGCCTAATGGTTTTTCTTTGAGAGCCTCTTCTCTACGTTAAACAAGATGGAGAAGGGAGGGGAAAAAGATAAGAGTGGAAGGAGAAGGAAAAGAGAAGAGGTGGATGAAAAGGAGGAGATGAGAGTAAAAGGGAACGAGGAAGAAGATGGAAGAGAAACATATAACATTTATAATGAATAAGGAACTACAGAACCATCATTTCATTTTTATTCTATTCGAGCAAACATGATTAATTAGGCTATTTCATTCCAACTCCATCATTGGATACATTTACGAGTGTAATTAGAATGTTTAAATGTTAACTCACTATAGTGTTTTGAATAGAAATAGTGAGGGTATTGCGACTTCCTTCTATATTTTAAATCCTAAACGAGGTAACAAGGTAATGATCATGTGCATTATAATATAAATATAAGTACAGTAGTAGCTTTATAGCACTTATTGATGAAATAAACAAACATTTTGAGGGCGTGTGCGTGTAAAATAAGATGATAATAATGATACTCGTGTTACCTGGCTGGCTCAGGTCTGGTGTCAGAGTTTTCAGGTCGCTCCTGAACAATTTCAGGGCCTTTGACGTGACTTAACGACTGTTTTTAGGCAGCCGGCACCGGCGGCTTAACGTGTCCATCCGAAACACGGGAAAGTGGCCTGAGAAATTTCTGGTCTGACCTGGGTTTGGACCCGGGACCTTTAGGTTGCAACGCCAGCATTTAACCCACTCAGCTACGCCAATCCCGTAAAATAAGATTTTCCTTGACGTGTAACGGTCAAACGGTCGGCCGCAGTCGAACAGCTATAGCCAATCACAGCTCTTGTTGTTTAAGATCAAGAACAAGACAAAAATTGTGTGTCGTTGAATGATTTTCTATGTAGGTTATTTTTCTATGAGAAACGGCCCGACGGTCAGCTGCAGTCGAACAATTGTAGCCAATCACAGCTCAAGACGCGAGTCTTGAGAGAAGAAAAATCGGACTGTAGCCAATTACAGCTAAAGACAAGAGTTGTGATTGACTACAGCTGTTTGACTCCAGCCGACTGTTTCGCATAGAAGAAGACCTACCTTTACACTCACACACACGGAAAAAGTTTGTTTATTTCGTCTCAAGTGATCGTGAATAGGGTAGGCCTATAGAAATAATCTTCTATTTATAATCTTCTTCAAATTTATAGAAAAAAATGAATTTCTTTCAAAGATGGTGACCGCCAGGCCCGCTCTCACTCTCCCAGCCACCATTACAGTGAACGCAGCGGGGGGCAGCGGAGGGGGGACTGGATCATCGACCACTCTCGACCAGGTCTCTTCAACCATCGGCTCCGGCATGCAGGCTGCAGCTCAGCAGCTTCTGAGTGGGGAGGTGTCTTCCCAAAATGGACAACTCAACGCAGGCGGCCTGGCAGCATCAGTAAATCTTGATGGTCTGGTGGGTAGTTTCACTTATCTATCAATTTATCATTTACTAGCCGGCAGGCTCGCTTCGCTCGCCTTCTCCACCTAGCCAGGGGACTCCGCCCCCTGGACCCCCGACAGTGTAGGCAGTGTAAGTGAGTCAAACAGGCTCGCTTCGCTCGCCTGCAAAACCTATGTCAGTGTCAGCTGAGAGAAACAGGCTTGCTTAGCTCGCCAGCAAATACCGTTTAGAAGGGATTTGAAATTAATTGAGAACAGCATTTCTACACCTGATTTCAACATTCTCTGTCAATTTGTCCTAGAAAAATCGAAGAAAAACTACGAAAATTCAAAAAAATAGTAAAACGCTGATATTAAGCGTAACCTTGGGAAGTATATCGGACATAGTTTGAAACTTGATTCAATATCTTCCAAATTGGCTCATCTATAACCTAGCTGAACCTTTCAATTTACAGTTGGGGTTGGTAGTATCAAGGCGGAAGACATGCAACCCGCAACACATCTACAATTTTGAAAACCTGATTACTGGCGTAATCTTGAACGGGTTGCAGAAATATTTTAACACAACATTTCTAGACCTTATCTGAACCTGCCCACCAAATATCTACATTTTCTACCGATTGGTTCTCAAAAAAATGAGGAAAACGCCGAAAAACTCTAGAAAAACTAGAATATTTGGCGTATCCTTGAAAAGTTTCCAAAATCCGTTCTTAGTGCGCGTCTAAACGTCCAACTGAACATGCCAGCCAAATTTGAACGCATTTTGTTCAGTGGATTTACAGTTCTGGTGATGAATGAATGAATGAATCAGTGCCATTTCGCTTTTATAATTATATAGAGATATATTTGGTGGTTATTGAAGAACAAAGCACTGTATCATAATATTTCCATCAGCAAAAAGAGAAAAACTAAGATCGATCCTGTATCATTCATCATCCGAATTATTTAATTGAGCCAGAGTAATCTGTATCCCTTATTTAATCAGATTAGGTACTCACTCTTATTAACATGAGATAAATCTGATCCCATAGAACTAAAAATTCAATTATCTTAACAAAAGCAGTACAGGTAGGAGATTTCATTTTTGTCAAATAGGAAGTCACAATGATGTCCTTGTAAGTGGTATCAACTAATTAAGCAGTGCAAAGAGAACTATTTATGTGGGGTCATTTCCCCCCCATTAGATTGATACAGTGTTGACTCTACTTTTTTAGTTTATTTACTGAACATTTCTATTCCAGACTGGCCAAACCGCAGGAAGTGTGGCAGGACTGGCTTCGGGTCTGTCAACTGGTGGTCTACGCACATTCTCACTTAACTCGGGTAGCTCTGGAAATGGAGCTGGTATCAGTTCAACCTTCAGCACATTGGGATCCGCTGGCGATGGATCCGCACCAGATACAGAAAACCTGGCACAAGGAGCGATTCAAAGTGGCGTACAACAGTTTTCAACCAATGGACAGTTAGGGACCAACTTTGGCGCCAGAACTCAAAACGGTTTCAGCTTTGATGGTAATGGTCAGCGGTTTGGGTTGTTTAGTAGCCGGCCAGAAAGTTTAAATGCAGAAAATTTATCACAAGGATCTATACAGAATGGTGCTCAACAGTTGTCACCCAACGTACAGTATGCTGCCAGAATTCAGGGACAAAACAATGGTCTCAGCTTTGATGGTAATGGTCAGCGGTTTTTGTCGTTTAGTGGCCGACCAGAAGGTTCCACAGCTAATGCCGTTCCTCAAGGATCGTGGGTTGTTGATCTTGGTGCTCTGCCAGACACCGCATCTACTCCAAACTCCATCAATCGCTTTCCAGAACTAAATCTCCAACAGCCCACATGGTCAGCTCGTCAGCAAGCTGTGGCTAGATCTCCCATTGCTAACAACTATCTCCAGGATTACGGCATAGTGTCACCAAGACAAGATTCAACCGTCTATTACACAGTACCTGAAGCTACTCAGCTACCCACGTCAGGTCCTCAGACTCTAAGTCCCCAGTTATCTGCAGCAAGATCTCTTGGTTATGTGAGTAGGGGTGGGGATGGCTTTCAAATCCAGTATGCAAGAAATGGAGGAGGTTTCTATAGTGGACCAGTCACAGGACAAAGATATTTGTCAAGTGGTCAATTGGTTCCTGCCCAACAATTCCAGTTGGCTTACTAGATAGATAATTGTTCTATTTTGTTTTTCTTCTATATTTATATCGGTTGTTCTTCTTTTTAAACGAATTCTAGGTAATTGATGTGTTATGAATTAATTCAAGTATAATAGAGGAGAATATCCATGGATATTAACAAGAGTCTACTGAAGATTAATAATGTTAGATTAATCAATCAAAACTAGTAACTAGATTTTAATGAATCTGTGATTTGACAATATATTCTATACTTTTCATTCAATAAAAAACTGCTCAGCTCTACAAAATTCAGTGAGATGTTAAAGCTTTCAAGGGTGCATTCGTGGTAGGTATTGTCTGTCCAAGCGAATAAGACATTCTGACAAGATGGTAGAATGACACTGTAGATGATAGGCTTATTCATTAATAAGCAATAGTAATGAAACAACGAAATAAATAATGGAAGTGAGCTTATGATTCAATTAACTTTATTTCCATTGCTATCTCAATATTTCAACCCACTAGGAAAATGGATGGTTGAATTTACTAATTTTTCCACTCAGTACTTTACAAAAGTGATGTGGGTGACGTTGTGGCACGGGAGCCCCTTTTCCCACTTAACTCACTATGGATGCAGCAATTCCTGATACTAGAAATTGTAGATTATGTAGATGGATGAGATTCAAAATCAAATCACATTTGAACAAATAAGTGGAAGTGTTCTTTCACATTGCCCCTTATGAGTGTAGAACACGTTGAAATGATAAATTTTACTTTTAAACCTTCATGAAACAAGTCGCTGGAAAGTCTCATTATCTTGTGCAGTGTGCATGTGAATGGAAAATTAGTCAATTTCTCATTTCAGGTTGGAAATACGAGCAGGGAAGCGCACTGGCGGCTTGTGCCCGCAAAACAGGAGAAGTGCCTGTATATTCTACTATACAGCACTCCACCTGTTCTCTACTGGCGAGCCGTCAGTGGGGAAAGGATGCTGGAAAATGATCAGAATTATGTTCTCTATAAATCCTCACTCTCTGCAAATATTTGGTTTCACACAAGAGTGGGATCTAGCATGGAGCTGAGTCGTAAACACATTATGTAATACGTATTACGTATTTTTAATTGGAATATGTATTACATATTGTATTGAATTGAGAATACATATTATATTTTGCTTTTCTTTGCTCTTTCATGGAAAATAAGAGAATGTGGAAGTGAAATCAGAGAAACACATAACCAGGATTACGTATAGGCCCATGGGTCAGTGTCTAGGATGATAGAAACTTTATTCTTTCTTTACAATTGCGACTTAGTTTCCAAGTATTTTAAGCAAAGGATGAATGATGATGATGAAGGCTTAAGATGTAGGTTATATGTCTGATGATAAGTGATAGTTCTTTCAGCTACAGTGACAGTTTAATAATTGATATTATCTGCATTATCTCAGCACGATGTATTGGAATGTGTGCACAGTTTCGTAGGAACACGTAAGTTTATTTCGTGAGCGTTGCACCTTTTCGATTAAACTCATTAATTGTGATTCGAATTCAGTCTAACTTCACGCGGTCATATAATTTTATTTTTCCCCCACACGACATATTCTTATCACCGAACTCCATCAATAGCATACCTGGTAATGTTCTATTACCTCAGCTCATCCTGGGTATATGATTTGAACGTATTAAGTTCAGTAGTTTTCGTGGAATAAACAAAAGTTCAGATTCCAAACATTTTATTTATTATCTTCCAAATCAGTTCATCTAATTATTATTATTATTATTATTATCTAATAATTTCGCTGAACCATTGAATTTACAGTAAGGATTGGTCGTATCAAGGCAGAAGGTATGCAACCCGCAATACATTTAAAATTTGAAAAAACTGATTACTGGCGTTTCAAAATTTCAAACAAAACTGACGGATTTCAAAAATATTCTAACACAACATTTCTAGACCTTAACTGGACCTGCCCATAGAATATCAACATTTTCTATCGATTAATCCTCGAAAAAATAAAGAAAACGCGGAAAAACTCAAAAATCTGGCGTATATCCTTTCTAAGTTTCAAAAATCCGTTGTTAGTACGCGTCTAACTGAACATGTCTGCCAAATTTGAATGCATTCGGTTCTTTAGATTTTTAGTTCTGCTGATGAGTGAATTAATGAATGAATAAAAGCCATTTCTCTTTTATATCTATAGATTCATACATTTTCTTCCCTGTTGTCACGTTCCCTCCAAGCCTAGAAACTATACAAATCCCCTCACTCACTTCTTCTCACTCTTTCTCTTTTCTCTCTTTCCTCTTTGAATTACTCTCACTCTCTATCTTCTCTCTATTTTTCTATTTCTTCCTCTCCATCACTTTTTCTATTTATCTCTCTCACTCTCTCTCTTTCCCACTCTTTCTCCCACACCCCCTCTCTCTCTCTCACACACACACCCTTTCCCTAATCGCTGTGGACTCCACAGACACATTTTCCGACCACCGTATAGCTTTTATTAATTATTATTTACTGTTGACAATAGCAATTTCGGTAAGTGTAAGTATACACACTGGGTACACCCTGGACCACCAAAGCTGTTACCGAAATTAGCAATTAGTTTTGGACCGGGTTGAAAAATAACACATAGAGTAATTGTGTTTTCCTGTAGGGAATGAGTTTTTGGCGATGGTGCAGTGTATGGACTTATGTGTTAACAATGTTTATGAATTGAATTATTTCTACGATTTACGGTTATGATCACAACATATAGAGATAGATAGATAGATAAATTGACTTCATAGAGATATACACTTGATAGATAAAAAACCTTGATAGAGAAGACAATCAAAGAGAAAAAGCTTACCCACTTATTTCTGGATAGAGAATCCTTCCAATAGAAACACGTTTAATAAATGTAGTTTTTAACATTATAAGTAGCCTAATAATATGAGTAGTAAATTACGTTATAAGTAGTAATCTCTCCATTCTCTATTTCGCTTGGGAAGCTTCAAATTGATCAGAAAGAAACACGAAGTGTGAGTGAAAAGCATATATTACGATACAACAAAATAATTTACGTATCATTTCAATGTGATTTAAATTTGATGAGAGTTTGCAAAAGTATGGTGAATGAATTTAAACCAAGGTAATTAGAATAGAGAGGAGTAGATACATTTTACCACTCCTGGCACAAAATCAGTTACCACTCCTGGCACAAAACTTGGGCCACCCACGTGAAGGTCATTTTTGACGTCATAGCGTAACTTAGGCTAGCATATAGCTATTTCTATCAAAGCAGGATGACAGCAAGTTTATCTTAACAGGATGCAGACAAGTTTATCAGAGCAAGCTGTTCATCATAACAGGATTTATTGAAAATTGGAAGTTCCTTCATCCTGTGATTACACAACAACATCCTGGGTGAATAGATTGTCCAATCTTTTGGCAAAATGGATGAAAAAAGAAGTTGAATATTTTTCGCTAACGAGATATGCAAATATCAGACTAGCAATAGGATGCGGCCTTATTTACATAATCAGACAGGATTTTGATAGCGCTATAACTTTTTATTACACACACACACTTCCAATAAAATTAAATGGTTCAATTAATCATTTATGACGTCATAGCGTAACGTAGGCTAGCATATAGCTATTTCACTATCAAGATGGCAGTTTTTGGTGGGAAAACCCGAAATTTGAAATAAAATAAAATTAAATAAAATTAAATAGAATTAAATAAGATTAAATAGGATTAAATAAAATTAAATCCTAAGGCCCTCTGTGATGGTGGGGATGAGATATAAGTAAATAGAAATAAATAAAATTAAATAAAAATTAAATAAAAATTAAATAAAATTAAATAAAAATTAAATAAAAATTAAATAAAATTAAATAAAAATTAAATAAAATTAAATAAAAATTAAATAAAATTAAATAAAATTAAATAAAAATTAAATAAAATTAAATAAAATTAAATAAAAATTAAATAAAAATTAAATAAAATTAAATAAAAATTAAATAAAATTAAATAAAAATTAATTAGAATTAAATAAAATTAAATAAAAATTAAATAAAATTAGATAAAAATTAAATAAAATTAAATAAAAATTAAATAAAAATTAAATAAAATTAAATAAAAATTAAATAAAATTAAATAAAAATTAAATAAAATTAAATAAAATTAAATAAAAATTAAATAAAATTAAATAAAATTGAATAAAAATTAAATAAAATTAAATAAAATTAAATAAAAATTAAATAAAATTAAATAAAAATTAAATAAAAATTAAATAAAAATTAAATAAAATTAAATAAAAATTAAATAAAATTAAATAAAAATTAAATAAAATTAAATAAAATTAAATAAAAATTAAATAAAATTAAATAAAATTAATTAGAATTAAATAAAATTAAATAAAATCATCCTTTCCTGGCACAAGATGTGTCCCTGGGCCAAAAAATAAAAGTGAGTCTCAATTCCAGGCTATTGTGGTCCAGGGGTCAAAAATAAAATTAAATAAAATTAATTAGAATTAAATAAAATTAAATAAAATTAATTAGAATTAAATAAAATTAAATAGAATTAAATCCCAAGGTGGTGGGGGTGAGGTTCTGTATATATTGACTGCCACTGGGAGTCCTTGGGGCCGACGCTGGGGCCGACGCCAACGCCAAAGCCAACGCCGAAGCCGACGCCAAAGCCAAAGCCGACGCCAACGCCAAAGCCGAAGCCGACGCCGAAGCCGACGCCAAAGCCGAAGCCTAAGCCGACGCCGACGCCAAAGCAGAAGCCGACGCCGACGCCGACGCCGACGCCGACGCTGAAGCCGAAGCCGACGCCAAAGCCGACGCCTACGCCAATGCCAAAGCCGAGGTCTATAAACTATTTATAGCTGATGATGTAGGTGTTATCTGTCAGTATGGATAAGTCTGTGATAGCAAGAGAGCTGCACAAGCAAGCTCGTAAGATATATACAGGCTTCTTATTCCAAATGTTCTAGGTTCAAGCAAGGATGGTGTAGTATACCATTACACCACAATGGATATCTTTTGCTGCTTAGACTCAAGATCAAGAGTCAGCACAAACTAAGACTGAGTTAAATTAGGTTTGGTTAGGTTAGTCATACTAACCTAACCCTACCTATTTTAACTCAGTCTACAAGTTTTCCTATTTAATACACTTACAGCTATAAGGAATCAGGATATTCAATAATAACAAATGTCAAATTACATAGAATTTATTGACAAATTATACCATAGTATGCACAGATGAATCAATTTCAGTATTGAACAAAATATACAGCTGAATAAGTCTTTCTCCTCAACTATAATCTGTATTGGTAACATAATGCTCAACTGATAGTACATCCCTTTCACAAACAATTCATGGGCCATCAACTTTGTCATATCCCCAGTAGATGGCGGTGGCTTAGGTTTGCGTATAGCCTTATAGATGCTAATCTCAAAAGCTGAATCACCAGACTTTCCATTCTCCAGCCTGAATCGTTTCACATGTCCTGTACTCTCAATTTCTGTAAATCCTGCAAACTTTATCTCCTTTTGACCCAGTCCCAGTAGACATATAGATTGATGTCCACATATAAAATCACACTTGTAGTATTGGTCCTGATTGAGAACACTCAACACAATCTTCACATCCTTGCTCCTTAACTGCATCGCATCAACAACAGCCTTCTTCTTCTGCCTGAGTCGTGTGCATGCACAACTATGAGATTCACAATCTGCACAAAACTCCAAATGACCAGTATCCTTGAAAAAGTCACTCAATGTCATTATACCGTGATAATTCAGTTCAGCTTTAAGCTCACTCACTGCATTAAGCAGACAACGTTCATGTTCACTGTCTGACAACATTGTAGACTAACGCCCGGTTTTTCCAAGCAAACTCAAAGTTGAGGGACCATCAAATTTTGATGAACAGCTGACATTTTCTATGACAAGTATAGGAAACGTAGTAAATTGTAGTAAACTTGAGGGTCCCTCGAATTTGAGTGTGCTTGGAAAAACCGGGCATAAGTGTATTTCATTATCAGCAACCTCTTTCATACTCTGAGGCAAGCTTACTGAGTGGTGGGGTAACCCATTTCCTGTCTCAACAGGTCTGTGTGACATCATACAATTGCACAATATTGTACAAGTAAACAGTTGATTGACAGTCAATTGACAGTTGACTAATTTTCATGTTTCAACAGGTCTGCATGACATCATATGATTGCACAATATTGTACAAGTAAACAGTCAACTGATAGTTGACAATTGACAGTTGATTGACAGTTGACAGTTGACAGTTGACAATTGACAGTTGACAGTTGATTGACAGTTGACAGTTGATTGTAAGTTGACTAATTTTCAACAGGTCTGTGTGATGCAAACTAACTTAATGCTATAGGAGTGGGGATAGTAATTGATAACGCATAGAGTTGATTACAAAATTTTATTAATGCAAATGAACATTTACTGCATTGAAAAACTATGACAAATGGGTCAATCTTCAAACAAAGTTCTCTTAATCCAGTCATGTAGAACATGAACAATTTTCATATAGGTAAGAAATCACCTTACTTTACTTTCAACAAAGGCAGTTTCAACTGTCAATTGATTATTTATTATCATTTTGTACAGATCTTACACTACTGATTCTATACTCAGCTAGCTGCTCCATTGTGCAGACATGTTTTGCCTTTTGAAGAACACTGGCAACCAATAGATTTCTGTGTAGACGTATCCCACCACGCTGATGAAGAGATTCTAAAAGCTTATCTATTGACATACTGTATATCCTTTGTGCCTCTGACTGCATATTGCAAAACAGCTCCAACAAAAATGATGATCACTACCAGTAACAGCTATATATATATATATGTATATATCCAAACCAGTAGAGTGGTGGTGGTAATACATTTCCTGTTTCAACAGGTCTAACACAGCATACGTGTAGTTAGTTTCAACTGAACTTTAGTGAGCTGAAGTGAACTGTAGTGAACTTAAACCTATAGGAGTAGGTAAGTTAAATGATTAATACAGATTTGACAAATAATATTGAATATTTATTGAAATACAAAGAATGGTTACAAGTCTCCATTATCATCATCATCTTCAAAAAGTTTATGACATAAAGATTTATTTTTGAACAACGTTTTCATAATCCAAGCATGAGTAATGTTAACAATATTGAGTGCACAATATGGCGGTGTGTACATGATGCATTGTCTTTCTGATTCAGTGTTGCCAACCAGCCGTCTCCTAACAGTTTCCATATAGTTGAGTAGGTAGTGCTCTGGACAGTAGACTCCATTCCCAGCACTAGCCTGTATCAGACCCTCCAGGTTAGGCAGCTTGCAGAAGTTGTAGGGCGATGTTAGATCAATGTACTCCAACCTCTGCTTCTCATCAGCCAGTGGGTTCAGCAGGTTGTCCAGTAGATTAATCTGCTCATAACCATAGATGTAGATTTTGATTCGCTGTTGTTTGCTGTTGGCTAACCACCTTTGGACTATGTTGCATACAATTGGCTGCAACATAGAATAGTTGAGATGTTTCTGTCCAGCTCCGTTGCCTGTCCATCGCAGTTGATGTTTTTCTCCAGTATTGGCAGTCAGCTGTTTGCATTGTCGCAGCAGTGTGTCCGAGTAGGGCGACATGAAGAAATAGTGAAGACTTGCCACATAATGTTCATCTGCACGCTCCAGCATAGCCATCTCCTTGACAATAAATACATTATCTAATCCTTGAAATCCTTGAAAGTCCAACAGGTAGAGCGGTAGAGGTCCAAGCATGTCAGAAACATTTTCAACTTTTATCCTGCTGCAGACATCTTGCTCATAGTCAGTGCAACCCTCTGATTCTCCTCCAGCAATCGTATAACTAGATGTAGTAGATATATCATCAGTTATTTCACCATTCTCCACATCTGTAGAGCAGGTCATACGCGGAGTAGTATACATGTCTGCTTTGCTCAGTGTCTTGAGCACCACTGATCAACTCAGTGCTCAATTGCTGTATTTATGCTGACAGCACAAGGCCTGACATTGGTCAATACTCTTTAATTACCTCATGAATCATTAGGCAGTAGGCAGTTGTATTTGCCGGAATATTGTTGGTTGCTTCAAATTCAACTTGCACATCAATACTTCCAGTTTTGAGTGACTCATTTTGGCGGGAACAATCAAATGCATACAACATTATTTTACCATTGCTTATAGCTCCTTTCTCAAACAGTGGATTGCATGCACGAGTATCATTATGATTGTAGACTCCATTGAAAGCTGCATACATGTTGTAGACAAGATTGTCATCACCCTGAATGCTTTCATACGGATAGTATTTGTTGTTCAGAAACACTCGAATATCCTTCATATCACACTTATCAAATTTTGAACTGTTTGATGCTGCCACTCCCCGCCTGTTTGTCTGCAGTCCAACTATAATGTAACGAGGCTTCTCATGCTGAGATGTTGACTTGACAGTCCATGTATGCTTTGTTGCTTGTGGTAATGCTGGATATGTGTACAACTCCCAATGACGGAATGGTATACTGATGGGTGTATCATTCTGTACAGTCTGCAGCAGGTGCAATCTAACATCATCAGCCACTTCTATGTAGGGCATTCTCCACAAGAGCTTTGTAATTGTGACATTGGCAGCAGCCACATTCACACAGTCCAAAAAGTTTGGACTGACTCTCAGCACCAACTCCTGTTTCACATTAAGTAAAATTTGTCTATAGTCCTCAGCAAATCCCAACAGGTATCGTAGTGGTACATCCATTACAGTTGTGTTGGCTCCATTAGCAGCAAAATCAGCAAATCCATCATCTGAGCTAAACTTGTAGCCAGCTCCTTCCATCTTACACTTTTCATCTCGGTCAAATGTCATTGCATTCTTCATTAGACTGGTAACTCCCGGATTGCGTATCCCATCCACTTCAACTCCATTGATTTCATAGCGTACCTCTGAAAACAGGTTGGCAAAGAATCCAGACACACATGGTGTTCCAGCCACAGCAGCATTGTTAGCACCACGCACAGTATACTCTAGATGTAGATAGCTCTCTGATGGTAGTGTGTAGATATCCTGTTGCTGGATTGGAATCCTTATTTCATCATTGGCATTGAAGCTTGTAGTATATGGTGCGTGAGAATGGTACTCAATGCCAGTGATACTGTTGTCTGAAGACGGTCCTTGTCGTGTCACATCCAAAACTCCCATTTTTTCTACTGTTTAACTTGGCAACCTCGTTCCCGTAAATACTCAATGCTCCGTGATGTTAACCTCATGGAGGTTGGTTCTTGAATGACTCCTTTCATCCTTTCATCTACTTTTATAGGCATAGGATTAGGAGGGTGAACTGCAGCCTCCATATCTAGCCCTCGGTTCCACTTTTCAAATAACAGCACCATCTTACTTGCGTTGTCTTAGATGCAAAGCTATATTTATCTCCTCGTCTCTATTATTTATAAGACGTCCGTTCTCGTCAACTACCTGCAGCGTAATTCTACTAATCTGCTTGACGTCCACAGGCAAATAGACTACATTCTGCACAGTCACCATCATTTTATACCCTGGATCAACATCTGGGTAAAACTCATAGATCACGTGATCTCTGACTCCATTTGAGTAGGATCCAGTCACAATGTTACATGTAATGCGTATCACATTGGGCCGACTGATCTGTACAGTAGTATCACTTCTGGCAAATGTGTTGGCTTCTACAACTTGGTTAAACCCCAACAGTTTTCCTATTGAGCCAGGCTGACTGAAATCCAACTTGGCAGTGCTCAAGACTATACATTTTAATGTGGATGGATCTACAGTTGCTTGAAACTCAATGTCATGCTCCATCAACCTTTGTGCAAGTAGGTCAGCAATTGTATTAAATTCAAAACTGCCTGTTGGCAATGCTACTTGATGCATAATCAAATCTTTAGCAGTAGCAGCCCTTGCTCTCCTCCTCCTACTCATTAAATCTTCATCTACAGCATCCGCATCATCATTATTATCATCATCATCATCAGATTCCATGGTTTTTTGCCTCCTACGTTTGATATTCAAGTTTTGCCAGTAGTCTTCAAATTTTGATTTTGACATACCTTGAAGCTCATCATGTGTTATCTCTGCATCAGTGATATGCTTCTTTGAAATGCTATTGCTAGCATAGAAGTGTAGCACATTGTTGAAACCTGTTTCAACATTAGGTATTGAGTTACAACTTGTTAAACCAATCAAACCAATTTCCCATTCACCACTACTTACATCAATTGGTGGGTAAAAGTCACTCTTCAGTACTGATGTCCTACCTCCAAAGCAGAGCATCATCTTGCTCAATGTACGTTTGCACAATGACTAACACTATCAGCTTCAACTTTTCACTTATATACTATGAGGATGATGAGGAGGGAAATAATTTGGGAGACTGATCTTTTCAAATTAATCATTTATTTTCATCAATCAAAAATTTCAAACACAAATGTCCACAGATATGTGAGTATACATCCATTTGCTTCTGATCATAGTTGTATTCAATCCTTGATGCTGCCTCCAGTCCTTGATGCATGTAGTTGATAAACTCCTGCGGCGGTCTTAGGTTGCCAAATCCATCAAAGTAGTGAGCAACAGTATCCTTCTTCACATAGCACACCCAATGTGTGCCAGCTCCATTGCTGGTGTCCAGGTTGATGATGCCACACTCTTGTCTCCAAGGTCCATCCAATGGTAGAGCATCTCGCATAAACACTCCTCGAAAATGTTTCAGCTTTAGGCGGCATGCATACTTGTAGAGATCAGCATCTGTGAGTGCTCGATCAGGTAGAGCAATCATTGTCTTCTCTTGTTGCCGCCACATTGACGGCAATGAGCTCCGTTTCCCTGGGTCCTGCGCTGTTGTCTCAGATAGAGTCCCTTTCCCTTCTTTAAAGCTGCTGATGCTTTCTTCTTCTTCTGCTGCTGCTTACGTTTTACCCCTCCACCAAACTTTGCCTTGGCCTTCATGATATTAGTCACTGCTAGTGCTGCAGCCTTCTCAAGTACTCCTGCGTCTGAAGATTTTACCACACTCCAAGCTCGGTCTGCCAAGATATTGTCAGCCTTTGCTCTGCTTGCTGTATCACCACTTTTTGAGTAGGCAATATCGTGCTCTTTGCAAGCTCTATCAAGACTATTTATACCCGGATCACCTCTTGCCAAACGCTTCTCTAGCTTGGTACCTGGTCCACAGTACTGGTAGCCGCCAGGGATGTGCAGCTCAAAAGGTAAAATATCAATAGCTCTATTAACAAGTGTGCCAGCACTATTTGTAGCTATTGAACTGGCAGCTTTTGCAATTGATGCCAGTACCCCCCTTCCGCGATACCTCTTCTCTCCTCTAGATCCAGCCATCTAATGACAATATGCATTCTTCTCATTCTCTTTTATACCTTATTCTATAGCTGCTGGACAATCGATTGTAATATCTTCATCGTCCAAACCAATCTCAGACGTCATTAATTTATTAATATTTTTCTCAATATTTTTCATTACCATTGTTCTCATTTGTTTACTATTTTTTATGTTTCTACCACACTCCCTGAAGCTATCACTGACAATTACTTTGACAACTATACTCAATACACGTAGACTATTCTCTTTCAGTCGTGTTTCCAGATGTTGCTTGTCAACCAGTCTATTCTCAAGCTCCTTCAATCTAGCTTCCAAATATCGCTTGTTCACTCCATCAGTAGGCTTTATTGGATCTAGCATATCAGTTAGTATTGAATCGTTGAGGCTTGTAAATACCTGCGATGTGGTATTGTTCCTTGTCTTTGGCAGCCATAGTGAAATCAGATCTCTACATGTGTAGAAATTTACAGCATCCCTATTGGCACGCGGATTTGCCAAATTGATCATACGCCTGTAGCGGGCATTGATGTTTCCAATGGAATCCATGATGTACACTGACACTTATCATCAGGTATACAGGCTTTTATAGCTAGTTGCCAACTATGTAACCACCTTCCACCAACTCTTCCAGAATTGAATTGATTTCATTTTCATGTCCAGTGTTGCCAACTGCTTTGGACTGATCCAACAGTCTCAGTCTATCCACTAACTCATTGGGATCATTGTAGTAGACATACTCAATCTTAGTACGATTGTTTGCCACCATATTGAATGGCGCCACCAGTCCTCTTCCACTAACCTTACTATACTTTGCTCTAGTATTGAGAAGCAGTTTATGGATAACTGTCTTATACTTGGTATCATTGTGGTTGATAATCCTGCCATCAGGATCATTGTTTTCCTTATGCAAACTTGTAATGTTTAAAATATGGATGTATGCAACCTCATCAGCTTTCAATGGTTTGTTTGGCTTCTTTTTGAAAATGAGATCGCACAGTCCAGGAGTTGCATCAAATGTTAACATGTTTGCAGAGTTTTCTGGGTCAGTCAGTACAATCTTTGCCCCATCACTTCCAAAGGTTAGCAGTTTGTTGCCCAAATAGTACTCATTGCCAACAACTTTTGGACCATATGTAGCATCATAGCTGCTATCTCCACTCATAGCTCTATGAAGATAGCGCCCTACTAGTGTTCCAGTCAGTCCAGCACTTGCCAATGCCTGTCGAACTCTTTTTTGACTGCTTGTTAGTAATGCTTCCTGAGCAGTAGCACCCCTCTCCTTCTCCTCCTCCTCCTCCTCCTCATCCTCCTCCTCCTCCTCCAATCTATTATCTTCTTCATCATAATTGTCTTCTTCACTTGACAACATCAATTTGCATGCAACACTTGATGTACTTGCAGCTGGACTAAAGCCTGATGCTTCTCCAAATGCTTCATAGATTGAAGGGGATTCCTCTCCAATGTTAGGCAGTTCTAGATGTCTCACAGCTTGTTTCAGGGGCCTGGGCTGTAGTGGTGTAAGCGGTGGTGTGTATGGTACACGATGTCCACGATGTCTGCGTACTCGTACAGGTTCTTTAACACGTCTACGATGTGGGCGTGGCTCTGATTCTGGCGATGGTGGAGGTGGTGGAGCTGCTGCCTGTTGATTCAGAGCTTCAACTATATTGCTAAGTGGTTCACTCAATGGTTTAAAATGTTTTGCATGCTGCTCCTCTGCCACTTCCCGTCCAAGTGTAAGCTCCTTGTGTTTCCTCTTGATGTTGCGTCGCAGCT
Organism: Sogatella furcifera; assembly: GCA_017141385.1. Taxonomy (NCBI): domain Eukaryota; kingdom Metazoa; phylum Arthropoda; class Insecta; order Hemiptera; family Delphacidae; genus Sogatella; species Sogatella furcifera. The sequence goes on along the minus strand of CM029553.1, from coordinate 10,155,496 downwards.
TTGCAATTGCCTTGATGGTGGGTGCAAGCTCCTCTACAGTCTTTTGACAACGCTTATTATTAGAGACGTCCATCCTGCTCATTGTTCTAGAGTGTACTGAAGTTCAACTGACACTACACTTCAACTAAATAGGTATCAAGACCGTTCCTGTAGCGCCCTCTATTTTTACTTAATGTCCTATCAATCACTAGAAATGAGTGTGCTCCCAATAACCAGACTTTATTGCACATGTCCTTGAACTGATCAAAGGTCATGTCAGCACCTACATGATCTCTGTACAAGTGTTTCATGTTCAGCTCGTCCTGTTGAAACATTATCAAAAAGTTGGCATTGTCACGAATCAGCTGTTTTGGAATTCGGCTATAGGTTTGTACCAAATAAAACACATCAACGTCACTGTGTCGACCCGCACTAAAGTATTTCCTGATTGCATCCTGTTGTTCACAAATCACATCATCAAAAATTATTATTGAGTTGGCAGGCAGATCATGCGGCTCAGGTATTTCTTCACTTGTATCACACTCTACATAGTTTAGTTCATTGCATAAACCTTGCATGATTGTACAAAGAAGCTGATACTTGGACTGAAATGTAGTCTTTGAAAAAGGTAAATGTTTGAGAAGCAAATTCCTTTTTGGTCAAGCAGCATGTTGAACAGTAGATTGGTTTTACCACATCCTGAAGGTCCGCATATTATGCATCGCACATGGTTGGGAAACAAAGGTCCATGACGTTTACTCTTCTTTTCATTCATCTCTAGACCACACCCTTTCACAACCTGATCAAAATCAATCACTTTGAATAGGTTTTGCTGTTGGACAACCTGTTTCATATCTCTTTCTCTCTCTCACACAAGATCACGTTTATCAATCCAAGAGTCGTGACTGGGACTATAACCTTTCCAGCGAACAAGCAGTTTGTTTCCCCTTCTCTTCAAAACTTTTTCAATCTCAAAGACAGTTGGTACTTTTGTCTTTACAATTTCTTCTGGATAGAATCCTCCTTGAACCGGCTCACCTCTATAGTCTTCCAGCTCATATGTTACAGGTACTGTTGGTCGTACACGTGTTACTGTAAACAGTTCATTAGTCCAATTGGCTAGATATCCCTTGTCAAACGTCTTTTTATACTTGCTGATTCTCACATTATCACCAGGCTCAATGTTTTGAGTGGAGCCAGGATAGAACCTGTTTGGCAGTTTGCTAGCCAACTTATCCTTATACTCTTGTCTTTGTTCACTAAGCCTAGAAAGCAGCAATCTCTCATGCTTCTTACTCTTAACATCAGCTGGTCGCATTCCTATTGTTCTATGGACTCGTCCATTGTACTCTGCAAGAAGTGAGGTTAGAATGCCTGTCCAGCAATAGGTTCCCTGTTCAGTAAACTTTGTCCACATTAGCTGTTTAAGTGTTCTATTAAAACGTTCCACTATTGATGCCTTCTTATCGGAAAAAGTTGAATAATGATTGATACCATACTTTTGTACAAGTTGTTGAAACTTACTATTGAACCATTCCTTACCATTATCAGTTTGCAAGTGTTTCATTGGATTCTGCTCAAAAATAGGTTGCATTGCTTTGACCACTTCATCGGCTGACTTGTTTTTTATTGGTATAGCAAAAGCAAACTTACTAAAACAATTGATTATTGTAATAATATATCTATAACCTTTGTTCTGTCTTGCATATGGCAGCATCTCTACAAGATCGGCCTGATAGAGGTCATTGAGACCTTTTACAGTGACCATCCGTGTAGGAAAGTTCCTACGAGCTTGCTTGTGCAGCTCTCTTGCTATCACAGACTTATCCATACTGACAGATAACACCTACATCATCAGCTATAAATAGTTTATAGACCTCGGCTTTGGCATTGGCGTAGGCGTCGGCTTTGGCGTCGGCTTCGGCTTCAGCGTCGGCGTCGGCGTCGGCGTCGGCGTCGGCTTCTGCTTTGGCGTCGGCGTCGGCTTAGGCTTCGGCTTTGGCGTCGGCTTCGGCGTCGGCTTCGGCTTTGGCGTTGGCGTCGGCTTTGGCTTTGGCCGCTGGCGTTGGCGTTCGGCCCCAGCGTCGCCCCAAGGACTCCCAGTGGCAGTCAATATATACAGAACCTCACCCCCACCACCTTGGGATTTAATTCTATTTAATTTTATTTAATTCTAATTAATTTTATTTAATTTTATTTAATTCTAATTAATTTTATTTAATTTTATTTTTGACCCCTGGACCACAATAGCCTGGAATTGAGACTCACTTTTATTTTTTGGCCCAGGGACACATCTTGTGCCAGGAAAGGATGATTTTATTTAATTTTATTTAATTCTAATTAATTTTATTTAATTTTATTTAATTTTTATTTAATTTTATTTAATTTTATTTAATTTTTATTTAATTTTATTTAATTTTTATTTAATTTTATTTAATTTTTATTTAATTTTTATTTAATTTTTATTTAATTTTATTTAATTTTTATTTAATTTTATTTAATTTTATTTAATTTTTATTTAATTTTATTTAATTTTATTTAATTTTTATTTAATTTTATTTAATTTTATTTAATTTTTATTTAATTTTATTTAATTTTTATTTAATTTTATTTAATTTTCATTTAATTTTTATTTAATTTTATTCAATTTTTATTTAATTTTATTTAATTTTTATTTAATTTTATTTAATTTTATTTAATTCTAATTAATTTTTATTTAATTTTATTTAATTTTTATTTAATTTTATTTAATTTTTATTTAATTTTTATTTAATTTTATTTAATTTTATTTAATTTTTATTTAATTTTATTTAATTTTATTTAATTTTTATTTAATTTTATTTAATTTTTATTTAATTCTATTTAATTTTTATTTAATTTTTATTTAATTTTATTTAATTTTTATTTAATTTTTATTTAATTTTATTTATTTCTATTTACTTATATCTCATCCCCACCATCACAGAGGGCCTTAGGATTTAATTTTATTTAATCCTATTTAATCTTATTTAATTCTATTTAATTTTATTTAATTTTATTTTATTTCAAATTTCGGGTTTTCCCACCAAAAACTGCCATCTTGATAGTGAAATAGCTATATGCTAGCCTACGTTACGCTATGACGTCATAAATGATTAATTGAACCATTTAATTTTATTGGAAGTGTGTGTGTGTAATAAAAAGTTATAGCGCTATCAAAATCCTGTCTGATTATGTAAATAAGGCCGCATCCTATTGCTAGTCTGATATTTGCATATCTCGTTAGCGAAAAATATTCAACTTCTTTTTTCATCCATTTTGCCAAAAGATTGGACAATCTATTCACCCAGGATGTTGTTGTGTAATCACAGGATGAAGGAACTTCCAATTTTCAATAAATCCTGTTATGATGAACAGCTTGCTCTGATAAACTTGTCTGCATCCTGTTAAGATAAACTTGCTGTCATCCTGCTTTGATAGAAATAGCTATATGCTAGCCTAAGTTACGCTATGACGTCATAAATGACCTTCACGTGGGTGGCCCAAGTTTTGTGCCAGGAGTGGTAACTGATTTTGTGCCAGGAGTGGTAAAATGTATCTACTGAGAGGTATGAGTCATCAACATCGTAGCCGGGAGGAAACCGTGAGTTCTGACGTCATCGGCACTACAACTGTTTAACGAACCTAGAATTTAGGAACAAAGTAATAAGATTAAAATCATTTCTGATAAATGTCACGATAAATATGCACTCTGATTTGAACAGGCTATTATGTTATAACTGCATCATTTTTTTGCGAACATGTGGTTTTTGTTATTAGTACAGAATCTGTTCAAAAAAGAGGCAAAAATTCCTATTTCAAAACATTATGGGAAAAGAGGTTACCAGAATAGGTTTCGTAATAAATGTATTGCATGTGAATAATATAAATATGGGCCGTATAGCTATTGCCAAAACGTTTTTCAAATAGGCATAGAAAAATCACTTTACAACATCAGCGATTGGAACCAAGTTGAAACGCACAAGGAGCAGACGAAGTTCCTAACTTCTAGGTTTGCTAAACAGCTGTGGTGCCAATGACGTCAAAACTCACGGTTTCCTCCCGGCTACGATGTTGATGACTCATACCTTTCTATTCTGATTACCTTGATTTAAACTACTTAACATAACAGAAGTGTGGCTTTCAAAATAGGTTTCCATCACAACCTAAGACCAACAATAACAATTTATCAATAAACGTGATTTAGTTGTTGAAGTTATCTCTTCAGATAAGCATTTTTCTTGGTAATAATGCTCAACTAATTATCATAAAGAAATATACTTATTACTTGTGAGCAGTTGAATAATTGTTTTGAGTCATGAAAAAGTTTGAAGACGGTTTTGAGCTGGAGCAGTCGAACTTCTAAAGCCCTTGCCAAACGATTTTCCGCCATTCTTCTTTTAAGGTATTATTGTAACGGTGAGTTTTCACGTGAGATTTTCCCCTGCTTGAAAAGGAGGCTTCCCGAACAATGAGAAGCCTCCCGGGAAAAGCTCGACTTCACCTTTACTTGTTTCCATTATTCGACCACTAGCCGAGGAACGCTTATACTCGATAATTATGGAATACACCACAATCGCCAGACTATTTCTCGGGAGATAAGTTATCTTCCATGAAACATCTTGTGTGAGGAGAGAGGTGAAGAGAGAGAGAGAGAAGGAGAGATAGAGAGAAAGAGAGAGAGAGAAAGAGAGAGAGAGAGAAGTATAAAGCATTTATGGTTTCTCTTTGCCAAAGATAAAGCACACTAAGTCTCGTTTTCTTTGCCAAGGATAAGACAGACTCAATTTACACTCATTTCATCCTTTGTCCTACAATAAATTCTTTCAACCATTCTACTTCTTCTGATATTATCTGCTATAAAACATCACCACCACTATCATCATCATCATCATCATCATCATCATCATCGTCATTGTCATCGTCATCGACATCGTTGAAGTCGTCTACTTTTTCCTTCTACCCGTTACATTATTTCTCTTCTCCTTCATTTTTGTTACTCCTATGATTATTGATATTGTCCTATCCTCGTTAAGACCTATCCCAGTTATCTAACTCCATTCAACATTCTTCTTTTCCATCTCCCTCTTTTCTAAATAAAAATCAAAATCTTTTTATCGCCAATCATACATTATAACACGAGTATAGTCATACAAAAAAGCCGGGTCATAATATAGTAATAGTAAGGCTGATTTCACATAGGTGTAGGCCCTATTGTATCATGTATCGTGTCTCATGTTCTAAATTTTGTCCCAATAATAACATAATGATCACTGATCTATTTGAAATCCCCTTCTAGCAATAAATTTCTACCCTTTCCTTATTCTATGTACCTGATTCTCTTCACAATACCGGTCCTCTTCTCACAATTCCTCTTACTCCCACTCGCTCTTCCTCTCTCTCTCTCTTTTTCTCTTACTCATTATTGAAAATATCACAATTATTGTATAACTCCATACATAAAAGTGAAATGATACTGATTCATTCATTCATTCATTCATCACCAGAACTAAAAATCCACTAAATCGAATGCGTACAAGTTTGACAGGTATCTTCAGTTGGTCGTTTAGAAGCGCGCTAAGAAATGATTTTTGAAACTACATAAGGATACGCCAAATATTCAAGTTTTTCTATGATTTTCAGCATTATCTTTTTTTTCAAGAACCAATCGGTAGTAAATGTTGAAATTTGGTGAACAGGTCCAGATTGGCTCTAGAAATGCTGTGCTCAATAAATTTCGAATCGCAGGCGAAACGGAATTTGCAGGCGAGCGAAGCGAGCCTGTTTGTCTCAGCTTACACTGACAGAGGTTTTGCAAGCGAGCGAAGCGAGCCTGTTTGAGTCACTCACACTGCGGGGCTCCAGGCTCGGCGGAGAATGCGAGCGAAGCGAACAAGCGAGCCTGCCGGCTGGTCTTATATATTTTATTATTGTACATGATGTGTAATGCTTTTCAGGTTGTGGATGTGTAATGCTTTGTAGGGTTGAGTGGTAGAGAGAACCAAGAGTCCCAACTCCACCCTCAATAAGGACAATTTATATTCATTCATTCCCTCTCACTGTTGCTCCCTCTCTCACAGAAGCTCTCTCTCTGTCTCTCCATCCATATTTCACTTTCTCTTACAATGTCTCTGTCTTTCTATCTCTCTGTTTCTCTCTCTCTCTTTTACCCTCAGTTCACTCCCTCTTTCCCCTTCTTTTACCTTGAATCACTGGCGGCTCGTGCCCACAGAAAAGGTGAAGTGCTGTTCAGTAAAAGATACGGGAACTTCACATGTTTTGTGGGTACGAGCCGCCAGTGCCTCGAATTACCCTTCAGTTGAGCTCAACGTTCAGTTAGTTATGTTGAAAGCAGCTTTGAAACCTGGTCAACCACATGGAGCAGATTAGGGGCTCTGAGGTCACTGAAAAGCATTACAACCAGGGCTACTGTAGAACCCTCTCAACCATTCACCAACGCTTTTGTATGGCTCACGCCAAAATGCAAGGCGGTTTCTTCTTTGTCTTGTATGTGATGTAACCTACTAACAGCTGTTGTGAAACATCTATTGTCTATTCTGATTCCATAAACACTATCTGATCATTGCTTAATCGCAGAAGACTCAGTGATTGACATAACATGAAAGCAGACGAAACCACCCTACTTTTCTGCTACAACTATACAGTAGCCAACACTGTCGGCTTGTGTCCACGAAAAAAAGGAAGTGCTTTACAGTAAAAGATACGAGCACTTCACCTGTTTCGTGGGCACGAACCGCCAATGGTAGCCAACTAACACACTCCTTAGTGTGTGATTGGAGGAATATTTTGAGCATACCACTCCGAGAACGGTAATTCATATGTTCAAACTTCGTTTTATGTAATTGAAGCTCAAGTTATTTATTACCGTTAACATTTTATGGTTCCCATAAATGCTTGTTTCGTGCTCGTGTTCACGAAACAGGTAAAGTGGTGCTCAGTAAAAGATACAGACACTATTAAATTCTTATATTTAAATCATTTTCATGAGTCTCCATAGTTCATATCAAGTTATATCCAAAAGAATGATGTAATTAGTGCTGCTCAGTCACTATTAAATTCCTATATTTGAATCATTTCCATAAGTTTCCATAGTCTATACCAAGTTATATCCAAGAGAATGATGTAATTAGTATTATTTTCAATTTGCATGATATAGGATTTGAGCTGTTATACAAATTATAAACTATAGAGTATTATAGTTATACAATTCAATACTATAAACTTGAACTTATACAACTTTAAACTATATAGTTTCATAGTTATTAAACTCATACAGTATTTTCAAACTATATCAATGAAGTTATTCAATGAATCTCAATCTTCCTCCTCTTCTCACTCACTCACTATCTCTCTCTCTCTCTCTTTCAAGGCAAAGTGTTAATGGAAAGGATAACCTTATTATCCTTTCCCAAGAATGGACATATATATGTCTAAACTTCGCCTTTTCACTTAGATAACTTACACTCCTTATTCATTTTGCAGAGCCTCCAATTTAAAACCGTTTTTCGTATTTTTACTAGAAGTCTTTATTTTGTAAAATTTAAAGGATAATTTTGTTTTACTCATTTATATTACAATGTATAATCCAAGCCGAATTTTGTTATCTATTTGAATAAAGTAATCTAATCTAATCTAATCTCTCTCTCTCTCTCTCTCTTTCTCCCCATTTACTTATGGGGAGAATCTTATCATCATTATCATATCATACCCCTTCTTATCAAACCCCTTCTAATCTTATCATACCCCTATCTTATCATCATCCATATCCTTTCTCTGTTCCCTTCTCTCCTGGAAAACTACAATCTTTCTTCGTTAACATTTCTGCAACAAAATTTTACTGAAAACAGTCATATATAATCAAATTCTCTCAGTTTAAAATTCGATTCTGATTCGTACTTATCGAAAGATTATGACATTTTAATTATATTTTATTTTCGAAAGATTGCGGGTTTGTCGTCTAGTGATAACGGAGTCCCCACTAGTAACAAATCAGCCTGAGAAATTTGGCAAACCAATCCTGAATCACCCTTTATAATAGCTTAAGCTATTCCTCACGAACTGTAGATTCGTCTTTATTCACAGAGTCTTGTTCTCTCCCCCCCCCTCCAATGTAATTCTAAGATAGAGTCATACAAGTTACCCACCAATGTCCATGTAAAGTTTGCTCTCAAGTGCAAGTTTAGTTTATCTACAGTTCCAACCCCTATTCGATTCTAAATGTCCTGAGGTCCAGTCCTACACCACGATCCCTACCAGCCCAGCCCTTCCTCATTAATACTTCTCAATACCAGATCGTGACTCATTTATCAGCTGACCTACATGGGAAAGCAGAACCTACTCTTCTCCTATCCCACGCGCACACCCTGCCATAATAGATTGTCCTAGCGCAGAAGATATTCTGGCAAGATGGGAAAATGACTCCAGCTCGGTCAATATTGGTTTAAAAATTGGAAATGTAGAAACATTCCAAACTACAATTTCACAGTTTTTGAATAGAATTTGACGGAGCTTGAGTCATTTTCCCATCTTGCCAGAATGTCTTCTCTGCTTGGACAGACTACAACAAAACGACGATAGAGCTAGCGCTCTCTAAACAACTCAACGTCTGCTTCTCTCAACCCCCTTCCTCCTTTAACTTACCCTCTCTTACATTATATATGCCCTTTATACTCTCCTTTATCTTCATTCTCTTGCATTTCCTGAATCATTATGTATCATATATAATCATTATGTATTCATTCATACTATGACATAATATGTAGGCCCTATAGTTGCGCCAAGAACAGAAGAGACTCTTGCAGGATGGCGGAGGAAGTGAGAGTGTAACTACCCTTGCGCAGAACTTCGAACTCCAGGGTAAAATCACTTCAGCCAACCTACCGTTTCTACACTAATCGCAATCATATTGATTTCAGGAATGAAAATATTATTTTTATTCGTTTATCTAATTATTGACATATAATAGCACAAATCATAACATAATTATGAATTGAGACAGAAAAAATAGTGTAAGCCGGTACTATTTCATCCTAAATTTGATTATACTAGATGACAAAAAAGATTCTATTTGAATCAAGATTAGATAGATTTAGATAGATAGAATTAGATAGATCCGACATCACAATCTTGTTCGAATAGCTTTATATTATAATATTCTTCTTGAACGTTTGCAGCCAAATCGTTTTGAAAAAGACGGTTTTCATTGATATGTTGGCTGAAGAGGATTCACGGATAGTCGGAATAGCAACAAATCAAAACTATAAATCGGAAAATACTCATCTTAAGGCCAACTTAAGGATTCATCCAGTATTATATTTCGTTATAACTGGTATCTTCGGTATTGGGAGTAGCCGTGAAAGGCTTAAATAATCAATTTGCGGTTCTATATCTTCACTAATTGAAGCAGCCGACTTATGAACGAACTTCATTCAGTACCCTTGACTGCGAAATATCGTTGTTGAGTTTCTAGAGCCAAAAGTGAACTTAAAGGCTGAGGCCGCACTGCCGGTGGGTGGAGGGTAGTTGGTAAATCTATAGAATATACACACCATCCACAGTAATACATCGTATGAATGGTATGTGTTCAGCCGCCATCTTGAAATTCTTAAATATGGACAACATAACCTCAAAAAACAGAATGACGTCATACCATTCATACGATGTATTACTGTGGATGGTGTGTATGTTCTATAGATTTACCAAATACCCTCCACCCTCATGGCTGTACCTACCGGCAGTGCGGCCTCAGCCAAAGAGTTGGAAGTTTGCATGCACGCAAGTCCTTCAGCCATGGGACTCACTATTATTACATTAGTATTATATTTATAGTATCATAGTATTATTTTTATAGTGTGAATTGGAAAACTGGTATTAAGAGTATTAGATACAATAATTATATATTGATTGAACCCTCTGTAATTTCATTTTTGGTTTAAACTGCTGGTTGAACTATATTTTTGATTCAAACTATTTGAAGACCGGCCTCAATGACTACAATGAGAGTAGTAGGCTAGGCATATACTCTATACAGTATACACACATTCTCTGCTGATGTATATAGAACCAGGCTATAGAATAATATTCTGGTTTTTAATTGAATAGAAAATTAATCCAATGTAATCAGTTAGGATCTGATTACCATCCAAAGCGAGCTCCAATTTGGGAAAGAGGTATAGACTGTCCAAGCAAAGAAGACTCTCTGGAAAGATGAGAAAATGTCTCCAGCTGGGTCAATACTGGTTAAAAAAATATTGATGTGGTCTCAAATTGTAGATCTGAATGTTTCCTACGATTAAGAACAAATCAAAAATTTTTGAACCAATATTGACCAAACTGGAGTCATTTTCTCATCTTGCCACAGTCTTCTTTGCTTGGACAGACTATACGTACAAATTGCATTGACAAAATCAAGTGAAATCGTTACTTCGATTGGAATTAATTGGGAAGATTGGTCTCTCTTTCTCTCTCACTCTCTCTCTCTCTCTCTCTCTATCTATCTCTTTGTTTCTCTCACCCTCTCTCAGTCTTCTGCTACTACTCTCTCTATCATTCCTCCTCTCTCAAGCTTTAAAATAGTAAATGAGATGCAGTGCTATAAGAGAGACCTTATTGGGAGGAAAAACAATTCAATTTCGAAGTGAGTGATCGATACATCTGAATACTAATTACTTAAGCGCTTGCTTTTTGTTTTTTGACCGCATCAATCCCATCAAATTGATTGGTACTGAATATTGGCAGTGGAGCTCGAGACATTTCTATAAATGATGGAGGAATTATTAGATATTGCATTTCACTGCTGTATAATTGAAATAATAATTGATTAGAATCCTCATATAAATAGACATAGAAATTCTTATTGATCATTATCACGTTTCCATGAATCGATAATACCATAGTTAATACTGTATTAACTTTTTTTGCATAGGCCTATGTGAACAATGTCGTGTAGGAGTCTTCTAAAACTGTATTGATATTTCCAATTACTATTTAAACGTTTCTGATTATCTGTAATGTAGGCCATTATTATGCGATTCTCCGCAAACAATAGTAAAAATAACTTCATAGTATCATTCATTATAATAAGTATTATAACCATGGAGTCAAGTCTATCCGATTCATGAGAGAGTTAATTATCGATTATTATTTTGATGATAGGCTCACAAGTTCTTGAGTAACCATAGTAGGGGATAAAAAAGTATCAATAACTTTCGTGAATAACGTATTATTCTATGAATTCGTATTATTCTATAATAACGTATTATATCGACTCATATAACATATTGATCATATAACTTATTATACAAAAGTTATCAACAAATGTTATTAACATTCCGTTGTAAACGTGACATAAGAATCCTTCCCTAGTTTGTACCTTAAATACTGAATTCATTATTATTTTTCATTGTCATGATTTACAATTCGGAAAAGGACTATTATTAGAAGAACATGGGAAATTATATCGGGAAAGTTGAATAATAATAATTATATTATGGTGGGATTAAATTATATATTATTATAGTGGAATTATATCTGATTTATATCGCAAAAGCATGTGGAATTGATTGTAAACTTCATGTTTTTAAATAACTAATCCATGTTCTGTTTATCATCTATACAGAGTATTTCAGAAGGAATGTGCAATACTTCTCAGGCTGATTCCTTACATCAAGTAGACAAAAACGTTCCATGGGACCAACCCCCAAAAACACTTTGTTACCGAGATAACAATGGGGAAAAATTGAGATTTTTAAAAATATATAAATTTTTCTAGTTTTTTAGAGGCTTTACTCAGGTTCTAAAATGATCAATTCCTTTGTAAAATTAGCTGAGGAATCCAATGAAACAAGTTCAAAGTTTGTGAGTTCCAAGGTTATTGAGATAATTGGAAAAATATGCTAAAAAACGCCATTTTTCAACAATAAGGGTAATAACTAAATAAGGAATAATGAATTTGTATTTTTTATTAATGGAAGTTGAAGAGATCGGATTCCGAAGAAAAAGTGTAAGACGGCGAATGTGTAAATCTTACCCAAATCTAAGAAATATCGATCAAAAATTGCAAAATCACTACAGTACGTACTAATAAGGATAGGATTCCAATAACCATCCTCACAAAAAGAATCAACATAATTATGACTCCAAATGAAAAGTATTCTTGAGTTGAGAACATTTTTTATTCTGATTATAATTTCAAATTTGCCGCTAGTATTCTATTTGCCGTCGTTATTATTCAGATAATATTCTATCGTTCTAATCGAAGTTTAGAATGTCAAGATATTAATGGGTCTGAGGATTAAAGTTAAATTACATAGAACTGAGAGTAGGAAAAAATAAAATTTATTCCCGAACTTTATCCTACACTCCACTAACTTTTTTTCATACGGCAATCGATTCTCGGCTGTTAATTACTTGTAATAATCCACTCTCACATTCCCACAAATTGATTATAATCTCTATTAAACCTCCCGAGGATTGCATGAACATATTCATTGCATTTATTCATTTATTTATTATGAGAATTCTGGGTTGAATCCTGAACCACTTTGAATCTATTGCAATTCAGCTGAACTGGAATTCATGTTTTACAAAAAACCCTTTCCTACCGGACTCATTTCAGATTTTGAAGTTCATAATCCGATTAAAAATAATTTTTTAAATGATTCATTTGCTTGGAAACCAGGAGAATTCACTAAAGCCTTTTTTTCAATAACGTAGCCTACAATCAGCATTGTACTAGAATCACGTGGCTGAATAATCTTTTCACGTAGCCAAGGAGGAAAAGTAGAGACAGTTATAGAAGACAACAACAAAACTGGCGGATGAAATTTGAATTACTGTATATTGATGATCAGCTCTACCAGAACAGCCTTAGAGTGATCTGCAAGAGCATTATCAAGTCGATAGCGACTGTACTGAACTGCTTCCAGGCTGTCTGGGAAAGCTAACTAAATCTTCAACAAGATCATAGCCAGCATTGGAGTAACCTTCTTCTCCTATTCCTTTTCTTCTTCTTCTTTTACTACTACTACTACTACTACTACTACTACTACTACTACTTCTTCTACTTCTACTTCTTCTTTTTCTTCTTCTTCTTCTTCTTCTTCTTCTTCTTCTTCTTCTCCTTCTTCTTCTTCTTCTTCTTCTTCTTCTTCTTCTTCTTCTTCTTCTTCTTCTTCTTCTTCTTCTTCTTCTTCTTCTTCTTCTTCTTCTTCTTCTTCTTCTTCTTCTTCTTCTTCTTCTTCTTCTTCTTCTTCTTCTTCTTCTTCTTCTTCTTCTTCTTCTTCTTCTTCTTCTTCTTCTTCTTCTTCTTCTTCTTCTTCTTCTTCTTCTTCTTCTTCTTCTTCTTCTTCTTCCTTCTTCTTCTTCTTTCCTTCTTCTTCTTCTTCTTCTTCTTCTTCTTCTTCTTCGTCTTCTCCTTCTTCTTCTTCTTCTTCTTCTTCTTCTTCTTCTCCTTCTTCTTCTTCTTCTTTTTTACTACCCATTACACGGCGTTGGGAAATTGGAGTAGCCTTTGCTATTATCGTTATATTTCCGCTGTGTAACAGTATACTTGTACAATAAGAATGTGAAACAAGCAAAATTGCACTTCCATAACACTCTAGTCAATAATGCATGTAATAAACCAAAGATGATGTGGAAAATAATAAAAGAAAATTTAATGTTGAATGGTACAGCTGTTTCACATAAGAGAAATGTTAACTTGCGTTCCGAAAGCTTTAATTTGTATTATGTTGACAGCATACCTAATGTTTTGGCTGGAATTCCAAGTAGTTCTAACACTGTTTCTCACTATCTGGAAAATGTTAGGAGTAGGATTATCTTTTTCTTTTCATAATGTAACAGTGGAAGAAGTTTTGCTGTCTTTGAGCTCTCTTAGTGGTAGTAACTGTTTAGACATATTTCATTTAAATTCTTTCATATGTAAAACTACCAGTCAACATATATGTGAAGTGCTATGTCATATTTTTGATGTTTGTATAGACTCCAGTATTTTCCCTGATATGCTTAAGCTATCAAAAGTAGTACCAATTTATAAAAAAGGTGATCCTCAACTGTGTAGCAATTACAGGCCAATATCAATCGTGCCAATCTTTTCCTAAGTTTTAGAGTTTCTTATTGTTCAGCAGATGACTGAATACTTGGAGAGGAACAATTTACCATCATACAGGCAATATGGTTTCAGAAAGAACCATACCACGTGCCAGGCGGTAATGACTTTCATTCAGAATATCCTAAATGGTATGGAGGGGAAAAATTCTGTTAATACTAAACTATTTGGTATGTCTAGAGCATTTGACACTGTATCTCATAGCATTCTTCTGACAAAGCTTGAAAATTTAGGGTTCAATTCTAAATCTGTAGCACTTATAAGATCTTACTTAAATGATAGGTTCCAAGCAGTATCTTTTAATGGAGAAATGTCTAATTTTAAGCCTGTTGAAAATGGAGTACCGCAAGGTCCAATTTTAGGACCTCTATTGTTCATCATTTATATGAATGATCTACCAGGCAATATTAAGGATGAGAGCACAAAATGTTAAATGTATGCGGATGATGTATGTCTGAATATCATCACTGACCACAACATAAGTGGAACTGTTTTAAATGAAAAAGTAAATCTCATGTCGGATTGGTGTAGAGCTAATACACTAGCTTTGAATCTAAACAAAACACAAGAGCTATCTGTATCTTATAATAATCAAAATTCAGCACATTCTGTCAAATTTCTAGGCATTAATATTCAAAGTGATATGAAGTGGATGTCTCATATAGACTACACTATCCCAAAAGTCTCTAGAGGTACTTTTATGCTGAGAAGACTAAAGGAAGTAGTATCTCAGGAAATACTTATTAATGTCTACTATAGCTATGTCCACTCATATCTTTTATATAGTGCTGTACTATGGGGAAATTGTAAAGATGCTCATGCTCTGTTTGTATTACAGAAAAGGGCAATAAGAAACATGTGTAATGCTCCACCCCTCACGCACTGTAAACCATTATTTGTTTCGCTTAGAATTATGTGCTCACCCTGTATTTGTATATTCCAGTGTCTATTATTTGTCAAAACCAATCTGATTCATTTTACAACTCATTCTGCTATTCATTCTCACAATACAAGAGATAGATTGAACCTAAGAAATGAATATTGTCGCTACAAATCTAGTCATGAGAGTTTTAGGGCTTATGCTATTAATTATTACAATAAGTTACCATTATATGTAAGAGATTTTTAATTTAAAATTAAGGATTTTCTGATAAGAAACTGTTTTTATAATAATAATGAATATTTTCACTTTAATATGAATGACTTCTAAGATTGACATGTGATTTTATGTACAAATTGATAACCTATGTGATTTTTATGACGTGGCCTATACATGTATATACATATATGTCGTTGGCAATAAATGGATTTTGATTTCATTTGATTTGATTTATATAGTCGGGAAAAATTGAGTTTCAAGTATCAGCTGTCAGTGAATGGCCACATTTATTACCATGTGTTACAGAATTTTCTGGAAGTAAGGGTGGGCGTTTGCTGAGATGCACGTGACGCAGCCCACGCGAAGTAGCCAATCACAGCTCTTATTAACGACGAGAAGAGAGCTGTGATTGGCTAGCTCACGTGGGATGCGTCACGAGCTTCCCAGCATACGCCCGGCCTAGAGCCCACACAAGCTCATAGGCTTGTGCGTGGGTTATGAGTTGAATGTTGATGATGAGAGCTGAATACTGATTTTTAGGTAGTCGGAAACCGACGTCTTATCGTCTCCTCTAAAAGACGGGGTGGCCGTATTTGTTTGATTGTGCTGTGGTGAATGAATTGCTCTCCGGTTGAGTTTCGAACCCGGGTCTACCTGGTAGACAGACCGGCGCGTTTTACGAGTCAGGTGATGGTTCAAATCGAAATTCAGTTCAACTTTCTTGGAGAAACCGACCCTCAGTGAGCAGCAACATACTGTAGTCCGAGATAATCAATACTTGAAGATGATCAATAATAATTTATTCCCCAGAAAGGCGGACTCATAAGTTCATTCCGGCTTCACCAGACTCTAATCTGTCATGCACATTCACAGCCTTTACTACCTTTACTAAGTTAGGGATAGGTATAATCTGTTCAAGCAAAGAAGACATTCCAGCAAGATGGAAAATGAGAAAATCTCTGTTATACTCGTTCAAAAACCGTACATTTGATTTCAAATTTTAGGAAACATTCTGCTCTAGAATTTAAGAACAAAATTATGAGTTTTGGAATAATATTGACCGAGCTGCAGTCATTGTCCTATCCTGCAAGAATGTCTTCTCTGATTGGTCGGACTGTAGCCTCGTAATTATTGAGGAAAGTGTCTCACGAATTTGAGCCCGAGCGATTAGATTTGTAATCGCTAACTAATTAGGTTACTCAACCCCTGTAACATGGAAGTTGCTGAATAGGGTGGGGAAGGATGAAGGGATTATGGGGAGGGGGGTTGTTTGATTCGGAACATAGGTTAGCGAGAGCGCTCTGCTTCCTAAGTTCAACTTCCTGTTGCGAATTAATGACTCATCTCTCTCACTCCAACTCTCTCATTTCCTATCACTCTCTCTCTCTCCTTCTTTCTCTCTCTCCTTCTTTCTCTCTCTCGCTCTCTCCCTCTCCCTCTCTCTCTCTCTCTCTGCATATGCAAAAATCATAGATCAATAAATTATCCAAACAATATGCTACTTGCTTGTAATCTTACTTGTTGTGGATTAAAATATCTAAATGAAAAGGCGAAGTTTGGACATAGAAATGTCCCAAAATGGACATAAGAAATCAAATGCAAGTTGTGCATTGAAATATCTAGATGAGAAGGCGAAGTTTTTACATAAAAATGTCCCAAAATGGACATAAAAAACCATTCTTGGGACATTTTTATGCCCAAGCTTCGCCTTCTCATCTTAGTCCAGTCAAATTAAGCAAAAAAGTAAAAGTTGTAGGACTTAGCTAAAATTTGACAGATAAGATCAAAAAAGGGCACTAAATAACATACTAAAGGTCCCCAAGAGTCCCCAGTGAATTTTGACCGCCATCTTGAAAAAAAACGTAAAATTTACCTACTAGGAATTGTTTTTTCGTGAATTGTGGCCGAACCAAGCGTCGGACGAGGAAATTTTATAGGACCTTTTCTGTAGGCGATAGAATTTGAAAAAGAATAAGACCAATAGCAACTCTATATTTCAAATTCTCGATCTATGAAAAAATTATGAAATTTTTTAAAAAATTTATCTCAGAAACGGTTGATGATATAGAGTTGCAATTGGTCTTATTCTTTTCCAAATTTTATGACTGGACTATCTAGATAGGAGTATTTCAATGCACAACAAGTAAGATTGCAAGCAAGTTGCATATCGTTTGGATAATGATTTTGCATTGTATGTTTTATGATTTTTACATTCATATGTATTTCTCTCGTTTAATAGATTATAGAATATCCTGTGAAAATTTTAGTGTAAAATATCGAAATTATTGTGTAGGCTAACTCGTAAAAATAATAGAATAATCAGATTTGATGATAACCCTTGTAATCTAGAAACTAAGCATAAATATTTTGTTGCTATCTAAATGAATGAGAATCTAATCTAATCTCTCTTTCATTGATCTGAATCCTGCATTCAACTTCCAATTGGAAATCTTCGATATCATTCACAGTGTCAACTAATTATATGTGTATTTGATAAACTCTAACAATCATTATGATTGTGCAAATTTTCAAGGCTAAGTATTAATGGAACGGATACCTCTGTTGTTACAAACATATGATGGCATATTCAGTTGGACGTTTAGAAGCACACGAAGAACGGGACTTTGAAACTTACCCAGAATACGCCTAATTTTACATTTTCCAAATAGTTTGTTGTCCTGCGTTTTCTCAGATTTTCCGAGAACCAATCAGCAGAGAATATTGAAATCTTGTGGAAAGATTTGTCTTAGGTCTAGTAATGTTGTGCTCGAAATTTTTTTCAAAACCCTCCAGAGATTACGCCAGTAATCAGGTTTTTTCAAAAGTTCTAGATGTATCGCGAGTTTCATATCTTCTGCATTACTTGAACCTATCTTTCTATTCATAACCTTTGGCTGAAAAATAAATTTGGACCGGTAACCTCAAATTTTGGACTATTTTTGAATGGAAATGTGTTTTGAAATACCAAGGGCTATGCCTGTTCTTTCTTACCAATAGATTAATATATAAATAAATAATGTAAATTTAATTATTAAGCGAAATTATCAGATGAACTAATTAATTTAAAAGATACTGAATCACGTTTCAAACTATGTCCGATATTGATGTTCTCTTAGTTATTTTTGCATTTTGTAGAGCTATTTCAGATCTTTCCATGATCAATGCATCACAATCGTTCAAAATTTATGTACAGCTTTAGCCAAAGGAATTAAAAGTTATTCCCATGTACTTATCTAGAGTCTTAAAGTTCTATTACGAAGATTTCCAAATAACTGGCGAGTGAAGTTAGACCCTGTTAGTGTATGATGAACAGAGCAAATCCGTTCAGGCTAAAAGATTTCTGTTTCTCCCAAATACTATTGACACTGCTGGGAGTCCAGGGGGTGAAGCCCTCTAGCTAGACAGATAAGGCGAGCAAAGCGAGTGAATGAATAAATCTACTTATTTAATCTCTAAGGGTTTTCCAATACACAACACGAAGTCGGCCGTAAGAGCCAATCACAGCTGATGATGTTTAGGCTCAAGGACAAGACGAAAATTGTGATTGGCCGTCGTGTAATTTCGTACATTGGAAAACTTACAAGATGCAGACTATTGAACATCAACTCTTGGAACGCTCAAGGAACAGACGAGATTGAACAATATTTAGCACCCGCTCCACTTTCTTAAACAACTTATTCCGGTCACGAAGCTCATTACAGGCGTGGATCGCTCACTGGCGATGAATTAGTCACTGTCATTGGCTGGATAAATGAGCCAATGACCGCTCGTCTTCCAGTCAGCGTCGAATGGAAGGCATGTGAATGACTCTACCGGTGATTATGGTCATTGAATTTCTCACCAAAAAGAATCGATAACATTGAGAAGATGAAAAGAGGAAAAAAGGAAAAGGTGATGATGATGACGACGTTGAAGAAAGAAGAAGTAGACGACAATGAAGAAAAATAATAAAAAGAGGAAGAAAAAGAATTATTTCCATCTTCCTTCTTTGAGATCTTTTTCTACTTATTTTTAATCTCTTAATTGACTTTTGCTTTGAGATTTATTAATTATTTATCATTTGTAATTAAAATTAGCAAAGGTATAATATGTAGAAATGATAAAATAATAATAACCGTATTTCAATTCTTCATACATTCCTGTATTTCGCCGTTCAGGCGTAGGTGTTGTTGGGAAATGAATATTATTAATAATGTTCCTCAACTTTGTTTGTCCCATGCTGAAAACTATGTCTTTGACTGACGAACCGAGAATTTATGCCTAGTTTGCGATATTTAATGCAAAACAACGCAGATAGCTGCGTGGGGGTTCCACCTGTAACGCATTGGCGGCTCGTACTCACGAAACAGGTGAAGTGCTCGTATCTATTACTGTACAGCACTTCACCTCTTTCGTGGGCACGAGCCACCAGTGCGTAGCTTTTAACTCAATTAAGGCGGAGAGTCAATACTAAATTATAAAAGGAATAACTCAGAAAATTAGTTATAGATGAATTCGAAATCAGTACTTTGTTAAACTATAAGCATGCAAAGTGATTTGATTGAAGTTTGAACGCTAGTAAATAATAATCCAACAATATCGTTGCAATCTTATAACTTTGGAACTCATAAAAGTAAATTAGTCTCTTTGAAACTGGAACCACAGAGTGATCAGGTACAGTCTCTCCAAGCAGGGAAGACATTCTGACAAAATGGTAAAATGACTCCAGCACGGTCAATATTGGTTGAGGAATCAACAATTTGGTATTTAATTGTAGGGAATATACAGATCTACATTTTGAGACCAATTGATTTATTTTTGAACGAATATCGACAAAGCTAGAGTTATTTTCCCATCTTTCCAGAATGTCTTCTTTGCTTGCACAGACTATATTTCCAGAATTATTGATATATTGCGGGTTGCAATATATTTTCCCATCTTTCCAGAATGTCTTCTTTGCTTGCACAGACTATATTTCCAGAATTGTTGATATATTGCGGGTTGCAATATATTTTCCCATCTTTCCAGAATGTCTTCTTTGCTTGCACAGACTATATTTCCAGAATTGTTGATATATTGCGGGTTGCACATCTTTCGCGTTCATTCACCCAATCCTTATATATCATTCATACTGCTAATGAGTTGATATTGCTAGTATTGTTAATATAGTTGATATTGTTAATATAGTTGATATTGTTAATATTGCTAGTATTGTTAATATTGTTCATATTTATATTATTCTTATTCAATAAGAATGGAATGGAAAAGCTAAAAGTCTACTAGACCATATGTAATCGAATTTGGCAGGCATATGACGCACATTAGGAACGCGTTTTGAAAATTTTTATTTCCCAAAGATACGACCAGAATCGAAATCAATGAACTAAAATTGTTCAAACTTCATACACAGGTTAACTGACGTATAGTCTGTCCAAGCAAAGAAAACCCTCTGGCAAGATGGGGAAATTACTCCAGCTTGGTCAATAATCATTCAAAAATTATGAATGTGGTCTTAATAGTAAAACAAGTTGATGATTTTTGACCCAATATTGACCTTGCTTGAGTCAATCTCTTATCTTGCTAGAGGGTCTTCTCTGCTTAGACAGACTATATGAGAAGGTACTGTAGTCATGTAGGCTACTCAGTTTTATAGTCTGAGTTTGAATATATATAAATAATTGGCGAGTGATATGATGAAAAAAAATCCGTTTGAACGGAATTTGCAGGCGAGCGAAGGGGACCTGTTTGTTTCATCAACACTGCTGGTCGTCTAGGGGGCGGAGCCCTCTTGCTAGATGGATAAGGAGAGCAAAGTGAGTCTGCCGGATAGTTATTAATATCAATTTCAGTACAAATTACCTCAACTAAAAGTAACAAAGGTCTCTATGGAAATTTAAAACCTCTTTGAAACAATCTAGCTGCTTTATCAAGTTAATGGCATTCCGTGTCAGAAATTCATTCACTTTAAGAAAAAACGATAGAAATATCATCCAGTACCATCACGGCTGATTGAAAGGCACCTCTTGGTTTTCGTCACTTTTTCTCTCTCTCTCTCTCTCTCTCTCTTTCTTCCTATCTCTCTCGTTCACAAAAGTTCTATTGTTTTCTCACTATTCTTTTTATCGTCATAGTTACCCTTCACTGTTTTTATGGTCATTTGCCGGGCAATCATCCAATTTTCTAGCCAATTTTCGCGTTTCTTAAAGCACGAAACAATAATTCATTTTCACCAAAACTTTTACGTTCTGCGAGCATGAAGGTGGTTATGGGGGAAGGAAGAAGAGTAGAAGGGGATGGAGAAGAGAAGGAGGAGGAGGAGAAGGAGGAGGTGGAGGAAAAACAGGAGTAGAAAAGAATCAGGAAAAAGTAGATAAATGAAAAGAAGTTAAAGAAGGTAGAAAGAAATAAGGCGAATGATTAGAAAGATAATGGTGGAAGCATGAAGAAAGCACTGGCTCACGAAACAGTGAAGTGCTGTACAGTAAAAGATGGGAACTTCACCTGTTTTGTGAATACGAGCAGCCAGTGAAAGAAAGGATTCAATAAAAATATTGATTGATCTTTTACCATCCTCATACTCAATTTATTTTATCGATGGTGGAAGTTAGCTCTGCCTCTTGTTCTTGACGGAGTTTACTAAATGCATCTAATGTTTCTTTCAATTCTGAAAACATCATCTAAGCATGGATAAATTACAACTTTTATTGACAACATCAGCTGTTGGAGCACACAAGGAACAGACGAAACCACCTTTATTTCCGGCTTCAGTGACACGAATACAATCTCAACTACTCAACCACCTGGAGGTGATTTTTTCCCCACACAGAAATATACAATTGAAAATCGATCATAAAGTTCAATGAAAGTATATACATGGAGAGAATCGATTAATTTGCCCCGATCTGATTGCCTTATTCATAATATTAGTGCTGTCCAACTAAGGTTATCGACTCTTACTGTTTTTTTTAAAGAATCAAAACGTATTACTCTGTCCTCATTTTTTCATGTACAACAAAATAATCTACAAGTGTTTGTTTTATCACTGTCACAATGCACTATCAACAAACCAAAATTACTAAACCAAATATTCTAAATGTTGTAGAAGTTACTTTCAGTGTTGTTCCTGTTGAAAGGGGTTGGAGAGATGTTGTGATTGGGTTCGAGTTTGTCTGAAAACCCACATGAGAATTGAAGAAGATTGTAAAAGTATAGGGTCTGGTGGGTGAAAATTTAATTTCAACATACTCTACTGTTATGACAGCGTTTTACACCAATCCTAACAATGTGAGTTTACAGGCTCTATAGATCAAGCAACCCTTGAATTAGCTTTTTTTTGTCGTGCATTGAACAATTTGTATGTACACATTAAATACACACTTGATTTAGTTTTTTTGGCGAGCATTGTACGATTTGTTTGTACACATATTAAATATATTCACCACATATTTTCTGTCTGAATTGGGTGGAAAGCAGATAATATTTTATAGTGAAAACCGTAATCCAAATCCAGCTATTTTCACATCCATTCCAGCTCCAACCCATTCTGCATTTCGCGGACAATGAAAAATGTGAAAAACCATTAGAAAAGGCTGTTCAACGACTGTAATTATAACCATAATCCTCCTCCTTTCTATTCACATTCTGTGTTGCAAGTGGATGTGATAGTGGTGGTCGAACGTAGGGGGAAAGGGGGGGGTGTTGGATAAGCGACATCTTTCTGACCCCATGGTGCGAGAAGGTTTTTAATTTTTATGTTTTCCGAGCGTGTGTGTGTGTTTCTGAGGAGCCAGCTTTGTTTGAAAATGAGCGCGCCAGCTTTCCAGCTTTGTTTGGGGTGCCCTGTATTATAGGTGTGGAGAGTTTTTGTGGTGGGGAGGGGGTAGGATGTTTGAAGAGGAGTATTCAGCGAGAGCGCTTTTTCAATTGCGGGGAGGCGAAAATGTTTGTGGGCGGGTGTAGTGGGGCTGAACGCTGTTGACCTCAATGATAGGGGATGTGTAGTAGTTTCCCCACCCTCTCAGTGCTCATCACTTTCATATTTTTCTCGTACTCTTCGCTTACTCTTTGATAAAATTCCATAACTTCTTTTTTTTCCATCACTTCTACTCCTCAACCTTCTTGCTCTTGAAGCGATAGGGAATGGGTACAAGAATATAGTCTGTTCAAGCAAAGAAAACATTATGGCAAGATGGGAAAATGACTTCAGCACGGTTAATATTAATTCAAAGAATAAAATTTGATCTCAAATTGTAAGAAACATTCCGATCTAAAGTTTGACACCAAATTGAAGATTTATGAACCAATTTTGATTGAGCTGGAGTAATTTTATCATCTTGCTAGAATATTTTCTTTGCTTGGACAGACTGTACAGTGTACATGTTTGGATCATGAACATGATGACCAGTGAATTTATAGATTTATTAGATATAAATATAATTGATAGAGTTATCATGTTCAGTGTTTCATAATGACTTTTTCAATCATCATGTAGCCTATTTTACATTATTAAGTTATCACCCTAGTTTATCACAAAAAAGTTACTTACCTTACCTCACCTAGGTTGCTGCCACTACCTTATTTTTTGACTTCGATAGATTTTGCTATACTAGGGCTATCTACTAGTATCCACCCAACCAGTTAAATAGTGGTATTTCTTGTTGAATCGTATCAGCCGCTATCTTTTTCCAATATACAACAATTATAGCAATGACAAGTTTAGGTTGAAAGAATTAGCAATGTCTGTGAGATGCATGGAAATCAATGCTCAGGCAATGCCAATTCTGCCGATTTATATAACAGGCTACTACGACTCAACTGATTGTGTAAATACACCTTTAATACACGTTAGGGATGAACAGCTAGTGAGTATCCCTTAAGATAATATTATTGTTGTATTGGTGGGGACGTCATTTTTCAAAGTATTCTATATCATATATCAGCAGATGTTTTCAGGCATTTTTCTTCCTTTTGTTTTCGGGGGATTGATCTGTGGTCGGGATAAAAGCCTGGGGCAAGTGAAAGGGCTATGGGGTGATAGAGGGGGGGTTGAATAGCCATATAAATCTTCTCTCCTGCGGTGGTCGTTAAAGGAGAAAAGCAGAGTAACTGGATCACATTGCTCTCCTCTCCCTCTCAATCCTCTTTTTCTTCTTCTCTTCCTCACGATCGTATCTTCTTCTTCCATTCCGTTTTTACATGTTTTTCTTCCATCAACTTCCTCATACTCACTGCTTTATTGAAAAATAAATGAAAATCAAACACCCTTTTAAAAAACTTTGAGACTTTTGTCCACATTGATGATGGCCTGATGTGCCAAAACATGTCTAATAATTTTAAAGTTTTTTAAAAGGGTGTTTCATTTATTTTTCAAACAATTTCAAATAGCCCTAAGTTTTAAAGTTCAGTTTTCTCTGCTCTATGCTTCTCTCAAAAATTCTCTACTAGTTCATCTCCTCTCTCTACACTTCCTGAATAGGAATCCTCCTATTCTTCTTCACTTCCTCACAATACTATCTTCTTCTCCCATTTCGTTCCTGTATGTTTTTCTTCCATCCACTTCTTTATACTCTTAGCTCTATGCTTCTCTTAAAAATTCTCTACTAGTTCATCTCCTCTTTCTACACTTCCTGAATAGGAATCCTCCTATTCTTCTTCACTTCCTCACAATCCTATCTTCTTCTTCCATTCCGTCTCTATATGTTTCTCTTCCATCAACTTCTTTATACTCTCTTCTCTATGCTTCTTCTCTCAAAAATTCTGTGCTAGTTCATCTCCTCTTTCTACACTTCCTCTTCTACTTCGACTTATTTCTGGTTCTTCCTCCTTCTCCTCATCTTATGAATGAAGCTCATAGACTTAAAGTCTTACATGTTCTTCTAGGACTTTCTTAATTTCTATGTACTGTGTTCTCTGTACGATTTAATGTGTACAAAAAATACATGGCCTACATTAGTAATTCGAATTTCGAATAAAACGTGATGGATATATAAATTCTTCATATTCATAATATTCTTTCATATATTATCATGCGTGTTTTTCCCTGTTTCCCCTTCTCATCGACTAATTTTCCGTGTCTTGATTATTCTCCGGGCTTTTCCCTCTTCCCCACCTCTAATTTCATTTTCCTCTCATCTTTCTTCTCCTTCCACCTATTCTAAATTTCTTGCTACAACCAGTCGCTCTCATTACTTCTCCTATTGTCATCCATAACACAACTTTTTCCTCGTTTATGAGATTACTATGTTTGATATTAGAGATTTCTCTAAAAGAAAGGAAGAGGAAGTGAGAGAGGAGAAGAAGGAGGAAAAAGAGGTGGTGGGAGGAGGGTGGAGGAGGAGAAAGAGGAGGAAGAGATGGAGGGTGAGGAGGAGGAGGAGGAGGAGGAGGAGGAGGAAGAGGAGTAGGTGGGGAAGGAGAAGAAGGTGGGTGGAGTAGGTGGAGGAAGAAGAGGAGTAGGAGGAGGAGGAGGAGGAGGAGGTGGAGGTGGAGGGGAGTGGGAGGATGGGGTGGTGGAGGGAGTGAAGAAAGAGGAGTTGGAGGAGCAGGAGAAGGAGGAGGAGATAAAGGAGGAGGAGATGAAGGGGGAGGAGGAGGAGTAGAAAGAGGTGGGAAAAAAGGGGGAAAAAAGGGAAGAAGAAGAAGATGAAGAAGAAGAAGAAGAAGAAGAAGGAGTGAAGAGAGGGAGTAATGAAGGAGGAAGGGGAGGAGGTGGAAGATTAGTCGGAAAAGCAGGATTAGGAGGAGGTGGAGAAGGTGAAGGAGGAGGAGGATGAGGAGGAGGAGGAGGAGGATGAGGAGGAGGAGGAGGAGGAGGAGGAGGAGGAGGAGGATGGAGAGGAGGATGAAGAGGTGGAGGATGAGGTGGAGGATGAGGAGGAGGGTGAGGAGGGGGGGTGAAGAGGGAGGTAGGTGAGGAGAAGAGAGGGAAGAAGAAGAAGAAGAAATGAATGGAGGAGATGAAGGAAGAAATGAAGAGAGATGTAATGATGGAGAAAATAAGAAGTAGTAGCCTAGAAAAATGGAAGAAGAAGGAGGCAGAGTTTTCCAACTTTCCTTCGTCGTTCTACTCATTCTTCCCTTACATTCTCACATTCAACCTCCCATTCCCCCTCACACCATTTAGTTCTCAGTCATCCCGTTATTGGCATCATCGATATCAAATAAAGTTGATCGATGGCACTTCCCAACCAAAACGGCACCTCAAGAAAAGAGAAATTATTCTTCAAGGAATGTGTCTCAACAAGAGACAAAATTCGCATTGCTCTACCATTATTGCACTGTGCGATCATTATATTATCGAAAACTCAACAAAAATTTATATTCCTGTATGTATCTTTTTTAATAACCTTGTACACTAATTTTAAACTTGAAAAAATTGTTGCACTGTGCATACATGGAGTACAATGCTGCTTTAGTTTGCTTTGCAAATAAAAAAGGGTCTTCTTAGCTTGGATTGACTATGCCTAATGTGCAATGTAGCCGATCAATCAATTAAGCCTGAAACTCCTATCATTGAGGGCTATGCGGACGTGCATTATCCACTCATCAACCAGTTAAGTCTAGGTATTCTGTTGTTCAATGGTATCCGTTTATCATTTGTAATTGCTTAGTAATACTTCAATTTGACTCTCTCACACACATTCAAAGTCTGTCCAAGAAAAGAAGATCCTTGGGGAAGATGGGAGAATGACTCAATCACGGTCAATATTGGTTTGAAAATTATCAATTTGATCTCAAATTTGAGAAAAAAATCTAATTTACTATCAAGACCACATTTATAATTCTTGAACAAATATTGACCAAGCTGGAGTCAATTTCCCATCTTCCCAGACGGTCTTCTTTGCTTGGACGGACTATAATGCCTAGTTTATACGATGCCAATTGGCGAGAAAATTGTCTCCTGATATTTACAGCTGATGTGAAGTATTGAATCTATTCATTTTATCTATTGCCCCCAGCATCATTTGTCTCATCACAATTGCCTCGCTAATTGGCATCGTATGAACTAGGCATGAATGTGTTTGAGAGTCAATTTGATTCGATTACTAAACAATTACAAATGATAAACGGATACCACTGAACAACAGGATTCCTGGACTCAACTGGTTGATGAGTGGATAATGCAGGTCCGCATAGCCCTCTATGATAGGAGTTTCAGGCTTAATTGATTGATTGGCTACATCGGCCACTGGCTGACATATTCAACAAGAGTCTCTCAAATGGAATCTTCCCAAATTTAATGAAAGAGGTTTGTGTCAGACCTTTACATAAAGGAGGCGATAAACTTGCTCTGAACAACTATAGGTCGATAGCATTAGTCAACAACACATCAAAGATTCTAGAGAAAATAGTGGAAAAGTGTATAGTTGATTTTCTTGAGTCGAAAAATTTGTTGTCATCCAATCAGTTCAGGAAACATTTTTTTTTTGTCCTTTATTACTAATCAAATGTAAAAATTAGTCCATGAATATTATTATATTAATTAATTTTTTAAATTATTTTTATAACTCTAACGCCGTGTAAAGCAATGTATTTGTGGTTTCCCAACACATATTTTATATTGTGGGGCCACGAAAAAATATATCTTTTTTGCAATAAAGTCTAAATTGTTACTTAAATTCACATCATGAAATCTTACCTGTATATTGTTAATTTCTTACTAATAAACTCCTCTGGAAGAATTGTTTTTCTCCCAGAGAAATTATTATTATTATTATTATTATTATTATTATTATTATTGCACATTAGGCATAGTCAGTTCAAGCAAAGAAGACCCTCTGGCAAGATGGGAAAATACTCCAGCTTGGTCAATATTTGTTCAAGAATTATAATAAACGTGGTCTTAATTGGGTAGATTAGTAGTAGATCTCTTTATATTGTATAGTTTTTGAACTAGTGCAGTAAAAAGATATCATTGTATCTCAAAAAAACCCTATTTATGGGAAAAATGACCTCCAAAAAATTGATGCATGCTTGTATTGAGATTTTATTTGGTTATCTCGAAGGGTTCAGAAGATAATTATACTCATTTGTAAGCAAAAAATGACATTTTTTGGTACATGATGAGAAAGTCAATTTTGCCTCAGCAATGAATTTTGACCGAATTCAACAAATGATAAATGAATATAGACCAGAGGCGTAGTCTCAAAACTTACATCAGGCTAGCTCTCCTTGCAATCGAAAACCAACCCCCCCGCCACTACTGTCGATATTGACCCTCTAATTACGAGATATAAAAAATTTCAAGCGTATATTTAACATTGCAATAATTAATAGGGGGTTTGTAAAAAAATATTTATCCCACAAGATAATGACTCTGAATAATAATAAAAAATCTGAAATATTCCTTTTCCTCCAACTACCACACAACAAAAAAAAACTCAGTTATGAAACTTAAATATCTAGTACTCGTTGTGTGCTAAAGATACAGTGCCTCAAACATGTCAGACAAGCAAAAAAAAGTTGAATTTTGAGTTAACATATATGTAATATATGTGTATATATCTTAAATTCTCACCTCATTCGTTGATTAAAACCTTTCAGTAGCAAATTGTTCACTACATCACTCTCATCAACACTCATTTTCACAAGTCACAATACAAACGTACATGCACTGTTTACGTAAATTATTTGATTCACATAAATTAAACAACTGAAAACAACCCAAATTCATATTAAACAACGTTGGGAAACGCAAACACACAGTGCTGAAAGATAGGCTACCAAACCGTCAAATGTACACACATGACTGATTACTTAAATTTATTTAATGCGCTTTTACTAATAAATCCAACTGAAATTAAACGCAAATTCATATTAATCAACGTTGGAGAACGCGAAAATACCGTGCTGTAATGAACCGAACCGTCAAATTTAACACCAAACAAGAACTACCGATTGACATTGCACGTGTCAATTGAGCACGTGTTGATTGACATGCTCAACGTCTGAACTAACCTAGGAATGCAGAAGAACAAGCAGCCCGCTTCAAACCAGAAGCTCGACTTCGGCAACGCCACTCTATCTTACTAAGTTTCTAGAGTAAAGATGCATAGAGGCAAGATTCATAGAGAGCCTCAGTTTCGATGTTTTTGCTTTTTGATGTAACGGTAGCCACCCGACAATTTGCCGCCAATTCGCTTCGGCTGCAGTCGGCTGTGGTCGTAACCCGTTTGGGCAAGCGAGCTCTGACAATTGAGCTAGCGTTGAGCCATTTCCACTTCAGTAGATACCGTGCTCACTCCCACCCCGTCTCTCTCTTCCATACACGACTTTAACATTACTTATATGGGCTGTTGGACTACCGCGCTAGCCTTAGCTTGTTTGATTGGAGAACTTGCGTTGTGTACGTCACTTGGACTCGTCGCGCTGCAGCACTCGCGCGAAAATTGAAATAATACTTTAACGCTAGTACTTTTTTCAAATATTAAAAAGTCTCGAATATATAATCTAAATAGAATTTTTTCTATAAAAACTTGGGCTCCGCAGCTAGCCTAGCTAGCCTAGAGAATACGCCACTGATATAGACCGTCTTGATAAGCTGAGAAGAATGAGCTATGGATTGTTGAGATCCGATGACTTTAACAATAGATGTATCCTTAGTTTGAGATCCTTGAAAGGACTCATATTATCTAGCCGTTATTGAATTAGCAAGCCGCTCCTTACTGGCAGCTAGTTACACGTCTCGTTTAAACACCAACAAGCCAGGTTATAAGACAGTAGCAAGCCTCAGGTAAGTAACAAGCCCCGGGACAGCTACAAAGAAAGTGACTTGTGAACCTACCAGCTTGTAGAGGGACACGTCACAGTCTACAGCGCTTCTAGTGACAAATTTGGAACCTTTTTACTACAGCGCTCCTAGAGAGAAGTTTTGAAATCTATTTACTACAGCCGTTGACTATCTACTCTATTAATCTAAGTACTCTAATTGTTTGAGATTTCTCTTGGAAATGAATAGATGACTGCGACAAGCTGACATTTAAAAGTGACTTCTTAATAATTCGTCTAAACGCCCACAAGCGCCTCCAAGGTTAGTAGAAGCTGGTAAGTAGAAAGCGACTGTACAAATGACTTGTAAAAAGCGACTTGTACACGTCTCGTCTAAGACCCCCTTTGTTTACTGGATTATTGAAAGCAGTTAATCCACTATCGATTCATTTAATAGTATTAATAGTAATAATATTATTGCTATTGAAAGAGTAAACACTCATTACGCTGCAATTTGGTGTACGAATTGAAACGGTTGTTGTCGTTGAATCTTGTATGACCCCTCTCATTCACTTTGTGGATCATGAATTATTGCCACTGCTGCATGCTATTCACTGGACAACATGAATATTCATGTCTCTCTTCGTGATCTCGCTCCTCATCTGCATATACGTCCACTTTCCTTTTCTGACAAGAGCTGCTAAGGAAGTAAGAGAGGAGAGCTGAAGGAGGAGTAGAAGGGGGAGGAGGAGGTAAAGGAGAGAGTGGAGAAGGAGGAGGTGAAGGAAAAGGCGAAGTAGGGGATGTGGGAGAAGGAGGAGGAGGAGGAGGAGGAGGAGGAGGAGGAGGAGGTACAGGAGGAGGAGGAGGTACAGGAGGAGAAGGAGAAGAAGAAGTAGAAGGAGGAAGACAGGAAGAGAAGGAGGAGGGGGAGAAGAAGAAAAAGGTGAGGAAGGAGGAGGAGGCAAAGTAAGAGAAGAGAAAGGAGTGGGAGGAGAAGAAATAGGAGAAGCAGAAGAAATAGAAGAAGTTGAAGACGTAGGAGAAGGAGGTGGAGGATAAGAAGGAAGAGTGAAGAAGAAGGAGGAGTAGGAGGTAAAAAAGGAGAAGGAGGAGGAGAAGGAAGAGAAGGAGAAGGAGGAGAGGGAGAAAAAGGAGAAGAAGGAGGAGAAGGAGGAGAAGGAGGAGAAGGAGGAGAAGGAGGAGAAGGAGGAGAAGGAGGAGAAGGAGGAGAAGGAGGAGAAGGAGGAGAAGGAGGAGAAGGAGGAGAAGGAGGAGAAGGAGGAGAAGGAGGAGAAGGAGGAAAAGGAGGAGAAGGAGGAGAAGGAGGAGAAGGAGGATGAGGAGGAGAAGGGGGAGAAGGAGGAGTGGGAGGAGAAGGAGAACAACAACAACAACAACAACAACAGCAACAATAATCTTAGAGTAGCACTGTTATGATTTTTCCAGGTAACACTGTGAGTAGATCGCACGGAAATAGTCCTGTAGAACTTGATGCGACGTTGTTAATTCAGCAGATTCTGGATATCTACTTTACCTCATGCACGATCATTCAAAACGGAATGAACAAATGTTTTGCTAGTGTGTGAGTATGAGTACGTGCATGGTGTGGTTACCATGGCTACGACAAACCTTAATCTATAAACGACGTATTGTATACTTGTCAAGCATTTAGTATTTGTATAGTTGTTCCAAGCACAGAAGAGCCTTTGGCAACATGGCTGCCATTTACTGCTGACATTAGTCAAAATGTAAATTGTTCTAACATAACCAAATTTGGGGAGAAATAGTACAAGACTTTTTTTTCTGTCCTAGGTCATAATTATGTTATGATTTGATCATATGTCAATAATTGAGTAAATTAATGAATAAAAAATATTTTAATTCGTGAAATCAATATAATTATGATAAGTGCAAAAACAGTAGGTTGGCTGAAGTGATTTTTCCCTGAAAATTTCAGTTCTGCGCATGCGTAGTTACACTCTCACTCCCCTCCGCCATCTTGAAAGAGGCTAGTTTGTTCTTGGCACAACTATAAGTCGTTAATTTTTTCGTCGTATCGTTGCTATGTTCTTTCATTGCAATATTAGCAGTCCTGTTCATTGACGTCGTTAGTTTGTTAATCCCGTCTAAAGTCATTGTAAATGAGGTATACCTTTTAAAAAATCAATAATTGAAAATTATATTCATAATTTAGCAAAGACTGTGAGTGCGGATGGTGAGATGTGACTATGCTGTTCCAGTTTCCATCGGACTACTTTAATGCGTTCTACTAGTATGAATGTGAACTTACCCGGGAGACCAGTTCACAAAGTTGTGTATTCTGTGTCGCGGGGCTAGACGTCAAGTGATTGCCTACTATTCATGTCACGTTCTTGAAAGATTTCAAAAAGCACTTTGTTCGGAAGATGGCAGCATTCGAACAGATGCCCCACTCCAAATAACAATTTATCCATCTGCATACGATTTTTCCAGAAGGAGAGAGAGAGAGAGAAAGTGTGTGTTTCAGATTTTAGATGTGGATTTAAGATTCTAGATGCAGATTCTAGATGCAGATTTCAGATTCAGGTGTCTTTATTAATGTAGATAATAACAAAACATCTCAGCATAGTATTTAGATTGCAATCGAATAATATAAAAAGTAGGCCATAACTCTATACAGAAATAACTAGTAACTAGAAACTAGTAACAAGTAACTAGTAAATAGTAACTGGTAAATAATTATAAGTAGTAACCAGTAACAAGTAAGTAGTAACTAGTGAATAGTCACTATAGTTACATGAATATATCAGGTATGTTCCATTGATACACTATGTATCAGATACGTATATGTATGTACATATCTGATACTCATCTGATGCGTATCTGATACGTGAAAATGTCCGCTTCTGAGATACATATTATTCAGGTATTAATTATATATATCCGATATGTATCACCCTCATGACTTGGATATACATCTGATATGTATCCAGCAAAAAAAAAAAAAAGACAAAATACTTTGTTCATCAATGATATAAATATTATCAAATTATAATACTGATATTTGTAATTGTTAGAATAGAATCATAATAATACAGTCAATCCCATTTGTAAATACATGAATAGATGCATACGAAATATACTTTACCACAAAATACTGAATGCAATCAATAGCCTACACATTCAATTTTAGCATTGGATCAGTTTCAAATCAATTCATAAATGAAACACAGATTTATATAAGTAATATATTGTAATATTACATTTAAATGAACAATTTTCATTCTTTAAAAAGTCCTATTCTGGTTTCGTCTCCACGATCACATCAGCTTACATTTCATCACATCTTACAACAGAAAAGTTTAGTTCAGAAAGAGCACAAAAGCAGAGGCACAGTTACTAAAAAATGCATTGTGGGTATGTTTAGCGGATACGTATCTGATACATATCAGGAAGTATCAGGAGATACGTATCAATTGTGCCTCAAATAATATGTATCAGACACGTTCAAGGTACATATTTTGTAATACATACTTCAAGGATTACATTGATATGTACTTAATATGTATCGGATACTTTCTGTGCTATGTGGGTACTAACTAGTACAACTCAATAATTATTATTCAACATAAAGGTATACCGTATATGAACGCGAAAGTCATGGAAATTTTTAACAGGAAACCGATGTTGAATTTATATAATTGGCAATCATTCTATTATGATTGAATTATATAGATTAAAAGGCGAAGTTTGGACATGAGAGACGTTTGGAGAGTGAGAAAGAATGTATGTTAGAAAAAGAGAGAGTGAGTAACAGAGGGAGGTTAGATTAGATTAGATTAGATTTCTTTATTCAAATAGACAATAACAATACATTCACGCTTTAATTCTGGATTACTTAAATAAAGTACGTAATAATATAAAGGAGTAAGTGTATTTCTATTATACAGAAATGAATATACAGTAGCTATTACTTCTATATAAACGTCACGAGCTGAAAACATAGTAACATTATTCAACAAACACGGATACACATGAACGCGAAATTATAGAAATTTTATTAAAATATATTTAATTGGCAATCTTTTAAATTACGACTGGAAAATTGTCTAGATGAAAAGGCGAAGTTTGGACATAAAGATGTCCATTCTTGGGAAAGGACAACAAAGATGTCCTTTCCATTAACACTTGGCCTTAAGCCAAAGCAGGAGGGGGGAAGAAAGAGAGAGAGGTTAGATTAGATTACTTTATTGGAATAGATAACATAATACAGCGTAGATTCTACATTGCAATATAGATGAGTAAAACAAATTTTTCAATAAATTTCACAAAATAGAAACTTCAGTAAAAATTCGAATAAAACGGTAATGTAAAGAATACAAAATTCATACAAAAAATAATTCAAGGTTCACAAAACGGATTAGGAATGTGCATTATCTAAGTGGAAAGGTGAAGTTTAGACATAAACATATCCATCATGTTTTATTTTTCTCCTGGCAAGATTGAAACCGTAAGCCTAACCAGGCCAACACAATTACATAAAACAAATGATAGTAGTCTACTTCTAAATCAAAAACATTAATACAAAATAATAAAGCATATTGAAATGTTAACAAAGTAGTCCTCTTTTATCTTTTGAAAATAATGATTAATTTTTCATATAAGACGGTCCTATTGATAAAAATGTTTCACATTCATTTAGTACAATCACAGATTGATAATTTCACGCAAAAATTGTAGTAATAAAATCAACACATCGAGTTCACTTGACACTAGAACGATAATAATTGAAGATAGATCATCTTCTCACTTTTGAATAATTAATCAGTTCATCAACGTTGCCCAATCAAACTCTTTTAAATCGAATTAGATAGATCCTTGATTCTTGTATAGAATTCTTCACTACAATATTAACAACTCAATATACAAAATAAAATCAACAAACTTTTTTGTAAATAAAACTGAACTAGCTCCATCATTATCAATGCATCTCACTAGCAAATATCAACTCTTATAGTGCTCATAAGCTCTTCAAATCATTTTCGTTGTTTATTATAAAAGGTTTGTCGTTCTCTTTCTCTCTCATCATTTTCTCTCTCATCTCATATTTTATAATAATGCTGTTGATAATTTTTATTTATTAATTTTTTTTTCAATATTATTAAATTTTGTATAATGATTCTGATGTTGCCATAGGTCTCCTCAGACCTGGCAAAGG
Organism: Sogatella furcifera; assembly: GCA_017141385.1. NCBI lineage: Eukaryota > Metazoa > Arthropoda > Insecta > Hemiptera > Delphacidae > Sogatella > Sogatella furcifera. The sequence goes on along the minus strand of CM029553.1, from coordinate 10,120,387 downwards.
AGATTATAATCAATCAATCAATCATCAGAATTTATCCATTGCTGCACCATAAGAATTTATAGTTTTTCTCCTTTTTAATGACTTGCTGAATTGAATAGTTTTCTATTGATCGATGTGAGATTCTCATTAACATAAATAGGCAATGGTGGTGATCTACATCCCTCCAAGTCTTTATTCACTTACTTCTACATTTTTTTATAAACGAAATTTTATCGACATTTCTTAAAAATTCCACTATAATTATTCCTGGGCGTTGGAATCGTGATCTCATTCGATAGCAGTTCGAAAATGAATCGGCTGCTACATTCAGATCAACACATTTTGCCACTGCTGAAATTGTATCAATTAAATTCTCATTTTCCTTTGCTGGTATACCATGTATCTCTACAATTCATTCCCTACAAATTTGATCGGCATGATTCAATTCATCTTTGAGTGTCTGAACCTCTCCTCTTGATGCCGAGTTCTCTACTCCCAGTTTCTCTATGCTTGTCTCTAGGCCTTGTCAAATTTGGAAGTATAAACTTCCAGTTTCTTTGACAAATCCTCTTGTGATTTAGAATGGTGTTCAATTGGGGAAATGAATTTTCTATGATGTTCGAATTGTTCCTTTTGTAATTGCAACAACTTTGAAATAACATCTTTCAATGAGACATCATCAGGAATTTCCTTTTCTACTTCACACTCGCACTGTGGGCAAATCAATTTTAAAGTTTTAGACATTTTAGAATATTTTTATTTAGAGATATTCACACACTTCAAATGGAACACCTCTTTACATTTGTTGCAATGCAACCGATACGCATTATGAGCGAAGCCTATGTCACAAACTTGACATTTAGCTTCAACTGAAGAACATTTACAAGGATCATCGTAATTGACAACAGCTTGACATACAGAGCAATTCATTTTCGTATTAATGAGTTGTGGTCAGCAAGAAAATAATTTTAATCAGTTGAAAAAAAAATCAGAATTATAATTGACTATTTGCAGAATAGAAATATTCCTTCCTCTTTTTATGATTGTGGTAACAGTAGACAGGCGCATTCTTCAACAAGATAATGATAGATTATTTGTGTTGTTGACCGCTTCAGCGTTATCTACAAGATAAGCATAGAATAATGATTAAATGATGTATTTCCTTACAATTTTATGAATTTCATCTCATATGTGCTCATTCTGATGAATTTTCAACCACCTAATGACGTTCAGAACTTTATCCTGACATATTCATTAGAAACGCAGTTTCAAAATTCACATTTTCATCACAATGACAGCCCTAAAATAAGAGATAACAAAACAACATTCTCCCAGTTCGGAAGTCACACTACTACTGTAGTAGAGATTAGATTAGATTATTCACTTTATTCAAGTAGAGTACAGCATTAACAATTTTAAATCCTAGATTACAAAGATCAAACATAAATCTAATTACACGATTGGTTAAAATAGGAAATACATATACAAGGAACTTACTAAATTACAGATATATAGGATTCAATATTCTTACTGTTGTAATATGATTGTGATGCACCTACAAGAAATGGCGGAGTTTGGACATAGATGTCCATTCTTGGAGAAAGATATGTAAGGATATCCCTCTCATCAACACTCAACCGTAAAAAGGGAGAGAGAGAGTGTGTGTGTGAGAGTGGGGGAGAGAGAGATTGATCGAATGTTTCATTTTTCTCCTGGTAAGGTTGATAGTAAACAAAGAGAGTGAGTGAGAGAGAAAATAATGAATTAATTAATTTTTTCTCTAGAAAGCTTTGTCTCACTACATCAACAGAAAATGCATACTTGTTTATACATCTAGGACATAGAATCACATTAAAAAATTGAAATGATAGCAGATGGAAATTAATATTTTTCTTCAACTTTTCGTATTTCATTCAACAAGACCTGTGGCTGAGTAATTGAATATTTCTATGAGATCTTGGAGTATCAAAAATAAGAAGAGAAGCTGAGGAGAGGAAAATTTTGAAGTAATAATAATCAGTTTCATTAATTATTCTAAGTCTGGCGGCAATGATTCTTCTTTTTTACTTTTCAGTTTCCATCACAGGGAAGTAAAGAACCTTACTTCTCTTCATTAGTCCCTTTTCTGAGTTTACATTCATTTCAATTAAGATAGGAAGTGCACGAGTGCAGTCCTCTTAATTCTCCTTCTTCTTCATTTCTTACTTCTTCTCTTACACCTCTTTATTTCTCTCCTCTCTAATTGAAATTTATTTATTTATTCATTTCATTTCTCAAGTTCATCATAATATTACCTATTTATTCATTTATTTACTTCATCGATCATTTTTCAATCACCTAGATCTAGTTTTGAATTACTGGACATTTTTGATATTTTTCTAGTAACAGTACGAATTCCACTGGCCAAGTGTTAATGGAAGGGATATACTTACTTATGTTTCCCCAAGGATTGACATTTTTATGTCCAAACTTTGCCTTTTCATTTAGATATTTTAATGCACAACAAGTAAGATGGCAAGCAAGATGCATATTGTTTGGATAATTTTTCTATGATTTTTGGATTCATATGTAACCTCTCGTTGAATAGATTATAGAATTATAGAATAACCTGTTAAAAATTGTAGTATAAAATTCCGAAATTAGTGCGTAACTTGTAAAAATGTTAGATTTGATAACAAATCTTGTAATCTAGAAACTTTGCATAAATATTTTGTTGCTATCTAAATGAATAATGGAATCTAATCCAATCTCTCCTAAAAGTATTCTAAGAATTGATTTTGAAAGAGTTTAAATTCCTGTTGAGAAATTCAATAGATACGTTATTTTGAAATTCTCAGAATCAAGCGCATTGAAATTACTGTAGAATATGAAGTTGAATAATCAAATCATGAATCTCAGCTGAACAAAAACACATTTCAGAGAATAGAAGATTGTACAGAAGTAGGCTACGTGAGGGTACAATCTAACTATTATTAGAAATGGTAGGCCTAGATTTGATTTTGTTGTAACAAAATATATTTAGATTTCCTTCACAACCTCGCTGTTCAGATTATTTCATGAGTATTATATTTATAATATTGTTATATACTTATTTCATTATTCAATATTTATGTAAACAATGCAATGACATAGAACGACATGAACTTAGAACTGAGCAGAGCAGTGATTCGACATGAAAATTGTGCCTCTTTTTTCTCACTAATTCTTCATCTCTTTATCTTTCTTTCCAGTCCTTCTCCTCTCCCACCCTCATCATTTTCCGCCTCCTATTTTACTTGTCCCGTTTTGAATCTGGTGGCAGAATGATTTATGCCTCACCCTGTGTTATATTTGGAGGTCCATTTCCTTGAATAATGCATATGGCATGAAATTTGTTTGAAGTCCATCCTTACTATCACTATTCCTCTCTGACACACTCTCTCTCCCTTTTCCACCTCTTCTTCCTTTCTCTCTTCATTCTCTCTTCCAGTTTCCTCCCACCACATCAGTCCGACAACATCCTTCTATCTGTTCCACATTATGCACAATACATTTTTCACGATAATATTAGAAATTTATAATTCTGAAAAAATAGGAATCAGCCTATAGTAAGAAATAGCACTGGCGGCTCGTGCCCACGAAACAGGTGAAGGGCTGTACAGTAGAAGATACGAGCATTTAGAGCCGAGTAGAATAGTACCGAGCGAGTTGGAGCCAATTTGGGAAGTATTGATAACAATGTTTTTAAAAATAAAACACTCATTGAAAAATTAGATATTGATGGATTTGAATGATTTAAATCAACTATAAATGATAACTCAATCCCAACTAAAATTTTAGATATTAAACTTGAAATATAAGTCCACAATTATTTATCTCCTATTACAAGTTATTCTATTCATTGCATTTGTTATTGTCTTGTAGTAAGTGATTTGACAATGAGTCTCCAATGTAATTCATAATTGAATCATCACATCCTCAAAATATGTTTGTTTTTTGAAAAATCATAATCAAATACCAATATTATCACAACCTCAAAACCTGTTTTGTGAAGAATCGAATTCAAAATAAATATCATCACATCCTCGAAAACTGTTGTTTGTTAAGTAGCTCAAACTATTACTGACAGTGAAATCGCCAACCGCCAATTCTATTGGAGTTTGATATAAAGTCTGTCAAAGCAAAGAAGAGCCTCTGGCAAGATGAGAAAATGACTCCAGCACAGTCAATATCGGTTCCAAAAATATCGATTCGGTCTCTAATTGTAGATCAGAATATTTCCAACAATTGAGACCAGATCAATAATTTTTGAACCAATATCGACCGAGCTGAAGTCATTTTCTCATCTTGCTAGAGGCTCTTCTTTGCTTGGACAGACTGCACATGATATTGATAGCAACTAGGCAATCAAGTAAGCAGTTCAAGCTGAAGTTACTAAGTCCAAGATTAGTTTCTAGTCGATTAGTTCCAAGTACTAAGTTTGGTTAGCAAACAGGCAGAACTACTCAGCAGAATTATTAATTACAATAGTGTTCTCAAGCAAAGATGACCCTCTGGCAAGATGGGAAAACTACTACAGCTTGGTCAATATTTCTTCAAGAATCATAAATGTGGACTTCATATTGGATCAAATTGTTTCTTACAGTTCGAGATCAAATTGATAATTTTTGAACCAATATTGACCGAGCTTGAGTCATTCTCCCATCTTGCCAGAAGGTCTTCTTTGATTGGACAGACTACTGCGTATGTGCATGAGATGCAGATGCCAAAAAAGCTGGCGTCTGAACAATCATGGTTACTAAGCTCCGATCTGTCGGGAGGGCCGTAGAGCAGTCTGCAGTAGCACTTCGAATCGAGAGCGGCCTCAGCTGATCTTTCCAGCAGTTTTAGATCGCTTTCAGACCGTCCCGATAGAGTAATGTAATGATAGCAGTAATTCTCAAACCGACAGTCTCGTTGACATTATCCTATAACAACCTTAAAAATGTTGGTTCTTCTTCTTCTTTTTTCTTTCTACTTCTTCTTCTACTTTATTTCCTTCTTCTTCCTCTCCTTGCCCTTGACTTCCTCATCATCCCCTGCTTCTGCTTTCCAATCTTCTCATTCAATCCTTTCAATCCTTCTTCTTTTTTTCTCCTTTTCCTTCCCCTTCTCCTTCTTCTTCTTCCTCTCTCTTCCTTGGAGATAAGAATGTTGGAAGCAGCTTGACGTTTCTCTTTTCGGCTCCTCAAACTATACCCTATTTTCTTGGTTTTTCTTTTTTTTATCACAATTGCTCAAATGTAACAGTGTTAGTTTCAAAATTTCGTTGGAATCAGTTCTATATTATAAGTGTGATCAAAGGAATTAAATTTTTTAAACATGCCGAATACACCACCGAATCTTCGTAGCAGTTCAAAGGCCAGGCCACAAAAGATAAGGCTACGGGAGATAAGCGTCCGGCTTCGCCAGATAAGAGTCAACGGCCAAAGGCGGGCTCCTCATCTAAAGGAATGGGTGGTAAGGCGGTGGGGGGAGGAACGGCTTGAGAGGTGTTCTCGGCGTGCCTCTCTGATGACGATTTCCTCGTCAAGCTGGCGGATCGAGTTGCTGATAAGCTCTTTGAACGGCTTGCTGACATAATCGCCGCTCGCTTCGTCAAGGAGTTTGAGCCGCGGTTGACGGCGTTTTTGGCGAGGGTGGAGTCACTCGAGTCTTAGATTGTCGCTGTGCGTGAGGACTTTGCAGCCTGTCAGGAGCTGCTCGAGAAGAAAATAGACGATCAAGAACAGTGCCAGCGGCAGAACAGTGTCCGAATATTTGGTGTGGAGGAGGTCGATGGTGAGGATGTTACAGCCACTGTTACGCGCTTATGTCGTGATAGACTCCAGCTGAATATCGAACTAGTTCTAATTGACCGGTGTCATTGCGTCGGCCGAGTTATTGCTTTGCAGCCCGGCGAACCACAACCCAGACCGCGAGCCATTCTTGTCAAATTCATCAGCTATCAGACAAAACGTTCCGTAATCTCTGTGCGGCGGCAGCTGAAGGGCTCCTCTATTGCCATCCGTGACGACCTCACGCGGAAACGGATCAACTCATATCGCGAGTTATGTGTCCGTGTAGGCCATGCTAAGGTTTGGACAGTTGATGGAACTGTGAAGTGGAGAGAAGGTGACAAAGTGATGTCGTAATTTTTTCTTTTCTCTCAAATGAATTTTCTGTTGTAAATTCGATGATACTCTACTAACTTATCTGATACGTGAATGTGGAACTGTAAATTTATCGAATAGTAATTTTATATACTGTATTCATTTCCATTTAAATTCAATTATTTTTTCTTTATAATTGCAATTTGATGATATCACGTGTTAATTCGTCGTTCATATAATGTAAATTATTCTTTAATTATCTCTCTATTGGCACGATTTTCGCATTGGTAAATAATTCATAGTTTTCCAGCGGTATGTTAAATTTCTTTCAATCTATTTTTTCATGTTTGCTCGATTATAACGTAATTAACAGGAAAAGAATTTTATTTTTATGTATTTTATTATTACGCTCTGATTAAAATCTCACTCAAAAAAAAGGAAACTTGTATTATATTCCATATTTATGCTGTTTATAATTTCTATTATTATTATTTTTTATATTTTTGAATTCTGTATCATGCTTGTGATGTTGCCATAGGTCTCCTCAGACCTGGCAAAGGAGATTATAATCAATCAATCTCTTCTTCTCCTTCTCCTTCTTCTTCTTCTTCTTCTTTTTTTCTTTCTTCTTCTTCTTTTTCTTCCTCTTCTACTTTATTTCCTTCTTCCTCTCCTTGCTCTTGACTTCCCCATCATCCCCTGCTTCTGCTTTCCAATCTTCTCATTTTTGTCATCCTTCTTCTTCTTTTTCTTCTTTTTTTTCTTTTTTCTTCCTTTTTCTTCTTCTTCTCCTTCTCCTTCTTCCTCTTCTCCCTCTTCTTCTTCTTCTTTTTTTCTTTCTTCCTCTTCTTTTTCTTCTTCTTTTTTCTTTCTTTTTCTTCTTCTTCTTCTTCTTCTTCTTCTTCTTCTTCTTCTTCTTCTTCTTCTTCTTCTTCTTCTTCTTCTTCTTCTTCTTCTTCTTCGCTTCCTGCCATATCTATAAGATAAGTGAAACCGAGTTGGTTGCAGTTTGTGGCATCTCACACATGACAGATTTATCACTCTCAAAGATGACAGTTGGCTCAGTCACTATTCATGAGGACACGAGCACTAAAATTATGTTCTTCCATGATATCTCCGTCACTATTCAAAACGACTTCGGGTGCCCACCTGGAACCTTATGAATTCATGATAATAATGATTATTGGAAGTATCATGCAATAGGCCCTTGGTTGTGTCTCATAAGCATACAGCTTGTTTTTCCAATGAAAAGCAAGTGATCGGGATTTTAGATTGACCAGCAATAGAACTTTCAATAATTTAAATGTTCAATATTTCGGAAAGAATTAGCTGTTGCCAAGGATTAGCACGAACTAACCAATTGCGGACGCTGAAAATGAAGACGAAATAAAAATGGCCGACTTCCAGATTTCATATTACAATTTTCTTTGTAGGTTATGTACTATTTCATGAAAATGGTTCCTATTCAAATCTCCAAATAGAAATAACTATCAATATTCATATTCATGATAATTAGGGCTCTATAAAAAGGGGGTAGACGCACCGTCCGCCATTCTGTTGTCAACTTTAAGCGCCAAGTTTGAAATCATATGAATATTTTCCATGATAAAGACGATCAACAGATGTTTATCAAGTTGAGCAAATGAATTAAGTTATTGCTTTGGAATCTTGGAGGTTAATTTGTCATATAAAATGGTTTGTATTGCTTACTATCAAATTTCAAAAAATATAACTATTTTTATAACAAAACTAAAATTAAAAAAATATAAATTTGCTAGATGCAGCAAGATGAATCCAGGTTAAAAATTCGACTTGAAAATTGCAAGACTGGAAACCAAATGCAAATTCAATGCTCTGTGAAGTGATTAGTATTTTTCTAACATGTTTTTTATGATTAATCATATGTTTGATTGTCGAATTGAATGAATTCAAACCTGGCGCTAAAAGTTGACCACAGAATGGCGGACCGTGCGTCTACCCCCTTTTTATAGAGCCCTAATGATAATGAATCAATTTATTCATCCAATCATCACATTGGAAGCAAAGATTTGGTTTGCTACTTTCTCTTTTTTAGTAGTTGTGAAGGTGATATTGTTGTAGTTATCCATATTACAATGACTATATATAAGACCTATAGTCAATGTAATCCATATTAAATGAAAGGACAAAACGTTATCAAACCACAACTTTATTGAAAAATCGATATACCGGTTTCGTTTGTTCACCATTATCAATCATTGTTGAACTGAGGTTGAGTTAAACCTTAAAGTAAAAAGTTTAAAGAGATTGATAAAGGTGTTACAACCGAAATTGTTATCTCAATTTTTTAATGAATCAGTGGTTTCACAACGTCTTGTCTTTTCATTCTATAGTTTGTTATTTTCAACATTAGAGTATTTCGGAACTCTATTTTGGGATAAATCGAAGTGATTAAGATCACTTCTTAAATTGAAGTCGATGTAAATTGAAGTGTTATTATTCAAATATGTCTTTCATACCCAGAAAGTATAGTCTGATTCGAAAATTATAAATTTTATCTCAAACTGTAGGGCACTCGAACAGCTTGATCCACTATTAAGACCACATTTTACAGCTCTTGAATAAATATTGACCAAGCTGGAGTCATTTTCCCATCTTGCCAGAGGGAAAAAGATGTTGAATAGAAAAAAACGAGAAAAGAAGAATGTGAAGAGATAGAAAAATAAGGAGAAGGAAGTAGAATAATTTGGAAGGTGTAGCTGGAGAAATAGTTTTCATAGTGTTGTACTTTGGCATGTCATACAGGGCAGAGTCTTGTCTGTTTAAGGAGGGGGGATGGGTGAGTCTGTTGGAGGAATGATATATCGATTGTGGCGAATGATTAATTATATAACGAAAAAGATGTTTTAGTCAGTGATGAGGTTGAAGGAGAAGAAAAAAAAGGATAAGATCAAAAAGGATAGAGAAGAAAGAGAGAGACGATAAGTGAGAGAGAAGAGGAAGATATGAAGTAAAATGGAGTAGAGGAAGACAAAAGTAACAAACTATATTGAATTTATTCATCCACAATATCAGGGATTGGGAGAAGAGGCATGTATAGGAGAGAATTGGATTGGATCGGATAAAATAGAGAATTAGATGAAGTGAGAATTGAATGGACGAGAAAGTATTAAAAAATGTAGATAAGATTTCTTTATCAATGTGAAAAAACATCACATCTTAGAATTCACATTCAGGGGTGCCTACAAGGGGGGTGACATGACGCCAGTCGCGTTTACAAATTTTTGGGAGGGATTTATTTTAACCTGGAGGACCGATTCTCTTCAATAATTGTAAAGAATAACAGTTCAGTTGGGACATCAAGGTACCTGCTTGAAGCTACAATATTTCGTATCCAGCACTCCTAAAGTTGACAGGGGCGAACCCAGGGGGGGATTGAGGAAATATATCCTGGGGCTCATCTTACACTAGATAGAATGCACTTTGTTGGAGTTGCCAAATTTTTCACCAATAAGGCTGAAAACTTCTAGAAATGTAATTTTAGGGTACGTTTCTGAAAAGAATGCCCCCTCACGGGGGAAATCTGGAGAAGAAAATTGGTTAAATCTGAAACTAAGCATCACAAGCCCAAATATTTTAGTTCTTGCGTGATTAAATACAACAAGCATATTTTTCCTTACAAAATGAAATTTTGAATATTTTGGTGCAAAGATTTCTGTTACAACAGCAACTTCGTCTCAATTTAAGCGCTTATTTTGTACCCTCAGAGAGTAAAATCTTCCATGAGAAATGCTACTGGTTGGAATCATTTGAATGATTCAGCCTTACAGCCCTTCATTTGAATGATTCACAAAGATTCTATCGTTGCCCCGGTCATACAATAAACTGTATCAAAATAAATCTCTGCAATTTGTATATTTGATTTTGTGATAAGACCAGAGCCCTCGCGTGTATTCTTCAAATACTTACTTGATAGAATCTTACCAACCTGAATAGGCTACATGAATGAATAATATTATATTAGCACAAAATTGTCAACAGTAAATCAACGTAATTTTTTGTGTATGATACACCATCCATCTTTTTTTGCTAGCAGCCATTTTCTAAGACAGAACTCACGAAACACTGTCAACCAATAAGAAAAGAGCAGGCGCGGCATGAAGGCGTGTCCAAGTCAAATCTGAAACCCGTCAACTGCTGCCATCTACTGTTTGAATTTCAAAACTTTTCTAACCGATGTTTTCGGCCATTTTGATCGTAGGCGGAGCTTGGAGGCGTGTATAATGGAAGTTAAAGCAAGTCACCCTATTGCCCTGCCATCTGCTGGCCGAATTTGGAACTATTCTAATCTTATTCAAGAAAGATGGGTCGAGCAGTGAATATGGCTGAAAATCCTCAATTTGCTTGTTATTGAGTTTCAGATTTTTGTTGAAACATCTTTATTCCCAGTAAAAAATGAACTATTTATTATAATACCCAATATATATCTGTGAAAAGTTCATTATTCCCTTCCTTAATGTGCTATCAAGCTAACTATAAAAATAAATAAATGAATAATTGAAAATTCAATATTTCAATGATTAAGTACGGTAAAATGTTACAGTTTCCAATGTAGCTATTTTCTATCAATTTCTGTAGGCTTTTGCTTATCAAGTATCCAATACATGAAAATACAAGGCAATACGATATTGGGATGGATTAAAATAAGCAAGTCCCTATAATCCTTTTTGCCACACCACATGTAATACTGCGATTGCTAATGAGAAAACTGTGAACATGCAAAGCAGCTTGAATCATGTTTGGCTTTGAATATATTTTAATATGTTGAATTGCATTCGTCAGGTAATGAGGAGGGGGGGCGTCTGTCAAAATCTCGCACAGGGCGCCAAAAAACCACGCGAGGATTTTCTATGTCATTCGATATAACTTCAACAATTTCATTCCATTTATTTAAGAGATTCAGAAGATTCAGATAATCAGGTACAAAACCTCTTGTCTTTAACACAATCATCTATAAACCTTATTGGGAGTAAGGTTATTATATAATGATAAAATATTCAGTATAGCCTATATGTATTATCCAATCACATCACAATAGTATCCAGAGCACATAGGCCTATATTCTCCAGTTTAGATTCAAAATGACAGGAAAAATCTTTCAGCACAGCTTAGAGAAGTAAAACGTTCAACCCAACAATAACATTGCCCAATACAATATACAACAACTACAAGAGACCAATATGGTCCAATAGTTCTTTTTCATTTCATTAATCTACAATAGTTCATTGGTGAATGAATTTTTCTACATGGCAAAAAAATGAAAACGTTTGTTGAGATAAGGCAAATACATCATATATATTCCATGCAAGCAACAACGCCCTCCCCTCACGGAGAAAGGGTTTTCGTGGGTTCGACCCTGATTTCATATCCCCCTCGAAATTTATTTCTGGATTTGCCCCTGGACTAGTTGGTGAGGCGTACAGCCCCAACATTCTGCTTACTTGTTATTTAATAGTCTCACATTTCACTCTCACTTGTTCAACAGGAAGACCCAGAAATAAGGGGGGATCTTGAGTTCATTCGGGGGGGGGGGGGGTGATTGGCGTCATAGACGTTGGGGGAGGGGATAGGCACCCCTGCTCACATCAAATGGAACTCTTCACATAAATTTATTTGATACTATACATCATATATAAAATATAATAATCATCTTATCAATCTCACAAACTCATCGTCTCTTCATTGACTGATATATGGGTCTATGGGGGTCCGCCCCCTTCTTAGACTGTTGAGGCGAGCCTGCCTGCTTGTAGAATGGAGAATTCAAAGTCGAATCAGTAGAGAGAAAAGTGGGGTTTCCACTTCGAATTTCCTGTGCATTTAAGAATAAAAATAGAATATTTTTGGAGATAGTTCATATTAACTCGATCAATAAAATAAACAGTCGATAATTGAACAGGGAACGGTCAATCGTGAGATCTATCAATCTCTGGATCCAGATCCGGAGATTTTCAACCAAAGAAGATTAACTAATCCCTCACTCACCAAGTACTGCCCAAACAACTAAGGGTCAAACTTATTCAATTATTGTTGAGTTTACAATGCGGATGAACGGACAAAATTACATCAAACTTCCTCTTACACCGAAGCCTCCCACTTCTACTTCTACTTCTTCTTCTTCTTCTTCTTCTTCTTCTTCTTCTTCTTCTTCTTCTTCTTCTTCTTCTTCTTCTTCTTCTTTTCTTCCTCTTCTACTCCTCCTCTTCCTCCTCCTACTCCTCCACCCCCTCCTCCTCCTTCTTCTCCTCCTCCTCCTACTCCTCCTCCTCTCCCACCTCCTCCTCATTCATCTTCTTCTCCCTCTTCTCCGTTCTTTGCTATACCCACGAGAAAAATTAAATGAGTTAGTTTGAGATTGTGACACCACACATGAGGTTTATCAGGTTTCTCATATTTATCACATGCATAGATGACTCATAGACGGCTTATTTATCTCATCATTATTGTCACCATCTCTGTCGATATAAAAAATGACAATGTATGTTTCCCTGAGACTTTATGAATTTATGATAATGATATAATTGTTCCATTGACTGATATTTTTGGTACCTTCAACAAGATCCCAAGGCTGTGTCTCATAAAGATTCACAATCTACAATTACTCATAATTCGTGGATTATATTGGCGTATCTGTCTCATATATAAACGTTTCCAACAAGGGCGTATGCAGGATTTTTTCCAGGGGGCAAGCCATATTCCAAAGAGGGGGGGTCAGTCATAATATTGTTCAGTTCACTACAATCTATAATGGAAAATTGAAAATAAAAATAAATTAATCATAATATTGTTAATAATTTAATATGGATGATTTGTGATTGGAATGATTAATTTTCCATGAAGTTGTATGAGATGAGGTATTCTTGTACTAACTTCATTCTGTTTTAAATAATTCAATCACAAGTTTTATTGTGATTCACTGTTCACTGATTGTTCAAAGCCAATTTAATCTTTCAGGTGTTTACTGTTGGCTGGTTCCATCCATTCAACATGAAATTTCCAGGTCTGTTTATTGTCTCCGATATTCTGCCTCATGGAAAATAATTATGTTGAGTTTCTGTCTTATTTCAACATTCCGAATTTTATCTTTTCTGGTACACCCCTGTAGGCTTCTGCATGCAAAAATTGCATACACTTCAGCCACTTGTAACCTGCTCCATTCTTTATTTCTCGATACCCAGGTTTCAGAGACATATAGGAGATCTGGAATTGGCCATCACTATATAAAAATTTCAAATTGTCTCTCTCCTGGCTTTATTCTTCGAGGTCCTGTTGATTGTCTCACAGATTGCTTGAATTCTATTTATCTCAGAAGAAATATTCATTTTCTTTTTTCAGTACTCAAACCTCACAAATAAGGATTTGAACGAGACAAACGATTAAGCAATCCTTCAATAGTCAATCAATCTCTTTGAAACTGCCTTCATTGTCTGTTTTGTCTCCCTTAAATCCTGATCCTGATTTGTGAGGTTTGGGTGCGTTCTAGAAGAAACGATAACTGAGCTGATTAAAAATTTGATTCTCTACTATATTGCTTGATTCGAAATACCAGTCACCAATAATGTATCATAAACTTCGGACAGTTTGAAAATATTAGGATACTGTAGTATGTTTCTCACCCAGGAAAAGTGCCCTAGAATATTGGAAGGGAACTCTGAAACACTATTTTATGGCATGCTATTCAGCTTTGTATGAGTTTATTGAGAACCATGTACTATCAGATATTAGATTACTGAAGACCTCAAATTCAAAAGATAGTTTGAAAACATTTCCAGTAGATCCAAAATCCAAAGTGAATTAATTCATAGCTTAATGAGGATAGAATTGAATAGGTAGTTGAACTACTACAGTAACATCATTCGTCTTAGATTTTTGAAGAGCACATCCAATACTTTCTTTTCAATCTGTACCTTTGCTATTCAAAATAGTCCAGTTTTGACAATGAAAACCCAAAATTTCGCTTCCAATGTAATGATTTCATGAATTGGTACAGAAGTCATCTCATTACTTACACATAATTTATCTTTCATTTACCATGTAAACATCATCATCCACTCACTCATTATCACCTTTGCTTTATGATATATAATAAATATATGTTTTATTGACCAACTAGCCGGCAGGCTCGCTTCGCCCGCCTTCTCCGCCTAGTTCGCCTGGACCCCCGACAGTATAGGAAGTGTAAGTGAGTCAAACAGGCTCGCTTCGTTCGCCTGCAAAACCTCTGTCAGTGTCAGCTGAAACAAACAGGCTCGCTTCGCTCGCCTGCAAATTCCGTTCAGAAGGGATTCGAAATTTATCGAGCACAGCATTTCCACACCTAATCTGGACCTGTTTACCTAATTTCAACATTTTCTGCCAATATGTTCTAGAAAAATCTACGAAAAACTCCGAAAATTCCAAAAAATTGTAAAACGCTAATATTAAGCGTAACCTTGGGAAGTATATCGGACATAGTTTGGAACTTGATTCAATATCTTCCAAATTAGTTTATCTATAATCTCGCTGAACCATTGAATTTACAGTTAGGGTTGGTCGTATCAAGGCGGAAGATATGCAACCCGCAACACATCTACAATTTTGAAAACCTGATTACCGGCGTAATCTTGAACGGATTGCAAGAATATTTTAACACAACATTTCTAGACCTTATCTGAACCTGCCCACCAAATATCAACATTTTCTACCGATTGGTTCCCGAAAAAAATGAAAAAAAACGCCGAAAAACTATAGAATATTTTGCGTATCCTTGAAAAGTTTTTAAAATCCGTTCTTAGCTCGCGTCTTAACGTCCAACTGAACATGCCTGCCAAATTTGAACTCATTCGGTTTAGTGGATTTTTAGTTCTGGTGATGAATTAATGAATGAATGTATCAGTGCCATTTCGCTTTTATATATAGAGATTATATATATGTCATATATATGTAGACAAATAGCAATTCGTGATATACCTACATTAAACATTGTCGGCCTCGTTGGCGCAGTGGGCTAGGGCGTCACAACCTTTAGTCCGCTAGCGCTGCCGCAGGTTGGAATCCCAGTGGCATGGCTGTTTTTCACCTCATCAATCACCTTAGCACTCAACATTCATTACCCACGCACAAGCTAAAATGCTTATGTGGGCATCATCCGCAATGAAATAAAAAATAATTGAACAGAGAAAAATATATACCACTACGACTAGTAGGCTACTACTACATCGAGTCATAACATAGTATAATGCTTAAAATACTTGCTATCAAGTCGCAATTGTAACAATAAATAATCAATTTATTTATTATTATAAATATGAATATCGATATAATTTTTATTGTAAGATTTGAATAGGAATAATTTTTGTCACTAAAATAATACATCACCCACAAAGCAAATCTTGATATGAAACCTTGAAGTCGGCTATTTGTATTTTTCGTCAACATTTTCAGCGACTGCAACTGGTCGATTCGTGCTAATCCATGACAACAGCTGATTCTTTCCAAAATTTGGACTATTGTGAATTGAACATTTTATTGGTTAATCAACAATCCCAATCACCTGTTTTCCATTTGAAAAACTAGCTGTAAATGTTTATGAGACACGGCCCTGGTCTGATAAAGTAGAAACATTACATTCTTTGATTCATTGTGGCATCTTAGCATGGGGCACAGCGTACCGCACTCACTTTAAAAGACTAGAAATAATACAAAAAGCAATTTTGAAAGCTGGCTTCCGAAGATGTCAAACATACCCATCATCTCTGCTATTCCAGGAAATTAAAATTCTTCCATTGACAAAATTATACATAGAAGATTTACTCATTTATATTTATAAAAAATTTTATTCAATTTTTTCGCCATCTATACACTCTTATAGCACACGATATGCAACAACAGTTGTGCATTAGTACTTTACAACTAAACAAATCTTTCTCAACAAGTAATTGTTTTTTCTTAGCCCAGGTGGTTTACCGTAACTATCGAAGATTATATCCTACCGACAATATATTTTCATCAGTCACTCTAACAGTTTTCAAAAAAATATTAAAGGAATGGTTGATTGAAATAAGTGGAGAAGAGGCTGGGTCTCTGGTTGTGACTGGTGGCGGCACCGCTTAACCGGACGGTTTCGCTGATTTCAGTAATAAATGACTATAATACCGTACTCACTTTCAATATTGTGACAATAGTTTTATTTCCTCAGTTCCTTATTCACAAATGTTCCCTTATGACTGACTGACTCTTGATCGACAATAGATTTTTCCCTTTTTATTGTACTCATTAATTTCTCCCAATCTCCAGCTCCTAGTATTTTGTTAACTTTCGTCTCCTCACTCTGCTCTCACTCAACACCATGATTCAATTTTTTATATCCCAACTAGAGACTACGCACAGGCCATAGTGCCCATGTAGGCTCATACTATTACAAAATTGTAAATAAAAGTTTAATCTGGTACTGTATTATTTATAATATTGCAATCATTAGAAACAAAAATTTAGTCTTTTACTTTAATTATCTATAAGATTGTATTATTAGTTGATAAAATATTATTTCATGTACTGTATATTGATTGTGGAATAAACGAGATTTTGATTTTGAATTGATTTGATATAAAAATTGATGCATGAGTTCATTTCCACTATCACAGTCCATCAAAATGGTCCAGTTCTGAACAAAAAATGAACATAAAAATAAAAAAAACAACGTTCTTTCAAAATAGATTCTTTCCGTGCTCATAATATTTTTTCTAGTGTGAGTTTTTCAAAAGTTCAAAGGTCAGGAGTGGATTTGAATCGACCTGATTTCTTTCCCAGAGTTTTTTCCTGAGACCAGAATAGTTGATCATAAATTTCCAAGATCAAATTACTCCCAATCGAATTAAGTCGTCTTCTTGAAAGATGGTGCAGAATTATAAGTTCAAAGAGTTTTCCCCTGTCATTTTTCTCCGACACCATATTATCCCTATTTTCTTCATATCAACTTCTTGCACCTTCCTATTTTTATTCCGTGTATGAAGTAAAACGAGAGCCACCGAGAATTCACAATTTTTCTGATTTAAATTCTCTCGCATTCACATTAATCCACGTGAATTTAATCAAAGAGAGCAGATGCTTGCTCACCTCATGCTTGTCTCCAATTACATTTCCGGCATCATCCTTCTCCTCCTCCTCTTCTTCCTCCTTTTCTTACTTCTTATTACATTATTCTTTTTCTTATTCTCCTTCTTAATCTTCTTTTTAATTATCTTCTTCTCCGTTTCCTTTTCCCTTTCCTTTTCCTATCCCTCTCCTCCTCTCTCTTTCTTTTCCTCTTCCTCTTCCTTTTCCTCTTTTTTTTCTTCTTCTTCTTATTCTTATTCTTCTTCTTCTTCTTCTTCTTCTTATACTCTAATTCTTATTTATTCCTCTACTTATCCTTGTTCCTGTTCTTGTTCTTGTTCTTGTTCTTGCTCTTGTTCTTCTTCTTGTTCTTGTTCTTGTTCTTGTTCTTGTTCTTGTTCTTGTTCTTGTTCTTGTTCTTGTTCTTGTTCTTGTTCTTGTTCTAGTTCTAGTTCTAGTTCTTGTTCTTGTTCTTGTTCTTGTTCTTGTTCTTGTTCTTGTTCTTGTTCTTGTTCTTGTTCTTGTTCTTGTTCTTGTTCTTGTTCTTGTTCTTGTTCTTGTTCTTGTTCTTGTTCTTGTTCTTGTTCTTGTTCTTGTTCTTGTTCTTGTTCTTGTTCTTGTTCTTGTTCTTGTTCTTGTTCTTGTTCTTGTTCTTGTTCTTGTTCTTGTTCTTGTTCTTGTTCTTGTTCTTGTTCTTGTTCTTGTTCTTGTTCTTGTTCTTGTTCTAGTTCTAGTTCTAGTTCTTGTTCTTGTTCTTGTTCTTGTTCTTGTTCTTGTTCTTGTTCTTGTTCTTGTTCTTGTTCTTGTTCTTGTTCTTGTTCTTGTTCTTGTTCTTGTTCTTGTTCTTGTTCTTGTTCTTGTTCTTGTTCTTGTTCTTGTTCTTGTTCTTGTTCTTGTTCTTGTTCTTGTTCTTGTTCTTGTTCTTGTTCTTGTTCTTGTTCTTGTTCTTGTTCTTGTTCTTGTTCTTGTTCTTGTTCTTGTTCTTGTTCTTGTTCTTGTTCTTGTTCTTGTTCTTGTTCTTGTTCTTGTTCTTGTTCTTGTTCTTGTTCTTGTTCTTGTTCTTGTTCTTGTTCTTGTTCTTGTTCTTGTTCTTGTTCTTGTTCTTGTTCTTCTCCTTCTACTTCTTCTTCTTCATCCTCTTTTATCTTCCCCTTTTTCTCCTCCTTCTTCTCCTCCTTCTCCTTCTTCTTCTTCTCCCCCTTCTCCTCCTTCTCCTTCTTCTCCTTCTCCTTCTTCTTCTTCTCCCCCTTCTCCTCCTTCTCCTTCTTCTCCTCCACCTTCTTCACATACTTCCCTTTCTCCTTATCTTTCTTTTTCTCAATCTCTCACTTTTTCTTCTCCTTTTCTTGTCCTTGTCCCTCTCTATCCCCTCCTCCTCCTCCTCCTCCTCCTCCTGCTTCTTCAATCTTTTCTCCTGCTCCTCCTTTTTCACCTTCTTCATTTTCTTCTCCCTCTTCTTCCCCTTCTCAATTTTCTTCTCTTCCCCCTCTTACTCCTCCTCCTCCTTCTCTTTCTCTTCATCCTCAACCTCTCCTTCCCCTTCTCCTTCTTTTTCTCCTTCTTTTTCTATTTTTCCTCTCATCCTCCTCCCCCTCCTCTTTTTTTTCTCTTCTCTTTTTTCTCATCCTCCTTTTTCTCCACACTTACAATTCTCAACCAAATTTCGAGTATTTACGTGTCAATTTATCTTTTTTCTTGATAACCCTTGTTAGTTAAAACTATCCCTCTCTTATATTGAAAAACGCCCACAGGAAAAGGCATTCTGTTCATCGGCTTTTTTCCTGTAGGGCGAATGAGGGAAAGAGAGAAGCCAGTTGACAAAGTGACAGCAGACAAGCGAACACAACGTGAAAAGTGGAGCTGAATAATTTATAATTTTGAATGTCGAGTTTAATTCTGGCAAAGAATTACTTCCTGATCAATGAAGCACGTTATTAGAACAACCTCCACTTACAATTCAACTCAGATTGATGATACAATGGCCTCTCGTTCTAGGGTACTGTGTAGGCGTCAAAGACATCTTTTAATAATAACAAGAACAACTCTCATACTTATTTATTCCTCTACTTCTCCTTGTTCTTCTTTTACTTCTTCTTCTTCTTCTTCTTCT
Organism: Sogatella furcifera; assembly: GCA_017141385.1. Lineage (NCBI taxonomy): Eukaryota > Metazoa > Arthropoda > Insecta > Hemiptera > Delphacidae > Sogatella > Sogatella furcifera. Next base: position 10,101,076 of record CM029553.1, on the reverse strand, counting down.
TACTTCTTCTTCTTCTTCTTCTTCCTCTTCCTCTTCTTCTTCTTCTTCTTCTTCTTCTTCTTCTTCTTCTTCTTCTTCTTCTTCTTCTTCTCCTTCTTCTTCTTCTTCTCTTCTTCTTCTTCTTCTTCTTCTTCTTCTTCTTCTTCTTCTTCTTCTTCTTCTTCTTCTTCTTCTTCTTCTTCTTCTTCTTCTTCTTCTTCTTCTTCTTCTTCTTCTTCTTCTTCTTCTTCTTCTTCTTCTTCTTCTTCTTCTTCTTCTTCTTCTTCTTCTTCTTCTTCTTCTTCTTCTTCTTCTTCTTCTTCTTCTTCTTCTTCTTCTTCTTCTTCTTCTTCTTCTTCTTCTTCTTCTTCTTCTTCTTCTTCTTCTTCTTCTTCTTCTTTTTATTCTCCGCATAATTTAATTCAATTCCTTTCTTCACACCCTCTCTTTTGCTCACTCTCAAATTCAAGGTCATACATTATACCATACAACACTTTCATCATGCTCAAGACGTCCGGCTCTTAATGCGCTGCTCGAGCAAATATAAAAGAGAGAAAAACTAATCATGCATGGTTTGTTATTGAACTCAATGCTTTCATATGGGTAAATTGTACCTAAGCTGCAATGTTTCCATTTTATTATGATTGCCTCTCTATAAAAAAAGGCATCCTCCTATTTCCAAATTATACTTCCTAAAATACAATTCATTATTCTCAATTATCACAATCGACACTTTCTCAAATACGTGTGGAAAACTTGCAGTATTATTTTTCAACTTAAGTTGTCTCAATCCAACCAAACTGACGAGTCTAATCCCCGATTGACGAAGGCTTGACCCACTAATCAAGGATCAATTATTGACGACGGTTTAATCAAGCGATCATCTTGATGATAGATGTCTATTAGTCCTGGACTAGAAGCATTGTTGTCACTCTACTCAGCACATACAATTGTAGAATGATGCTTGGTTAGATGATTAATGATCTCTCTGTAACAATGATTGTCATTGTACTGTGAATAGACAATTGAATTGCTGATCAACTGGCTAGCAGACTCGCTTCACTCGCCCTCAACATGCGTTCTCGAATCTGTATGAAGATTTGCTAGTTTTTGAATTGTTTTTTCTTTAGAGTTGTCTGGAATTTTTCCTATCGCAATTCAGCCGTAACGAGTCATCTGATCTTCATTCATAATTATTTAAATTAATATTGTATGTATAGGCTACTGTGGAATCTACAGCGTAAATAAACTTAGTTCTACGCCCTATTCACGATCTCTTGAGACGAAATAAACAAACTTTGTGCGTGTGTGCGCGCGCGTGAGTAAGTATAGGGTGGCTACCTTGGGCACGACAAACCTATAAAAGACATAATGCTGACACGTCATAGCATTGGCGAGGCGTATGTGTTGTTAATCCGCTTTTTCCTCGTGACTGTGTCGTATCGTTGCTATCGTTTGTCATCGTAACAGTAGCAGCCTTGTTTGTTCCCGTTGTGTTTGTTTGTTTGTTATGAGGGTGAAGCCCAGAGGAACTCATAGGCTTGTGCGTGGGTAATGAAATGGATCATAGATGACGACTACTTTTTTGTAGGTAGTCGGGAGCGACGGCTTATCGTCTCCTCCAAAAGACGGGTTTGTTTATTTCATCTTAAGTCATAATGGATGAGCTATAGTCAGTGGCGTATTCTCCAGGCTTGCTGCAAAGCCCAACTAGTTTTCATAGAAAATAATTTTATTTAAATGCAGGCTACATTTGAAAAGGTTTCAATATTTGAAAAAAGTAGTAGCGATAAAATATTACATTAAATTCAGCGCGTGAGCTGCAGCGCGACAAGTCCAAGTGCCGTATACAATTCAAGTTCTTCGATCAGTGATCAAACAAGCTAAGGCTAGCGCGGTAGTCCAACGGCCCATATAAGTAATGTCAATGTCGTGAGTTAGGGTGGGAGTGAGCACGTTATCCAGTGCAGTGAAAATGACTCTAGCTAGCTTTGTGAAGAGAGCTTGATTGCCGATAACAGCCGACTGCAGCCGAAGCAAATCGTATTCCGGTATTGTCGGGTGGCTGCAGGTTAGCCATGATCAGCTTGGCAGCCACGGCTTTGACAAACCCTTTGTTTGAATATTTCGCTCATATTCTTGTACGTGTTGTATTTTTTTGAGCTCTGTATGTTCATAACCATCTATCAATTCTCAGACCTTAATGTAACTATCGATTGTATGAAAAATGGCGGAAGTAATTGCCCTATTGCAAATTCATGATTTTATTGCGTTTTGGTTATGTTGACAAAGAAAATCATATGTTTTATTATAAAAATAATTTTTGGTACATTTCATAGGTAGGCCTACTGAATGTTTACGAAGTTGACAATGGATTAGGCCTAACCTCGCCTTGTTTCGTCTTGTTTTATGTTGAAATAATGTGGCATAATTTCTTGAAAATGTAATAGTTTATTATAAATGGGTCGTCTGTGTTGTGTTCATGATTGTGAATATCCAACTATGATAATTAAAATCATATTTCTATTTTCACGTTACCTGATAACAAACTCTCAATGGACATATTGGTTAGAAAGGTTTTCATCGAAATTTTGAAGTGAAAGACAGTTCGATAGATAGTTTGTATTAATAATTTTGAAGACCGTTTTGTTATTGAGGAAGACGTTTTTCTTGTCATAGACGATGAACTAATTGGAGTGACAAGAGAAAAACCAAAATTAAGAAGTGATACATTTCCCTTAATTTTCCCCAACCAGCCGAAATACCAAAGAAAGGAAGGACCCCCAATCTGTGCATGTTCTGTTAAAAATGTGTTCACAAAGAGATAAGGATAATTCATAAATTAGTGCAACAATGTCACTATCTCTGATTTTCAAATATCATTGCCATAAGGAATTCGAATTTGTTTCTATTTATATTGTTGAAATAGACAATGTGCTTTTTATGAAAGTAAAAGACAAAGTAGAAATGACCTCAGTGATCTCCCTTCTGTAACAGTTAGCTCCAAAATATTAAATGATAAGGTTACAAACAGGGACTAATTTGTGACTGTACAAACCGGTAGGCCTAGGCCGTACCAATACCTCTGAGAGTGTAAGGTAGAGTGAATACTTTCATTTTTTTATCCAAGATATGAGAACTAAAGGTAAAAATACTCAACTCAAAAGCTTAGAATAATACTCTAAAAACACACTCTAAAGACAATATTAAGATTTCTCAAACTTGCCAACCGGAGGGACAAATCAAATCAAAAATGCAACTGGAAATATTAGGGGAAAGTTTCAGTGACAGAAGATAGTTAAAATGAGCAGCAAGTGAAGTGCAAACATGCTGTTAGGGAAAACTGATTAGAATTTGAGTGTCTTGAATTTCTATTTTTCACATAGAATTATAAGTCAGATTCTAGTTTGAAATTCATCATATTGTAATGATTTTTAATTTTGTATTGGATATTTATTATATTGTAATATCATAATGTTTAACAATAAAAAATATGCTATTTCTGTCTTATTACTTCTGAAGAATAGCAAGTTGAACTATTGCTATTACGCTTGGCTAGGCCCATATTGCCGCCATCTTGTTTTGTACATTAAGGTTTGAGAATTGATAGATGGTTATGGTATGTTCCCTTGTTATTCTTTCAATGTTATTTGATTTGCATCTGCTATATTGTATGTATGTATGTCTGGCTCAACAGCCCATGAAGGGCCTCGGCCTACCAGCTGGTTGCCAGTTTCAAATTCATTCTACTATACAGCCCGTCCAAGCCAAGAAGACACCCCGGCACGACGGGAAAACGGCCCCACCGTTACGGCACTGCTATATTAAAGTGCATTAATCAAATGAATTTACGTTATAAATTTTCACTTTAAAATTTTGTTGATCTTTGGATGCATTTGAGGCACTAAGACATATATTCAGCGTACCTGGATTTTTTTAGTTTCATAACTGCTATTTTGGGTTATGTGATAGAGGGTGGTGGGGTAGAAGAAGGAATTTTACATTTATTATAATTATTCTATATCATTGACTCGTGAAGTGGAGTATTTTTTGTGAAAAAATATTCAGTCATGCAATGTTAAATATAAGTTTTAAATACTATATTTTTCGTCAATAAAGGTTCAATTTTGTGAGGAGGGAAGGGGAAGTTGGTTTGATTGCAAGGAGAGCTAGCCCAAAGTAAGTTTTGAGGCTACGCCTCTAGCTATAGTTCCCAGTCACATGGAGTATAGTCTGTTCAAGCGAAGAAAACCCTCTAGCAAGATGAGAAAATGACTCCAGATCGTCAAATATTGTTTCAAAGATTATTGATTTGTTCTTAATCGTAGAAAACCTTCCAATCTACAATAATTTGAGATCAAATCAATATTTTTTAACCAGTTTTGACCAAGCTGGACTAATTTTCTTATCTTGCCAGAGTGTCTCCTTGGCTTGGACAGACTTTTCTTGGAAGACAGATCTTATTTGCTGCTTGTGTTAAGGTCACACAGAGACTACTCGATATTAGAATTGGAATGACTTCTTAATAATCCTCGTTGATAAAGTACTTGGACGGACGTAGAAGATTCACTGCTTATTCAAGTTTATTGATCTCCAAAACACTCGAAACCCCATTTAAAGGCAATTCCCAAAGCCAGGTATAGTCTGTCCAAGCAGAGGAAACATTCTTGCAAGGTGGGAAAATGACACTAGCTCGGTCAATATTGGTTCAATAATTAAAAATTTGGTTTAAAATTGTAGATAAGCATTTTCCTAAAATTATTGAGATCAAATTCATGATTTTTGAACCAATATTGATTGAGCTGGAGTCATTTTCCCATGTTTCCAGAATGTCTTCTTCACTTGGACAGACTATATATTTTTTCTTGTCCCATAGAATGAACAAGAATGGCTGGATGACAAACTATAGGTAGATCAGCAATGGAAGCATCCTTAAAATAAATTCTATTATGAAAAAGTACTAGTGATGTAGCGTGACATACCCAGCGTTACAGCGTGTTGTTTAGTAAATGTCCAGTCTAGGACTAGTGACAACTGCCATTCTGACTCGGTCAACATTTACTGGAGTACGAAGTGAACGGGGCAGATCAGTCGGTTCCTTTTTCATCACAGAACCAGTAACTTACTTCTGAATGCTGCAACCCATCGGAGAACGGTATTTCGATCAGGCACTGCTCCTCGTCGTCCAGCTCCAAAATATTCACCAGGCCCATTGACGTAAAAGGCGTTGCAATGTGACTACACAGTTTCTAAATAACTCTCCACATCGAACACACGATATAGTACGCTCTATATTGACCACGGGAAATAAAATGGCATTGTATGAGCCGTTTGCCAACGCTCGTTCGAGGTCAACACCTACTCCCGTCGCCGCGTTCTAGCAGTTCAAAAAACATACGTTTCCTCTGCTCCACCCTGTTGTATAATACAATGTATTCGCATTTTCAACACTACTTCTGCACTCATGAGATGTTTCCTCAAATGGGAAACTAAACTTATCAATATCGATGTGATTTGTTATTTTATTTATTATAAATTCATTGTATCATGGATATTGGCCACTTGGTGAGATTGGTTGCTCAGTGATAGTGAAGTTAAGTCACAAACTCTGTTGGCTGCTCTTGATCCGGGTTTATACGATGCCAATTGGCAAAACAATAATTGTCTTCTGAAAAGTAGTACAGCTGATGTTTAGTATGCATTGAATCTTTTGATTTCAAAACCATCAGCTAGGCATGACTAGATGAAAACTTTAATTGACAATATCAGCTGGCGGTTTTAGAAGACAATAATATTATTCTATTATATTAAGCGAGTAATTTCTGTATGTATGTATGTAAGTATGTTCGTATGTATGTTTATATGTATGTTTGTGGAACCACGGATCTATAAAACGGCTCTAACGATTTCCTCGAAATTTGAAATGTAATATAACCGTGATGGAAAAATAAGATTGCACAAGGCTCATGTCTGGGAAAACTCTCTGGCAGGATTAATAAAAGAATCAAATATTCCTTATTCAGGCTTAATACCAAGTACTGCTTATAATGGCTTTTATCGTTAGCTCACCAAAACTATCCAGCTCGAGTAAATGGAGTTACATTCAAGTCTATGACACATGTTCGTTCATGCCAAAAAATTGGGAGAGGTGATATCTCAATTTTGATTTTTTTACCATAACATATTTAGCCTATGTGATTCAGCTTTAAAGCAAAGCTCGGTACAAGATATTTAATATTGTCCCGTCAATTCGCATCGTACAAACCTGGCATAAGATGGGTGACTAGGCATAGTATATATTGGCGAGGTGAAATAAATAAATTAATCAATTTCTTTAAAAAAATACAATATACAATAAATACATTTCACATTTAAATTCAGTTATGTGAGAATAATGAAATTTTTTTCAAACCTACTCAACTATGGGAAACACATGTTCTAGTAGGTGTTGAATCCGCTTGCGGTCTCACAGAGTGCACTCATCAAAACCCTATTGTCAAGGGGTCATAGATATCCAACACATTTGCTTTTCCATGAATTCCCGGTCTTAAATATTAAACAATTATTCATAAAAAATCTTCTAGTTTTTATAAAAAAAAGTAACTTTTTCTTCACTGAAATTCAACATAACTACCCCACTAGAAACAGATTACATATAAATATTCAATTCCCCCGATTGAGTAATTCTATTCAACTTGGAAATTGTTTCCATTTAGCTCATTGGCTTTACCGTAATATTCCGGCTGAGATTTCAACAACAGAGGGGATCAGCGTTGCTATCTAGAAGCGTAGAGTGAGCAGGTGGCTGCTCTGCATTGGTTCAGATGCTGCGGAGGCTCTTTTACATTCACCATATAGATGATTAGTTCAATTCACATCAATAGTACTGAACACTTCACGCAATAATTATTGTTATTAATGTTAACATTCAATGAAGCCATTTTATATCCCTAAAAACGCCGTCGAGTCGAATCTGTCTTTTCCTCACCTTAAATTATAATATTTTTTGGAATATTTTATTAATCTATTATTGTTATGAATGATTTTATTTTATTCATTTTAACTATAGTGTTTGCTTATTGTCTGCCTATTAATGCGATTCCTCCCTGCACACGGACTAATCATCCATGCAGGGAGAATATTCATATACTACCTGTAACACTGATATTTTTTGTAAATATGTAATTATTTATGAATAAACGAATTTGATTTGATTTGAATTTTGGGTGGTGGTGGAATACATATATAGTCGAACGAAACATATAGATGGAAAATCGAAGTAGTGAGCAAGTGAAGTAGATGAAATGAGAAAAGAAATCGCAAGAAATAAAAGTATCTGACAAGATTCTGGATTGGAGTGTCAGTTCAATCTTACTCAAGTTGAGTTGAACCGTTCTCGATTCCCGACTAACACATGAGATAAAGCAGGCCTCAGAGCTACTGGCGGTTGACAATTGACTATCACACGAGCTCAGCTCTATCAGGACAGTTAGCGAGCGGTCTTTGAGAGCGTATTGAGTAGAGGGCGAGATCACCTAAACCATCCAACACACGCAAACAGTTTTCAGACTGCACTGAGTGAGCTGATCATCGATTAAAGTCATTCGCCAACCGAAACCTTTCTTGGTGATAGACATGTCGATGTAAGAGCACAGGTGCCTACCGATTCTGAAAACGATATTCGAGGATATTCGACCCGGGTAGGTTGACAACAGAGTAGAAGCACTTTCCTCGGAAAATAATTCATCTACTCGAGCTGACACCAAAAAGTTAGGCGGTTTCGTCTGTCTCTTGCACGTGATGCAACTATGCAGACTGTATAATTTAACTAATTATACAACAATCCCTATTATAAAACCCACTAACAGATGATGTGGATGATCAACTGTCTCTTTTTATATAAAAAACGTCATACAGGCGTAGCTGGATGACAACTCTAATTTACAACATCAGCTGTTGGAGCGCAAAAGGAGCAGACTAAACGGCTCAGCGTTGAGTAATTTGACTGAGAAATGTGAAAATGCATTTCGATTTGCATGAAAAATAAACAGAAACGTCTTTAGCCACGCCCCTTGAGTCGGTTACTCACATTCAACATGTGGCCGACTCGAGGATTCTTGTCTGCTATTGGTTGAGCCATAGCCATAGGACACGCCCCCAAAATCAGTATAGGTTAACTCGAATATTTTCACTGAGAAATGTGAAAATGCATTGCGGGTTGCATACTCTTTCCTTTAAAAATGAACGGAAACGTCTTTAGCCACGCCCCCTCAGACAGTTACTCACATTCAACAGGTTGCCGACTTGAGGATTCTTGTCTGCTATTGGTTGAGTCATAGGATACGCACCCACAAGCAGTGGATCTCCAGTAATTTAGCTGAGAAATGTGTTGGTGCATTGCGGGTTGCATACTAAATTCTGAAATGTAAGACTTCCAAAAAACGTTCATAAAAGGTTCAATTTTTTGGTAAATTCTTGAAACTTTGATACTTTTAGAGTTTTAGGCATCTGAAGATATTAATTCTATAAACCCAAATTTTGAGGGCTGCTTTCACAAGGCAATTGGCAATTGAGGAGAAGAAGAAAAAGAAGAAGAAGAAGAAGAAGAAGAAGAAGAAGAAGAAGAAGAAGAAGAAGAAGAAGAAGAAGAAGAAGAAGAAGAAGAAGAAGAAGAAGAAGAAGAAGAAGAAGAAGAAGAAGAAGAAGAAGAAGAAGAAGAAGAAGAAGAAGAAGAAGAAGAAAAAACACAAGGAACGATTTGCTCGTTCAAAGCTTTGATTTGTCCGTTATTATTGGAACATGAAAGGCATAACTCGATTCAATCTGATATCAACTCAAACTAATGTCATTTGTCTTGGTGCCATTACATCAGTAATGAAGATAATTATTATCACAGTGAGATTAGATGAGATGAGATTGCGCTCGGCTACTGCTGAGATGACAGCTTCTCCGTTTATTTGCTCATCGCAAATTAACTATGTTTGTGTCAATATTTGTGCCACATGTGATGATTGTGTATTGTGTATCTCGGCAAAGTACTTATGTATCTCTCATCACATCTATCACATCCAAAACACTGGTACTGTATGATATTTTCGTATCCGTGGTGTTTCGTATCTACTGATATATATTATATTATATGTGGTATATGTGATATATTCGTATCTTCTGAGGAGCAGCTTAAGCGATAAGCAAAAAAGCAGCAATAATTCTGCTAGGAAGAACACTAATGGAGAAGTAAAAAATTGCTGAGCTCAGCATTATTGATAACAGAATAGTGGCAGCTATCAACAATAAGTAGTCTATGTCTATTATACAGAGAGTCGATAGACATTTACTGTAAATTTGGATAAATAATCAGTTTTGAGCTCTATAAGGAAAACATTGTCTGTCCGAGCAAAGAAGAACTTCTGGCTAGATGGGAAAATGACTCCAGCTTGGTAAATATTTGTTCAAGAATAATTAGAAATGTGGTCTTAATAGAAGATGAAATGCATAATTGTGGAACCAATATTGACCGAGCTGGAGTCATTTTCCCATCTTGCCAGAGGGTCTTCTTTGCTTGGACAGACTACAGTTGCTACTATTCCAACGGAGTCTGTTCCGAATTCATCATGAATTCCGCCAAATGCGACTGTTCTTTTAGTGTTCTTATTTTGCAAATTTTTTCCCAATCGGGACTCAGTAAACCACTTTATACGTGAGACGTGAATGTCATGGTGTACTTGTATTTGAGATACAAGACGCTGGCTTCATAATCCAAGGGCCCGGGTTCGAACAAAATATTTTTCTTGTGCCGCTCCAATGTTCCAATGGACACGTTAAGTCGTCGGTCCTGGCTGCCTAAAAAGCAGTCGTTAGGTCATGTCAGAGGCCCTGAAACCTATCAGGTGTGACCCACTGGCGGCTCGTACCCACAGAAAAGTTAAAGTGCTGTACAGTTAAAAATACGGGCACTACACCTGTTTCGTGGGTACGAGCCACCAATGGTGCGACCTCAAAACTCTGACACCAGACAAAGCCAGCAAGGTTACACGGTTTTATTGTTATTATTTCAAATTTAATAGATTTAATGGTAATGAGAGGTTTCCCTTCAATAAAACTCAATGCTTACTTCTATAATAAAATAAAAGGTATCATGAGAATTCAGGGAATGGGAAGAAAAAAAGAAGAGGAAGCACAGTGGTAGGATAAGTTAGTATTGAATGATAGGATATAGTCTGTCCAAGCAAAGAAGACCCTCTGGCAAGATGGGAAAATGACTCCAGCTTGGTCAATATTTGTTCAAGAATTATAAATGTGATCTTAGAATTAGATCAAATTGTTTCCCACAATTTGAGATCAAATTGATAATTTTTGAACCAAAATTGACCTAGCTTGAGTGGATCTCCTACCTTGCCAGAGGGTCTTCTTCGCTTGGACAGACCATACTCTACTTGAAGGAAGAATCTTTGGAGTTTCATAGCAGTTATGAACAAATAAAAGCTTTGTGTCGGACCATAATGAATTTCCACTGAACATTATGACCGGGCTATTATAAGCTGAGCGCATTTACTGTATGAAAACAGTGCAGCTGTTACTGCCATTCACTGAACAGTAGAGAGCTGAGAACAGAACATTCTTTGGCGACGAGGAGGAGAAGAAAAGTTAGAGAAGGAAGAAGAGGAAAAGGAAGAGGTAGAAAAAGAAGAAGAAGTAGTAGAAGAAGAAGAAGAAGAAGAAGAAGAAGAAAAAAAAGAAGAAGAAGAAGAATATGAAGAGGAAGAAAGGAGAAGAAGTAGTAGAAGAAGAAGAAGAAGAAGAAAAAAAGAAGAAGAATATGAAGAGGAAGAAGAAGGAGGAGGAGAAGAAGGAGAAGGAGAAGAAGAAGAAGAAGAAGAAGGACAAAGGAAGAAAAGGATGCACGTAGATTGGAGGATGAAGAAGAAAAAGAAGAAAATAAGACGAAGAAGAAGAAGAAGAAAAAGGAGAAGTAAGAAGAAGAAGAAGAAGAAAAGAAAAAGAGAAGGAGAAAAAGAAGAAGAAAAATTAAGAGAAAGAGTAAAAGAAACGAAAAAAGAAGAAGAAAAAGAGGTGAGGAAGATTGGAAGATTGAAAAGCAGAAGCAGGGGATTATGAGGAAGTCAAGGGCAAGGAGGAGAATATGAAAAAGAAGAAGAAGAAGAGGGAAAGAAGAAGAGGAAGAAGAAGAAGAAGAAGAAGAAGAAGAAAGAAGAAGAAGAAGAAGAGAAGAAGTGTTATAACACAGAAGACTCCAAGAACAGAAAAGGAAAGGTTTTAATTAAAGATGAGGAGAAGAAGAAGAAGAAGAAGAAGAAGAAGAAGATAAGTGGGAGGACTAAATGAGGTGAAATAGGAGTGGTGGTGGTGGAGAAGGAAGTGGAGTAGGCGAAGAAGACCAGAAAGTATGCAAATTAGACTTAGATCTGTATGATTTAGTGCATTTTGATGTCATCCAACTGAAAAAGAATGATGAATCCATATCAATGGCATTCATTTCCAACTTCCTGACTTTTAGTACTAAAGGTAAAGTAGCTCCTTTGTTATAATATCATTATCCTTTGTCTTATTTTGAGCCATGCATTCATATATGGAACGGGTTCAAAACTTCCCCCCATAATCTGCTCAAACTATGCTTTTGTATGTGCTTTGATACATGGCCGCAGCTCGACTCAAATTTGAAAAGTTCTCAACAGAGGAACCTGTGATGCAATGTGCAAATGATAAAATATTACTCATGACTAACTTTATAAACTGAGTATGGAAGGATATATAGACAATATCATAGTAAGTTAGGTTTCCGTTACTACAGGCTGTGGGAATATATCGAGAAGCAATAGAAACACATAGTTGCATGGTGAAAATCATTCAAACATTGTGCGTTGCTTTACATGTAAAACTTTGTGTTTCTATTTCACATAAGCCCGTGCGACTTTTGTAGTAATAGAAACCTACCTTTAGCAGAGTCTGTCAAGGCAAAGAAGAAATTCTGGCAAGATATGAGAATTACTCCAGCTCAGTCATTATTGGTTCAAAAATCATAAATTTGGCCTCAAACTGAGGGTCATCATGTATCCTACAATTTGTGATCAAATATTAGACTTTAGAATTAATATTGACCGAAATGGAGTCCTTTTCCCATCTTTATAGAATGTCTTCTTTGCTTGGACAGACTATAGTATGTAGCCTCTCTATTAGAAAAACTAAGAGAACTTATCTCAGCTCAGTTATTAAGGTGTATTAATATTATCATAATAATAAAAGATTTTTGTGGTGGATTACCTCCTGGCATTCACATATTCCAGGTATGATACATTACAATCCTATCATAGGGATGAAGCTTACAAACGAGGGATTTCAACACTACATCTTTTCATCAGGATGAACTTCTACGTGTGAATTGTATTATCGAATGAAATATCAATGCCGGGTTTTTTCAAGCACACTCAAAGTTGAGGGACCCTCAAATTTTGATGAACAGCTGACATTTTCTATGATAAGTATAAGAAACTAGCCAGCAGGCTCGCTGCGCTCGCCTTCTGCGCCTAGCCAGGGGGCTCCGCCCCCTGGACCCCTGACAGTATAGGCAGTTTAAGTGAGTCAAACAGGCTCGCTTCGCTCGCCTGCAAAACCTCTGTCAGTGACAGCTGAGACAAACAGGCTCGCCTCGCTCGCCTGCAAATTCCGTTCAAAAGGGATTCGAAATTTATTTAAGCATTTCTACACCTGATCTGGACCTGTTCACCTAATTTCAACATTTTCTGCCAATTTGTTCTAGAAAAATCTAAGAAAAACTCAGAAAATTCCAAAAAATAGTAAAACGCTAATATTAAGCGTAACCTTGGGAAGTATATCGGAAGTATATATAGTTTGAAACTTGATTCAATGATTCAAACTTGATCTTCCAAATTAGTTCATCTAAAATCTCGCTGAACCATTGAATTTACAGTAAGGATTGGTCGTATCAAGGCGAAAGATATGCAACCCGCAACACATCTATAATTTTGAAAACCTGATTACTGGCGTAATCTTGAACGAATTGCAAAAATATTCTAACACAACATTTCTAGACCTTATCTGAACCTGCCCACCGAATATCAACATTTTCTACCGATTGGTTCTCGAAAAAAAATGAGGAAAACGCCGAAAACCTCTAGGAAAACTAAAATATATGGCGTATCCTTGAAAAGTTTTTAAAATCCGTTCTTAGCGCGCGTCTAAGCGTCCAACTGAACATGCCTGCCATCAAACTCATTCGGTTCAGTGGATTTTTAGTTCTGGTGATGAATGAATGAATCAGTCAGTGCCATTTTGCTTTTATATATAGAGATGAAAGATCAAGTCAAACATTTTCAAACTCATGTGGTACATTTGTCGAACCATGAAGTTTACAGCCAAGGGTTTTTCGGAATGTGAGCAGCAAGCGAAGCAAGCCTGTTTGTCTTATTTGAACTACTATTTAGAGCTCTACATCTACAAGGAACAAGTCGGCTTCAATCCAATGAAGAATTACGTACCACTAACCGATATGTTAGGAAAATTAGGAAAAGGTTTTTTATTACACAGGAACACAGGAACTGGTTCCTAGGCAGGAACACATTGGTTTTCCCAACTCCTTGACACCAGAAACCGAAAAAACAAATCTGAGCCTGATGTGAGCAGGCAACCAGCAATACACAACAAGTCTCGAGAACGCTATTTTTTCAAGATCAAACAATTCCAATTCTATCTATATTCGAATTAATTCTTATTTTCCTGGGTCAGAAACACGTTCCTAGACAGGAAAAACTGGTTATTCGAGTTTATTGACCCCAAAAACACACGAAAACCGATAAAAGAACGACTTTAGATATTAATTACAGACGTTTTTTTCTACATTTCCAAATTATTTCTTATTGACCTAAGAAACAGAGAAGATTATGAGCGCCTTCATTTTTTGTGGATAGGCAACCAGCAAAATAAATATTGTTATAATTAAAAATATTGTTAATGATAACAATTAATTGTTTATCCATATTTTATTATACATAGAATAAATATTTTATCGATTTTTTGAGACAAACACAACAGTTTCCTTCCATTCCGAATGGATTCTCATATTATTGTACTAGGTCAGGAGCCAGTTTCTAGAAAGAAAAAGACTGATTATTCGAGTTCATTGACCCAAAAAACACACTGGAACTGATAAAAACTTGTATTTCAGGGTCACCCCAAAAACGCGCACTGAAACTGATAGAAACTTGTATTTCAACGTCAAACACAGCCGTTTCTTCCAATTTCCAAATGAATGCTTATTGTCCTAGGTCATGAGTAAGTATCTGATCAGGGACACACCGGTTATTCGAGTTCATTGATTCAAGAAACACACGGAAGAGAATATGAGCACCTTTATTTTTCCGTGATTAGGCAATCAGTAATACAAAAAATTAATAATTTATCGACTTTTGGAGATAAACTAAACAGTTTCCGAATAAATTCTTATTGTTCAAGGTCAAAAGAAAGTTCCTAGACAGGAACATACTAGTTATTCGAGTTCATTGACCTCAAAAACACACGAAGAAAAAAATTCACTCCGGCAGCTGGCGGTCGGAAAGAGTGCATTTCAAATGCAATTCTATGATGGCTCAAATCATATGGCTTATAATGAGCTATTCAGGGTATGAATTCAAAGGCGCCGTTTTCGAAAAACACAATTTTTGGCATTGTGTTATTCGCCATTTTCTCTGCCATTTTTGATTGGATTTTTTTCGTTGATGGCTCAAATTGTAGGGAATAATAAGGGTATTATACCCACCAATTTTCAAAACGATCACGTTATTGGTCGATTTGTAGTGATTTTTCAAAATTTTCATCCCCTAATTTCACCCCCTACCCTTGGACCAATTTGGCTGGTTAACGAACTTGACCGAGATATTAACACTAATGACAAGCTATTAATGCTATTAATTGACAATTAATGACAAGATATTAATCCGACAAGCCCTTCGGGAGTTATCGTGTTAACAAGAAACTGTACATATATATATATATATATATATATATATATATATATATATATATATATATATATATATATATATATATATATATATATATATATATATATATATATATATATATATATATATATATATATATGAATTTGAACGGACATCAGATTCGTGTTCTAGGGGCTCGGAAACGTGTAAAAAATATATCACATCATAAATTTTCGATTGTCAGGGCAAGACCAATAGTGCATTTTTTCAAATGAAATGCACTAAAATATGAGCGCATTCATTTAATTGTGGGTAGGCAACCAGCAATAAACAAAATTGATAATTTTTCGATTCTCGAAGAGAAAAACAACAGATTCTCTCGATTTCCGAATAAATTCTTATTGTCCTAGGTCAAGAGCAAGTTCCTAGACAGAAACATACTGGTTATTCAAGTTCATTGACCCCAAAAACACACGAGAACTGAAAGAAACGTGATTTTCAAGATCAAATACAGCCGTTTCTTCCAATTTACATATTAATCCTCATTTTACTAGGTCGGGATCAAGTATTCAGACGAAAAAAAAACGTTATTCGAGTTCATTGACCCCAAAAACACACGGGAAAGAATATGAGCGCCTTCATTTCTTCGTATGTAGGCAACCAGCAATACATAAAATCGATAATTTATTGATTTTCTAAGACAACCACAACAGTTTCTTTCGATTTCTCAATGAATTCTTATTCTCCCAGACCAGGAGCAAGTCCTCAGACAGAAATATACTAGTTATTCGTGTTCATTGACCCCAAAAACAGATGAGGATAAAATATCAGCGCCCTCATTTTCTCTAGAGTAGGCAACCAGCAATTCACAGAATCAATAATTATCGATTTTCAAGACAAACGCAACAGTTTCTCTTGATTTCACAGAAATTTAAGACCAAATTTGAAATTTCTTGAACCAGTACTGAACAAGCTGTAGTCATTTTCACATTTTGCCAGAATGTCTTCTTTGTTTGGACAGTTTATACTTCATACGAATCTCGTTTTGTATGAGAGATTTTCCGTGTTAGTAAAACCGTCTTACAAGTTTTTGCCTGTATATGAGTAAGTATACGTATATATTGAAAGCATTGTGACCTTTATGAAATGCACATGTCGCCTACATATATGAATATATCACGTACATATTAGAGTAAGGGAATATATACGTATATATGAGAAAGGAGAGAGGTGGGTTCTCCATATTTTTGATAGAATGTTGAACGTGCTGAAATTTCTGATTCACACTCTTATTCTGTAACTCTTTCTTGCTGTATCCTATCAGTTTAGTTCGTCTCTCTTCTCTCTATTTTCTACTACTTTCTCTGCTTTTTCTCCTTGTTTGTCTTTCTCTTTCTCTTCTACTACTACTCTTATAGTTTAGACTTCTCATTCCACTATTGCTCATATTTATTTTGCCACTGCTTCAAGTTCGTATTTTTCGAATTAAAATTTTTCATAGTAGGCTACTCAGTAGAATTCATAATCATTATACATGATGATTTCTTATTCCTGTTTTCATGTATCAGTGTGTGAGATTTTATTTCCATGATGCTGTGTTACGGATATGGTAGCTTTCCCTTTCGCCTTTCCATAGATTCTTCTTTACCCTTTCCCCTTCTTATTCTTCCTCTTTATTCTTCAATTCTATCATCCTCTCCCACTCTTCTTCTTTCATCCTCCCTATTCTTCTTCGCCCTTTCTCCCTCTCATTCTTCCTCTTCATTCTTCAATTCTATTCTTTCCAGACTCGATTTTTCCATCACGCTTGCATTCCGTTATTCTTTCTCACTATCATCTTATCCTTATGGAATTAACTTTACGACAGATAGAAATGACCAATAGGCTATGTAGAGATATAAAGTGGAAATGACGAGTATAAAGTTGGAAATTAAAAATGACCAATTGAAACGTAAAAGCACCAGCAGTGGCCATATTTAAGGAATTTTCCATAGTTTATGCCGAATTGTGGGTCCATATTATCAGTTATCTCATTCAAAAATCAATAAAAATGTAGCCCAGATCCTTTTTGATTGACCTATTCCTTGAGATAGCGAATATGTCAATTGACAAATGAGTGATTAAATTTTTTGTGAAACTCAATTTTGATTCTAAGGTGGCCACTATGATTCAGTAGTGGCCAGGTACTGATTCTATAGTGGCCACATGATGTTTTATGTTTATTAAAAATTATTTTTCTCAAGCTGATTGTTGAAATCATTCGAGTATTGTAATTTCAAATTCAGAACATGATTATAACGCCAGAAATGATAATAGGTTTTATTAAATTGAGTTGAAACGTAATGCATTGTTGTTGATTACAAGCCACGAGGAAAGTTAGGTTAAACATGAAAATAGATGTTGTAAAGTTATTTTACCTCTGTAACCTATCCAAAACAGTCTTAGCAGAGCATAGATTCAAATTACATCAACTTTTACTCAATATCTACAACTTCTATAACAATACCCGAAAGGTGGCCACTACTGGATTATCCACAGTTTCTTGCTCTAGTAGTGGCCAGTCTGCTTTTACGCCAAAATATCAGTTGTATTTGGCTAGAAACCTTTTGAATATCATCTAGACATTCTAGAGAATGATTTGAACACCAGAAATAGCGAAATTTATCAACTTCCCAGTCATAATAAAACAATTTGTATACATGCCTTCTTACTGAAACGTCTAAGAGAAAATTCAACGTCTTACTGAAACCACGTATTTGAGTGTAACAGCGACAATGAATTTCTCTCAAAAATCTCTGATGATGCTCTGCGAGCTTCTACTTGAGCTTCTACTTTCTACTTGAACTGCTAAATAGTATAAGCTAAGCCTTTAGCAGGTTTAGAACCCATTTGAAAGCATCAAACCCGTATTATAGAGGAAAACAATTCAAGTGGCCACTACTCAAGCAGTGGCCACTACTGGTGCTTTTCCCTTATATATATGCTCTCAGCTGAACATTAACATCATTGGATGGATTATTCATTTAGCGTATGGCTTTGAATAGTGGGGAGACCCAAACGTTGTCCCACTTGGCCAGATAGCCTCATTTTCCATAAACGGAGACATGAGTTATAGTTCTTCAAATAGATTAATTTGAAAACATAATTTTTCATTTCAAAACATTTTTGACTACTAAAACTGAAGCACTTCACAAAATCACTACACCATAGCCGAAAATATTGCATTTTTACTATAAATTTAGAGCTTGAAAATTGAACACATATCAATTTTGTCATGGCAAACATTGAATTATAATTGAACCGAAAGACAAGATATTCTCTCTCTCTCTCTTTATTCTCTCTTTACAATTGCGACTTGGTTTTCAAGTATTTTAAGCAAAGGATGAATGAGTGATGATGAATGATGATGATGAAGGTTTAAGATGTAGGTTATATTGTAGAACCACCGGTTTTGGTTGCTACTGTGGTGATCTAGTTATACAAGTTGCTACTAGTTATACAAAGTACAAGAAAGCTTTTACAGTTACCAGTTACTTTTTTCAGTACGTTCAGTTGATGGTGTAGCAGCCAAACCCGCTATCACAATTCTCAATAAATCTGTGGTTCGACAATAACTTGTATCTCCATCCAATATGCATCGGCCACTTTATCCCGAGTATCATGGTAGGCCACTTTATCCACTTTAGGCGTATGAGTATGGCGCCCTATAGGACTACTCAACAAAATTAAATTTAAACATGTTTCGATGAAACAAATTAGAACAGTTGGCAGTCAGAGCAATGAGTGTGTGGAAGAAGAATTGTGAATATGAGAAGTAGAAATGGAGTAGCTGTACATTTATATTATGATGAAGTATAACAAAATAGCAGAATATTCTATCAGAGTGCTTCATTTTCCAAGCGTTTTGCTCCTAATATGAATCTGATGACCTTCCATAAATCATTTCCTTATCGAGCCAATTCTCCAGTTCACTTACTCACTCTCTCTCTCTTCTCTTCTCTTCTCTCATCTTCTCTGAAGCAAAGTACATCACATCAAAAACATATTCTGCCCATTTGGCCTGATATATTTCACTGAATCAAGCAGCTTTAAACGTTTTTTCAAGAGCCACGTAGATATAGTCGAGTGGAATGGTTTAAATTTACGACAGACATATTTTCATTTTTTAGAGCATAGCATGAGTGCTGATAGCGTTTGAAAGTTAGTGTTCTCAGGACTGTTATTCAGGATTCCTCTCAGCTTCATCCTCCATTCTGTTCTCTGGCTTATTCTGTTAAGGACGCCATTATTTGAAAACAGGGCTCGTAAGTTGGAAAACTAGTCCGATCGATCTAGAAAACTAGAAAACTATAATCGATCAATCATATTTCATTCATTTGATGAGTACAAAGGTGGATGGAACAGGCTCACAGAACTATTTTTGAACGAGCGGGAGCAAGTTCCTACTTTTTACTCAAGGTCGAAGTCGTTGTCCGTCTGTTCGTTTGTCTGTCGGTATGTTCGACAATAAATTCCGAACGCCTCAATTAATCAACTTCAAATTCAGAACATTATATTCTTCATACTTTTTTACAGATCAAGTTCGTAGGACAATGAAATTGACCGACTCCTTCATCCTTTTTCAGGCGAAAAAGGATAAGCTCTCACAGCAACAATATACAGAGTGTTCCAGAAGTAGTGTCAAGGATTTAAGAATACTGTACCTTGTTAAAAAACATACCTTAATATAATTTTCAAAATGTCTGAAAGTCCTCAATTACTCAAACAGTCGCCATTTTTAATTTACCATTTTCATCTAATCTTTCAATTTCATAATTTTTCAGTGGTCTTAAGAATGTACTATAATAGTGGTCATTTATTATGTAAAATCAGCTGAGAAATCGAATAAAACTAGTAAGAAGTTCGTAACTTCGATGGTTATCGAAATAATTAGCAAAATAAGATAAAAACCTGAATGTTTTAACTTTAAAGGCATATAAAAGGGATAATTAATAATTGTTGAACGGTATTTTAAATTATTTTATTTTGTAGGAAATCAAATTCTGAAGAAAAAATATTCAGTGACTTTTCCGTCTAAAACGCACACAAACCTCACAAATTAGGATTTGAAGAAGACCAAACAGTCGAAAAAAGTCTAAAAAACAGTCTCTTTCTGACAAGTAGGAAGAGATTGCAGTTTGACTCCATTAAATCCTGATTTGTGAGGGTTGAGTGCGTTTTAGACGAAAAAATCACTGAACATGATTTCTCCAGAATTGAATTTCTTACAATATTGGGTAATCCAAAATACCGTTCAACGTTTAATTATTCTATTTCTATCCTTTTGAAGGTTGTAAAATGTAGTTTTTCAACTTATTTTGCTAATTATCTCAATAACCATGAAATTTAAAAACTTCTCACTGGTTTTATTCGATTTCTCAGCTGGTTTTACATAACATTTAACCACAGTAGTTTTCTTTTAAAGTCGCTACAAAATTATTAAAATGAGTGATTAGATGGAAATGAGAAAACAAAAATGGCGGCTGTGTGAGTAACTGAGGACTTCCAGACATTTTGAAAATGATATTTAGGTATGTTTTTAATCAAGGAACAATACCCTAAAATTCTCGACACTACCTCTGAAACACTCTGTATATACTCTGACATCTATTATATTCGAATACAATAATCAAGGCTGGAAAATGTCATTATGAAATTTGAATAATTTTCTTTCAGAATCCATCTGATTTCAGTGGAACAGCTGATTGAATATCAGCAGCAAATTTGAAAATATTATCATGAGAAATAATAATTTTCTCAAATCAAATAAAACTTTCCATTCGAAGTCATATGTTAATATTGATTTGAAAGTTAAAACATGATTGTGATAGCAGTCTAATTATTTGAACAGCTGACAAAAGGCGGCAAATTTGAATTATTTTACTGGTTATTGAATATTTTTCAAGTATCCTTGTTGAAAGAAGTTTGTTGCTCCATTGATTTCCAATCCTTTGATACGTCAGACGATAATGAATAAGTCAGTCGTGCTTTTCTACGAGATTTGAAGAATGCTAATAATTCTCATAATACTTATATATTTGATGATTTATCCGAATGGAAATACTGAACTTCCAGAAAATTCCATTCTTGAACGAATCTCTACAATGTCTGTTAATGGTTTAACTGCTGTTTACAATTTGATACACTTGGTAATTTACAAAATTCTTTTGAATTTAAAACAAAAGACACATCAACATCAATATGACACTATACAGAGTGTTCCGTAAAGAACTAACTCAAGTACTATCACGGTGTTCTTCGAGCTAAAACAAACAGAACATGTCATTGGCAAAACACCGAATTCTCCTTAGTTTTCCTGCAATCCGCCATTCTATTATTTTTAAGACTTTCCATCATACCTAGATAATCAGTAGACTCATCTCTACAAGGAGTTTCAATATAGTATGTATAACGTTTGGTTTTCAGAAATGAATTAGGGAAAGTTAGTTTATCCATATTAATTTTGTAAGTTTGTTAGAATTGTTCAGTTATCAGGTCTACTCTGAATTCTCGCAGTCAAGTCGTCTTGAACAAGCAGGCCTACGTTTTTATTAGTGCATTGGCGGTAGCAGAGTTGCGGATAATGATGTATCAGAATATGAAAACGATTGATCATAATATACAGTACATATTTGTATCCTCACAAAAAGGAATCATTCAGTATTGAATAAATCTGGGTTTCGTGTTAGTATGATTTGTGGTTCATATTTTCAAATAATTGAAGCTATAAGTTGACTTTGAGAGTTCGCACGCGAGTTTTTCAGCCCATGGGGCTCACTAGTAAACGGACAGTCCAAGCGTATAGTCTGCGCAACGTAAGTTGACTATTTGCCCCCCCCCCCCACCCGATAAATAGCTACGTTGTCAGATTATGTGAAATTGAAACTTCTTCAAACTCCCGATTAGACTCCATATCTGAATGTAGAATTTCCTCCTCGACATGCCTGTAGAATTAAAACAGTTCCTGGGTAATAAGATACAGAGGAAATTTGTTTTTTCTGATAAAATTGGAAAATTGCGAATTTTTTTTCTGTATATCACTTCTCTCACAATCATTGGTTGTGGTGAAAATGAAGTTTTTTATGTCAAAATGGCAAGGAGAATTCGTGCTTTCTAATGGATTTTGAATTTTCTATATCCTACCAACAATTCGGTTCTAATTGACCAATATGTGTATCAATGTCGAGTCTACTCGAACAGAAAACGCATGAAATTTTCAACGATCTAGAAACTTTTTTGTTTAAAAAGATAAATGAATGGTGAAAACGAAAAAGTTGTTCAAAAACAATTGGAATTATTTTTCCAAGTGTTAGGAATAGTCGGAAGATCGTAATTTGGCCTCTCAAGAGTTTCAAAGTAAGGAGAGCGGTTCATGCATAAATCAATGTATGTTGAAGATTTAGAGAATTGGAGTTGTTGAAGCTAATCGACTTGGATTTTAGAGCTGCGAACAGCTGGTTTATCATGAAAAATAGTGAGTTTCACAACACCGCATGATTTTTCAGAAGCAACGCTTTCACTTTTAACATTCAGTTGTATGTTTTGCATTAGAAGAAGTTTCAATTTCACATAATCTGACAACGTAACTATTTCTAGGGTGGGGGGAAAATAGTCAAGTAACGTTGCGCCAACTATGACAGTGAAGTCACCAACACTATGAACTACAGAGGAACCTTGACTAGGATTATCGAGGTTTCAATGAATTTTGAATAAGTGACCAGGCTTATAAAGATTTACAGCTTGTTTTTCTGATGAAAAACAAGTGATTGGGATTGTAGATTCACCAATAAAACTCTCGATTTACAATGTTCCAAATTTTGGAAAGGATCAGCTGTTGAATCAACGATCAGCCAAAACTCACTAGGAGACCCTAACATTTAAATCCAAAATGGCCGCGATGGTTCGAGTGGAATAGGAAATCCCATGTATTCTTCATTATTTCTTTACAATTGCGACTTGGTTTCCAAGTATTTTAAGCAAAGGATGAATGAGTGATGATGAATGATGAAGGTTCAAGATGTAGGTTTGGACTATACCAATAGCATTGGACTATTTCGATATTCTATTTACTTTAGGTAAATTCTATTCATGTCATTTTTTTAATCAGCTGAAACTGTAGAATTTGCTTTTTATTGGAAACGTTTATGAGACAGAAACGCCCATAGAATCCACGAATTATGAGTAATGTGGATTGTAAAATGTTTATAAGCCAGGGCTCAGAATGTGACCAAGGTCAGTGGAAACTACCCTTTTTTGGTAGCACACCCAAAGAGAAGCCATTAAAGCATAGATTTTTTTCAAATAATCAAATATTTAGACTGCTTTCGAAAGTATTTCACGATTTCGAATATTGAGACTTCATGAATTCTGTATTTTGATTATCTGAATGGAATAAGCTTGATTTTATTCCGAAATATTCATATTTTGTTTTTCTCATTCAGCTTTTCAAGCTCACCCGAAACTTATCAGATTTATGTGAAAATTACATTGGAAATCCACGACTCGGACCTGCAATCAGCCAGTGCATATTGATTGCATAGGAATCAGGTGATTCAATTAGAGTTTTTGTGTAGCTGTGTAAATTTGAGGTTAAGATTGCAAGGTTGTCACAGCTGATAAGGTGGGACGTGCTCCAAGATCGTGGAAATGGAGAATGGCGGTTTGGTGAGTCGGTTTAAGGGGAGGATCATGGGATTAGGATATTAGGTGATCGGACGTGACGGTCAGCAAAGGTTAGAACTTTGCACATTCTACTTCTCCATTCTTATCCTATTTACTTGTTCCTGTTCTTATTCATGTTCTTGTTCTTGTTCTTGTTCTTGTTCTTGTTCTTGTTCTTGTTCTTGTTCTTGTTCTTGTTCTTGTTCTTGTTCTTGTTCTTGTTCTTGTTCTTGTTCTTGTTCTTGTTCTTGTTCTTGTTCTTGTTCTTGTTCTTGTTCTTGTTCTTGTTCTTGTTCTTGTTCTTGTTCTTGTTCTTGTTCTTGTTCTTGTTCTTGTTCTTGTTCTTGTTCTTGTTCTTGTTCTTGTTCTTGTTCTTGTTCTTGTTCTTGTTCTTGTTCTTGTTCTTGTTCTTGTTCTTGTTCTGTTCTTGTTCTTGTTCTTGTTCTTGTTCTTGTTCTTGTTCTGTTCTTGTTCTTGTTCTTGTTCTTGTTCTTGTTCTTGTTCTTGTTCTTGTTCTTGTTCTTGTTCTTGTTCTTGTTCTTGTTCTTGTTCTTGTTCTTGTTCTTGTTCTTGTTCTTGTTCTTGTTCTTGTTCTTGTTCTTGTTCTTGTTAGTGCTCGTCCTATTTCTTATTCTTATTCTTCCTCCTCCTCCTTCTTCTTCTCTTCTCATTCTTCTACCTCACCCTCCCTCTACTTATTCTTCTCTATTGTCTTTTTCTTCTTCTCCTCCTCCTTTTTTTCTTCTTCTTCTTCTTCTTCTTCTCCTCCTCCTCCTCCTCCTCCTCCTTTTTTTCTTCTTCTTTTTCTCCATTCATTCGACTGTCCTCGTCTAAATTCCGAGTTGGTTTGTCTGTCTATTATCTATGTGCTGTGCGTGACGTCATTATTTCACTCCTCCAGTAAAGCAGACGCCAACTAAACTGGCCGTTTGCGAATGTCTGTTGTTGAAGCTCAGCTCTTTCAGGACAGTCGGAGGCTGTCTGGGAAAGCAAATCGATTTTGAAGTGATATCAACAGAACGTTTTGCCCCCGCTGACTGCTTTCAGAACGTTCTGAAAGAGCTGAGCTTTAATTACAGTTATTCGCCAAGTGCCAGTTTTACTGGCATTTGCTCCACTCTGGACAGTCACGTTCGACGACCACTATTCTAGCATTGAGTGGGAATAATAATAATCATGGCCGTTTTCACACTCACCGATTGTTGGACTCTGTCCGGCAAGGAATAAGATCGACGGGAGGGACACTATTGGGGTGTACTGCAATAAATAAAGGAAAAAATATTCTCAAATATTCATTCTTTAAAGGATAAAGTCTCCTCTGATCGATATTACTAAGGTAAAATGGAATTCCCAATTTACTACACATCAGTTCATTTATTGATTAACAAGATTGAAATACAATAGGATTCAAACACAGACAAAGTCCAAAACGTCTTTTCTTCCCAATTTTGGTTGAAATATTGAAAAAAGAGGTGATGTCCACACTTGAAACTTAAATTATACACAAATTTCAACTTCTGAAGGTGAAAAGGTTGATAGCTTCAGAATAGTTCCCCAATTCAAGCTTCACCATTCTATTATTTCGTTTTGAAATTATGTATCTAAATCATGTATATCATGACCAAGGTTATTTCAACCTATTTGATAACCTTGTAACATGACGATATGACATTCATTGGAATAATGGCAAATACAGAGTGTATCAGGAGGAATGTGCAATACTTCTCAGGCTGATTCCTTACACCAAGTAGACATAAACGTTTCATGGGACCAACACCCAAAAACGCTTTGTTACCAAGATAACAATGGCGGAAAATTGAGATTTTTCGAAATATATTAATTTTTCAGAGGCTTCAGTGAGGTTCTAAAATAATCAATTCCTATCTTAAATTAGCTGAGGAATTCAATGAAACAAATTCGACTACAGAATACGGAATTCCGACACAAAATAGATGGCTAGAGCTGCACATCTATTGAATATAATTATCAATGATATTATGTTCAACCTTGATAGAGAATCACTAATCTGATGAATCATTGAAAATGTTTATCCTCCTCCTCCTGTGTAACTTTTAAAAATAATAGAATAATCAGATTTAATAGTAACTCTTCTAATCTAGAAACTAAGCATAAATATTTTGTTGTAATCTAAAAATGAATAAAGAAATCCAATCTAATCTAATCTAATCCTCCTTCTCAACCTTCTCCACCTACACCTCCTTTTCCTTCTTCTCCCTCTCCTCCTTATCCTCCTCCCCCCCTTCTCATCCTCCTCCTACCTCTCATCCTCTTTTTCCTTCTTCTCCTCCTACTCCTCCTTCTCCTTCTTCTTCTTCTTCTTCTCCTTCTTCTTTACCTCCTACCTCTTCTCCTCCTTCTTCTCTTCCACCTCTTCCTCCTTCTCCTTCTCATCCTTCTTCTTCCTCTCACACATCCTACTCTCTCTCTCACATCCTTCTCTTTCTCTCACATCCTACTTCTCCTCCTTCTTCTCCTCCTTCTTCTCCTCCAACTCCTCCTCCTCCTCCTCCTCCTCCTCCTCCTCCTTTTTCTCCTTCTCCTCCTCCTTCTCCCTCTCCTCCTCCTCCGCCTCCTCCTTCTCCTTCTCCATCTTTTTCTTCCCCTCCCATTCATTCTTCTCCTCCTCACCCCTCTTCCTCCTACTCACCCCTCTCTCATATCCTCCTTCTACTCCTCCTCCTCATCCCCCTCCTCCTTCTCCTTCCTCCCGCTTCTTCTTCTTCTTCTTAGGCGTATAAACTTCGCATTATCCACATGTAGACGCAATTCAATGAACAGGTAGAGATATTTCCGGGAATTTATTCGGCTTACTCATAAATCTTTTTCTCCCTTTCCAGCAATCCTTCTCTACTCCTCACCCACCCACCACTCCCATTTTCCCTTCCACCCATATCATTGCCTTCCAACACAGTTTACATAGTTCGCTTCCCCTTTTCCTCCTCTTCTTCTCCTTGTTCTATTTCTTCTTCTTCTTGTTCTATTTCTTCTTCTTTTCTTCTTTTTCTTTTTTCTCTTCTTCTTCTTCTTCTCCCTCTTCTTCTTCTTCTTCCTCTTTTTTCTCCTCTTCTTCTTCTTCTTCTTCTTCTTCTTCTTCTTCTTCTTCTTCTTCTTCTTCTTCTTCTTCTTCTTCTTCTTCTTCTTCTTCTATTCCTTCTCACTCCTCTTCTTCCTCTTTTGTCCTCATCCTCTTCTTCTTCTCCTATGGTTTTTCTCTTCTTCCCCATTTCCGAAGAAGAGTATTATTTATTGCTCGCAAATTGAAGAACGCTCTGTTGTCAATGGACCGATCATATTTCCTGAAATTTACAACTCAATTCCTGGCAAATTTCCCTCTCCTCACAAATACTATTGTAGCCAGATCAGATATATGAAAATTGGAGGGAAGAAAGAATGGGCAAAGAAAATAGATATTATTCATGAATCGATTGGCTATTCTTGTAATCAATTAACTACATCTTGTCGGACTCATGGTACGTATGGTAATAACATAACACTGCTAGAACATTTATTACATATTCTCAGTTCTCAAAAAACCGCTGAATATTTTTGGAGAATATTCTCTCCTTCAGAATATCGATTTACTGGAGACGAGTTATGTCACTATCAAAATCGCAAGAGATGCAAAACTAAATCCATCGACTCTCTACTCTATTGACTAGGTACTTCTTTCAGCATTACTTCTCCAAGTACTACACTTAGTACTAAGTACTCAATTCAATTACAAAGTGTGTCCTATAGAGGGTACCAAGGTAATTAGGCAAGAAATACATTAGTCATCAAAATCGTAGCCGGGAGAAAACCGTGTGTTCTGACGACATCAGAACCCGTTAAGCAAACCTAGGGCTCTATAAAAAGGGGGTAGACGCACGGTCCGCCATTCTGTGGTCAACTTTTAGCGCCAGGTTTGAATTCATTCAATTCGACAGTCAAACATATGATTAATGATAAAAATTATGTTACAAAAAAATAATACTTACTTCACAGAGCATTGAATTTCCAGTCTGGCAATTTTTAAGTCAAAATTTTAACCTTGATTCATCTTCCTGCATCTGACAAATTTGTTTTTTTTTAAATTTCAGTTCTATGATAAAAGTTGCTATATTTTTTGCAATTTGATGCTAAGCAATATGAACCATTTTATATGACAAGTTAACCTCTTAGATTTCAAAACAATAACTAATTCATTTGCTCAACTTGATAAACATCTGTTGATCGTCTCTATCATCAAAAATATCTATATGAATTCAAACCTAGCGCTAAAAGTTGACCACAGAATGGCGGACCGTGCGTCTACCCCCTTTTTATAGAGCCCTAAGCAAACCTAGCTGGCGCTAAAAGTTAGGAAATTCACAGCTGGGGTTCCGATAAAGTCAGAACTCACGGTTTTCTCCTGGCTTCGGTTACGATGACTGTTACCTTTCTATTCTAATTACCTTGAGAGGGTACTATAGATGTCAATTATCATGTAAAATCAGCTGAGAAATCGAATATAACCAGTAAGAAGTTCGTAACTTTGATGGTTATTGAGATAATCAGCAAAATAAGCTGAAAAACTACATTTTACAACTTTAAAGGGATAGAAATGGGATATTCAATTGTTGATTAGTATTTTCGATCATTTTAGATTGTAGGGAATTCAATTCTGAAGAGAATATGTTCTGTAACTTTTTCGTCTAGAACGCACCCAAACCTCACGAATCAGGATTTAATGATGTCAAAACAGCAATTTCTTGATAACTGCTTTTTTGTCAGTTTTATCTTATTCTAATGTTTTTTCCAGAATTAAATTTCCTACAATATAATATAATCCAAAATACTGGTCCATAATTTTATTAAATATCTTATTTCTATCCCTTTCAAGTTGTAAAATGTAGTTATTAACTTATTTTGCTATAGTCGGCGCAATCTAAGTTGACGAAAACCCCCTCCACCCGAGAAATAGCTACGTTGTCATTTTACGTGAAATTGAAACTTCTCCTAACGCAAACACATTCAACTGAATGTTAAAAGTGACAGCTTAGCTTCGGAAAAATCACGCGGTGTTGTAAAACTCACTATTTTTATGATAAACCAGCTGTTCGCAGCTCGAATATCCAAGTCAATCAGCTTCAATAACTCCAATCTTTAACATACAATGATTCATGCATATACCGCTCTTCTTACTTTGGAACTCTTGAGAGGCCAAATTACGATCTTCCGACTATTTTCGACATTTGGAAAAATAATTTCAATTGTTTTTGAACAACTTTCTCGCTTTCACCACCCAATTATCTTCTCAAACAAAAAATTTTCTAGATCATCGAAAATTTCATGTTTTCTGTTCGAGTAGACCTGACATTGGCAAACATATTCATTAATTGAAACATAATTATTGTTCGTATATAGAAAATTCAAAAACTATTAGAAAGCTCGAATTCTCCTTGTCATTTTGATATAAGAAACTTCATTTCTACTACAACCAATGATTGTGAGAAAAGTGATATACAAAAGAAAGTAATATTTTCGCAATTTTTAATTTTTTTTCAAAAAAATCAAAATTCTTTTGAATCCTTGATTTTTCTCGGGTGGAGGGGGTTTTCGTCAACTTGGATTGCGCCGACTATAAATATCTCAATAGCCATCGAAGTTACGAGCTTCTTACTGGTTGTATTCGATTTTTCAGCTGATTTTTCAGCTGACCAGTATAGTACCCTCTCAAGGACGCTACAAAATGCTATGAAATTAAAAAATTGGATGAAAATGAGAAAACAAAAATGGCGGCTGTGTGAGTAATTGAGGACTTTCGGACATTTTGAAAATGATATCTATGTATGTTTTCTATCAAGGAACAATACCCTCAAATGTTTGACACCCTGTATTTCTAATGTATTTTAAATTTATGTTTTATGTCATGCTACCAACTCGAAATGCTCTCGCAGACCATCGCCGACTGTACTGACAGAGCTGAGCATTAGTAGCCTATAATTGTTATTCACCAACTGTCATCTTCGTTGTCACCAGTTATACTTCTTTCTTATTCCGTCAGTGAATATTGTACTTTCAATTTTTCATCATATAACGCAAATCCTATCCAAGATAATTACTGGCTAATGATGGGTAATGTATACACAGGTATATCCACTTATAGAGAAACCACCCACTGTACACATATATATACCACCAGAGCACTTACCGAATGATTAATAATCAGGTATTTGTATATAGGTAGATAATTTCTATACCTATATAGATGAACCCTCTTTGCGTAACATTATTTAGAGGGTGACACTCATATTTGTATAATCTTACCCTCTGGCAAGATGGGAAAATGACTCCAGCTTGATCAATATTTGTTCAAAAATTATGAATGTGGTCTTAATAGTAGATCAGATTGTTTCCTACAATTTGAGATCAAATTGATAATTTTTGAACCAGTATTGATCGAGCTGTAGTCATTCTCCCATCTTTCCAGAGGGTCTTCTTTGCTTGGAAAGACTACATTTGTATCAGATATGGTTCGAGTGTTATACAGGGTGTTTCAGGAGGAATGTGCAATACTTCTCAGGCTGATTCCTTACACCAAGTAGACAAAAAAGTTCTATGGGAACAGCCCCCAAAAACTCTCTGTTACTGAGATAACAATGGCGGAAAATTGAGATTTTTCTAAATATATTGATTATTCTAATTTTTGAGAGGCTTTAGTGTGGTTCTATAATAATAAATTCCTATGTAGAATCAGCTGAGGAATTCAATGAAACCAGTTTCAAGTTTCTAACTTTAACGGTTATTGAGATAATTGGAAAAATATGCTAGAAAGAAAACGCCATTTTTCAACAATAAGGGTTATAACTGGATAAGGAATTATAAAATTGTATTTTGTATTGATGGAAGTTGGAGAGAGTCGGATTCTAAAGGAAAAGTTGAATAGCGGCGATTGTACAAATCTTACCCAAATCTCAGAAATGGCGATCAAAAATCGCAAAATTGACAAAACATAGCACAAGTGATAATTTTGTGTTTAGTTGCGATTTTGCGATTTTTGATCGCCATTACTGAGATTTGGGTAAGATTTACACAATCGCCGCCAGTTAACTTTTTCTTTGGAATCCGACTCTCTTCAACTTCCATTAATAAAAAATTCAATTTTATGATTCCTCATCTAGTTACAACCCTTATTGTTGAAAAATTGCATTTTCCAGCATATTTTCCCAATTATCTCAATTACCGTTGAAGTTACAAACTTGGAACTCGTTTCATTGAATTCCTCAGCTAATTTTACATGGGAATTGATTACTTTAGAACTCCACTAAAGCCTCTAAAAAATTAGAAAAATTAATATATTTTGAAAAATCTCAATTTTTCGTCATTGTTATCTCGGAAACAAAGCGTTTTTGGGGGTTGGTCCCATTGAACATTTTTGTCTACTTGGTGTAAGGGATCAGCCTGAGATGTATTGCACATTCCTCCTGAAACACCCTGTATATCTATAGAGGTGTACCCTCACTGTGTAACATAATTATTTGAACGAGTGGCACTTTTATTCGCTGCACCTCTGAATGGAATTTTAATGGAACCAGCCCACGTTCAAACAACTCCAACCATTTGTAACTGAATTTGTCTTCATTATTACTGGGAGCATAACGTATTTTGCGATCAACAGTGTGAAAAATGAAGTGGGACATGGAATTAATTGAAAAGAAGAGCGGTTGTGTTGATGTTTCTTTTCATCTGAGTGCTTGTATTTTTTCAGGGTGATGAACAAATGACCTCCAGGCCACTAACGGCTCGTGTCTACGTAACAGGTGAAATGCTGTACAGTGAAAGATACTTGCACTTCACCTGTTCCGTGGGTACGGAGTCCAGGCGTGTGTGAGAATTATGAAAAGGGATGATTCATTTATTTATTTAGAGTATGCTTTCAGTAGTAGGGAGACCCAAAGGTGTTTCCACTTCGCCATATTATAACCTGATTTTTTACAAATGAAAAAATGGAAATCCATATGGGTTATAGTTCTTCTAGGGATGATGATTGCTTTATAAACTTAGAGGGATAGATTTAAATAACTGTTAATGAATAATCAGTAATTGAACAAAGGTAAGGCCGGTATCACACGATAATAGTTCTATTTTTATAGAAATTTAGAAACTAAATAGAAATTTAATTTCGTATCTTCATCTCTTTCCATATGATCAACTCTGATAATAGAACTATTATTGTGTAATAACATCCTAAATAGGGTGTGAGACTCGAGATTTCTTTTGTTTTCTATAATGAATCATCATAATTATCTATTTTCCCTGTTTCGCAATAATCATAATTCCTTATAAAATCCAAATTTGATTTAGTTTTTCCTTGTGAGTGAAAGATTGTTGAAGTCAAATTAGATGAACTGAAGTGGCATAATCGAAATATTTGGACTTCGCCAAAAAATTTGTAAAAAATTTGTGAAAAATTGGTAAAGCGGTGATTTTGGGAGTACTCCTGTTGAACCTTCCATTGAGTATTTGTTGTAACTTGATAATGGATAGATAGGCTATAAAGAGTGGCGCAGAGAAACGGGGAGTTTTTGAAATAACCTTAACAACCAACGAAAATTTTACAAAAAATTTTTAATGCTGCAAATATATTCGTCAAGAGGGGAATTTTTAGAAAATCTCTTTAGAAAAACACATCTGTTAATGTTGCCCATTGCGCCTTACTCATTCATTCAATCGACTTTGAACACTAAAACATTAACATTCCCAATACAAGTGGCTCGAGCTGCCCGGCTCTAAATTTGCTGCTCGAGCTACCCGGTTCTAGCTGCGCTGTTCTAGCCATCACAACTCTATTCACATCACTATATTATAAATATTCACTATGTTGTTAGTGCTACAAATGTGTAATAATTCAATAAAATATTGAAATTCACCATTTTTGAGTCATTTCCAAGTGATTTTTACTATTTATTGATTAATTTCACATCTGTAGCCCTTATAACATAGTGAACATTCTATAATATAGTTATGTGAATAGTGGTGTGATGGCTAGGGCAGCGCAGCTACAGCCGGGCAGCACGAGCAGCGAATTTAGAGCCGGGCGCTCAAGCCGCTTATGAATGATAACTTTAGTCTTCAAAATTGATTGAATGAATATGTTAGGCACAATGTACAACACTTAACATATATGTGATTTTTGAAAAGTTATTTTTATAAAATTCCACTCTTGATTCTGAGCATTAAAAATGTTTTTTAGAATTTTCGTTCAAAATTCTCCGTTCCTCTGCGCCACTCTGTATAATACTCGAAATTATTCCTTTATTCTATTGCATGAATCATAAATACCATACGATTTTCTGTTGTCCCAGTTTCCTTAGCTCTCTCCAGTTGTTATTCTATAATATCGTCTACGAAAATGTTTCTCCGTTCAAAAGAGGTATTGATCTGTTTCCATTCTCTCTCCTCTCTTTCCATTTTCATCTCATCATCTCTTTCTACTCTCTCGCAATTTTCCACATCATTATATGGCGATTCGTGCAATTGGTGCAATTGCCAATTGCACAAAGGGTTGCATATCGTCGCCCCCTCCTCCCACCATGCAACCTCTACCCCAGAAACCCATTATTATGAGTCAAATAGCTGTGTAATGTGGTGGAAACCGGACTTTAGGTCGCATATTGAGGCTATTTTTGGCCAAAATCACAACCGAGAAGCAGCTAGATTGGAATAGAAAGCTAGTTCTGTACCAATTCCACTTGAAATTGTTATTGAGAATTCGAATTCTATATATTTTGAAAACGGTTTGATATTCCTTTTGTACAAGAGTGATTTGAAGGTGGATGACAGCGGGTATGTTATAGTCTGTTCAAGCAAAGAAGACCCTCTGGCAAGATGAGAAAGTGACTCCAGCATGGTCAATATTTGTTCAAGAATTATAGATGTGATCAAATGGTTTCCTACGATTTGAGATGAAATTGATGAAATTCTTGAACCAATAATGATCGAGCATGAGGGGGGCTTCGTTGCTTGGATAGACTTTAAAACCCTGCGATGTTTGTTAGTCTGTTTCAGACCTTGTAAA
This sequence comes from Sogatella furcifera, assembly GCA_017141385.1. Classification (NCBI taxonomy): domain Eukaryota; kingdom Metazoa; phylum Arthropoda; class Insecta; order Hemiptera; family Delphacidae; genus Sogatella; species Sogatella furcifera. The sequence goes on along the minus strand of CM029553.1, from coordinate 10,067,359 downwards.
GAGCTCTGTTTGTTCAAAAAACAACTCCAAGAAGGGCTGATTTTCTTTTCCAAATCAGCTGTTTTTGTATGTGATGTCAAATTACAGGGAAGATTATAAAAAGGAAAACTAATGAAAGGGGACCATAAGGAGAATCCTTCGAGATTTTCTTGTTATCTCACATGTTTGTTCCTGCTTGAAAAGTATCATCACGGAAAATAACTCCTGCTCATTCTCTATTGGCTCAAAAATTATAAATTTCGTCTCAGATTGTAGATCAGGATGTTCCCTTCAATTTGAGACCAAATCTATTATTTTTGAACCAATATTGACCGAGCTAAAGACAACTCCCCATTTTGCCAGAATGTCTTCTTTTCTTGGACATACTATAGCATGACACAATAACAAGAAGTACGACACAGTAAGTATAGTCTGACCAAGCAAAGAAGAGCCTCTGGCAAAATGGAAAAATCCAGCTTGGTCAATATTTGTTCAAGAATTATAAATGTGGTCTTAATAGTAGATCAAATTGTTCGCTACAATTCGAGATCAAAGTGATAATCTTTCAACCAATATTGAACGAGCTTGAGTCATTTTCCCATCTTGCCAGAGGGCCTTCTTTGCTTGAACGGACTATAGTAGTATTACTCGATAATTGCTTGTTAAATGTGGAAAAACATCTCCATAATTCCATTAGTATTAGGGATCATTTCAAGTTTATTCGACTTGTGGGTGTCTCGTGCCCACAAAACATGTGAAGTGTTGTACAGTAAAGGTACGAGCTCTTCACCTGTTTCGTGGGTACAAGCCGCCCGTTGTTAAAACATTCATTCGTTTGTAAACTTGAATGATAGAATATAAAAAAAATACCTATTGTTGAATTCACACTCATTGATAAATAATATACTAATCTCTTTATAGGTTGAGTAAGAAGACCATTGATTCTTAACAAAAATGGTTGAATTGAACAAAAGTTAATGCAGCAATTAATAGCCCCATCTCACTATTATCACTTTCACTGTACACATCCACAAAAAAGGATGTTGTTGGGAAGAGTCGGGTGGAGAAGGAGGAGTGGGAGAATTTGTGATGGGGGGGAGAAGAGAAATTGAGAGTAACAGAGGGAAAGAGAGGAAATTAGTGTTGGCAGAGTATATGCCAAAAGTTGAGGCGGTTGATGGAAGACTTTTCTCGAATGCTCAGGTCTGTCAGTTGTCAGCACAGTCGGATACCCTCTAATAAAGGTATAATTTATTATAGTTGAGTTCACTCTCAGTTTAATGGTCTCTCGCAGACAGCTCGTCGACTGTCCTGACAGAGCTGAGAACTCATGACAGTCATTCGTCTACTGCCAGCTTATATAATTTTGACGCCATCTATATAATCGAAATAAATATGAAATGAATAAATTGAGCCAGTGCAGCCTTCATATCCATGCATTTATTTTGATAGCTTCCGCTTAATTATGGCTTAGCCATTGAGTGTAAAAGAGGATTTAACTTTGGCGCTTTGAAATGTGATTTAGATTTTGCACTGAACGGGAAAATTATTCGTGTTTGGATAGCAGAGTTCCTTTCAGCTGTAAAGCAACAACAACTTTTTCATGTTGCCAATTAAATTTGCCTTGTGTGAAAGGTATCATACCATTTGAACTGAATTCAAAAAGAACCCACTCCACAGCTTCGCTTTATAAGCCCACTCCTCTCATGAAAATGTAATGATACCGGAATATGAATATATGTATGTTGCCCTAGTATATAAGGGAATGATGCTTCATACGGACATTGCTCTGTGAATGATAAACATGATGGGAAATTATTGCTATTTCTATTTAAAAAGGAGAGTTATTATCACTGGCGGCTTGTGCCTACAAAACAGGTGAAGTGTCTGTATCTTTTACTGTACAACACTTCACTCGTTTCATGAGCACGAGCCGACAGTGGAGTTATTCCTATACAACTTCTAAATCTTTATAAAGATCTACAGCTTGTTTTTCTGATGAAAAACAAGTGATTGGGATTGTAGATTCACCAATAAAACTCTCAATTTACAATGTTCCAAATTTTGGAAAGGATCAGCTGTTGAATCAACGATCAGCCAAAACTCACTAGAAGACCCTAACATTCGAATCCAAAATGAACGCGATGGTTCGAGTGGAATAGGAAATCCCAAGTATTCTTTATTCTTTTTTTACAATTGCGACTTAGTTCCCAAGTATTTTAAGCAAAGGATGAATGAGTGATGATGAATGATGAAGGTTTAAGATGTAGGTTATATGTCTATGTAAATTGATTCGAAATTCAAATTCAGTAAATTGGACGAAAAATTCACGATATCAGCTGTTCAAACTCGAATCATCGCGGCCACTTTAAATTAAAAGGCTAGGGTCTCCTGACTTGTTTTGTTTACGATTTTCTTTGTAGGTTATGATAATATTTTAGCGACAAAAATGATTCCTGTTCAAATCTCACTATAAAAATAATGATTGATATTTATTATTAAATATATTCATAATGATAAATCAATTTATATTTCAAAATCATTAAATTAGGAGCAAAGTTTTGGTTTTAAAGGAATAGCATTGGACTATTCCGATATTCTATTCACTTGAGGTAAACTCGTTTCATGTCATTTTTCTAATCAGCTGAAACTGTAGAATTTGCTTTTTATTGGAAACATTTATGAGACAGAAACGCCCATAAAATCCACGAATTATGAGTAATGTGGATTGTAAAATGTTTATAAGCCAGTGCCCAGGGCCTTGGGCGCCTATGAGTAATCCACATTACTCATAATTCCTGTATGTTAATCGGTGTTTCTGTCTCATAAACTTTCCCATAATTCGGAAATTTTACAAACTCAGCTCGCTAGCTGCTATGACATAAAAAACCCAAACTTTGCTTCCAATACAATGATTTGATGAATAAATTGAAATATTATTATAAATATAAATATCGATTATTATTTTTATTGTGAAATTTGAATAGAAATAATTTTTGTCGCTAAAATAATATCATAAACTACAAAATATGAAACCTTGAAGTCGGCCTTTGATGTACTTTCAACGTCTGCAATATTAGGGCAACAGCTGTTTTTACCCAAAATTTGTAACATTGTAAATGAAACGTTTTATTGGTGAATCTACAATGTCGATCACTTGTTCTTCTCCAGATAAACAACCTGTAAATGTTTATAATTTACAGGGCCCTGGCCAGGGCCCTGGGCCCTGGCTTATAAACATTCTACAATCCACATTACTGATAATTCGTCGATTTTATGGGCGTTTCTGTCTCATAAACATTTCCAATAAAAAGCAAATTCTACAGTTTCAGCTGATTATAAATGACATGAAACGAATTTACCTCAAGTAAATAGAATATCAGAATAGTCCAATGCTATTCCTTTGAAACCAAAACTTTGCTCCTAATTTAATGATTTTGATAGGTCTATAAATTGATTTATCATTATGAATATATTTAATAATAAATATCAATAATTTTTTTATAGTGAGATTTGAACAGGAATCATTTTTGTCGCTAAAATATTATCATAGCCTACAAAGAAAATCGTAAACAAACCAATTCAGAAGACCCTAGCCTTGTAACCTAAAATGGCCGCAATGATTTGAGTTTGAACAGCAGATATTGCGAATTTTTTGTCTGAAACAATTTACATAGACTTATAACCTACATCTCAAACCTTCATCATTCATCATCACTCATTCATCCTTTGCTTAAAATACTTGGAAAACAAGTCGCAATTGTAAAGAAAGAATAAAAAATACATGGGATTTCCTATACCACTTGAACCATTTTGGATTCGAATGTAAGGTCTTCTGGTGAGTTTTGGCAGATCGTTGATTCAACAGCTGATCCTTTCCAAAATTTGGAACATTGTAAATCGAGAGTTTTATTGGTGAATCTACAATCCCAATCACTTGTTTTTCATCAGAAAAACAAGCTGTAAATCTTTATAAGCCAGGGCCCAGGTCTCAATTGTAGGAGGCATTCTGATCTACAATTTGAAACCAAATCAATAATTTTTGAACCAGTATTGACCGAGCTGGAGTAATTTTCTCATCTTGCCAGAGGGTCTTCTTTACTGGGACAAACAATACTAAAATAATTATATTGTACAATGATTTAGAAGAAGATTGATTTTAAAAACTGAAAATGTAGTTACAGTACTTTGCCTCAAACAGTGTAATACTGTATTTACGTGAAAGCAGTCGCGGATAGAAAGGGATCTGATAATCTGCTTTTTGGGTTATGATTTTGTTAACCCCACCCCCCACCGCAGTCCAGACAACAGAGGAAACGACTTACCCATTTTCCCGGAAACACAATTTTCGTTGAATAAATATTTCCTTTGTTCCCATTTTCCATAAGACCTTTCTCAAAGCTGTGGTATTTCGACTGCCTCCTTCTCAGTACCAACTTATTCTCTTCTCCTTCTTCCTCTTCTTCTTCTTCATCTTCATCTTCTTCTTCTTCTTCTTCTTCTTCTTCTTCTTCTTCTTCTTCTTCTTCTTCTTCTTCTTCTTCTTCTTCTTCTTCTTCTTCTTCTTCTTCTTCTTCTTCTTGTTTTTTCTTCTTCTCCTTCTTCTTCTCCTTCCTCTTCTTCTTATTCTTCTTCTTCTTCGTAACATAGGCCTATGTGGGTTGAGTGGGAAAGTGGGCACTTGTGCCTCAACTTCACCCACATCACATATGTATTGTACTAAGTGGAAAATAAAGGCATTTTATCTATCTATTCATCTATCCTCTCTCTCTCCTAGTTATTTATTTAATTTTCTTTCTCTCATACTTTTTGTCCTTTCTATTCTCTTCCTTCTCCTCATCCTCCTTCTTTTCTTTTTTCTCCTCCTCCTACTCCTCTTCCTCCTCACCATTCTCCTTCTTCACCTCCTCCTTTTGAGATTACGCCAGTTATCATAATAAACTTTATTAAGTTTGTTTGGTTCAGTGAAATCTGCAAAAGGGTGAGGAAAACCTTGGAAAACTTAATTACTGGCGTTATCTCAGAAATATATTGAACAAATTTCTATACCTAATCTGAACCTGTCAACCAGATTTGAACATTTTTTTGTCAAAAAAGATCAGGAATCGCGAAAAACTCTGAATAAAAAAAAATATTGTGCTTATTATAAGAAATTAACATTAAAAAACGTAACATGCCATTCATAAATGCCTTTTATCTACGGGCGTATTGAAAAATTCCTATTTCAGTTTTACAATTGAAATCGAAATGACTAGCATTTCAAAATGGAATCTCAGAACCGTGTCGTAATGAACGTTTTCGCCACACTGGTATGAAATTGACTGTTTTACATGCTCTATACGGAGGCCGAAAACGCTTGTTTTCAGGCGAGGTCGCCATAAACTCGCCGGGAAAATGCGTTTTTCGGCCCTAGGGCGGTAAAATAACCTTGAATGTCAGCTGACTGAAGGTCGTTGTCGATTTAAGGGTTAGTCAATCAATAGGTAGCATCCCGGTTTCATTGCATTAAATGTCAGCTGTTTTGGGAGTCAATGTCGACTTATAGGTATTTCAATGTAAAGGTAGTCTCTCATCTGTTATTTTGATTGGTAAGATCCCTTGTCAAGAGAACTGAACGTTGAAAGTTTTCACATTAATCAGTAGTTGAATAATAAAGGAAAACTGCTTCAATAACTAATTCTTCAACTTTGATAAGATTAAAAATTTTGGTATTGATTAACTGTTGAATAATGATGAACGTGAAATCCATGTTTGAACAATATTATTGTTGTCAGACTCTGTGTTACTTCATCTAGCAGGTTAGCCAGCGCCATCTAGCGGGTGATAATGCAACTACACTAACCTTCTCTGTTAGCCAATATCTGTCGAAAATCAACAACTTTGAATAAATATTGTACAATTTAGGATTATCGTTCAAAAGTTATCTTGGGCTTTAACGTTTCTGGACTAAGAAAATCGAATACACTGATAGTTATAAAGTAATATTCAGTCAGTAAATCAATAAACTATTGACGCGAAGTTTTAATAGCAAGCAGATGGTACCTACTACAAATTCAGTATAGGCAAACAAGATAGCATAATAAGGTTACTGGTCTAGCTGTTCTTGGAACTGATTAACAAATTTTTTATTTTGTTTTCTTCGCATTGATGTTGTGTGCCAAAAAATAAAGTTCGATACCACGGGTAGAAAATGTAATATTCCGCCTCTCAATCTTTTCTAGTCCTCGGCCTATGGCCTTGGACTTGAAAACCGATTTTGAGCCGGTAAACGCACATTTTCGGCCCTAGGTACGAAATATACTATTATCTACAGGCGTATTGAAAAATTCCTATTTCAGTTTCACAATTGAAATCGAAATGACTAGCATTTCAAAATGGAATCTCAGAACCGTGTCGTAATGAACGTTTTCGCCACACTGGTATGAAATGGACTGTTTTACATGCTTTATACGGAGGCTGAAAACGCTTGTTTTCAGGCAAGGTCGCCATAAACTCGCCGGGAAAATGCGTTTTTCGGCCCTAGGGCGGTGAAATAACCTTGAATGTCAGCTGACTGTAGGTCGTTGTAGATTTAAGGGTTAGTCAATCAATAGGTAGCATCCCGGTTTGATTGCATTAAATGTCAGCTATCCGTCAGCTAATGTCAGCTAATAAAATATTGACACGAAGTTTCAATAGCAAGCAGATGGTACCTACTCCAAATTCAGTATAGGCGAAGATAGCATAATAAGGTTACTGGTCTAGCTGTTCTTGAAACTGAACTAATTTTTTTTTTTTGTTTTCTTCGCATTGATGTTGTGTGCCAGAAAATAAAGTTTGACACCACGGGTCGAAAATGTAAAATTCCGTCTCTCAATCTTTTCTAGTCCTCGGCCTACGGCCTCGGACTTGAAAACCGATTTTGAGCCGGTAAACGCCCATTTTCGGCCCTAGGTACGAAATATACCATTTTCGATACAGGAGGAACTTTACGATACAGTCCAAATTCCACTTTATGATACATTCCTTGTTTCGTTTTGAAATCAGGTGATAAAAAGTAAACAGTGTTCAACTAACCTCAAAATCAAAACTGCGGTTGGGATTGAGTAGCCTACCGGTATTTTTTTGTCAATATTTCAATTTACGTATATGAATATTTAACTTATTTGAATAGTCCAAAGTTTAAATAGTTTAATATACTTATAACTTTGTTAGTGAATATGTTAATAACTTTCACTTTTACAACAACACTCACGATTTTGTTGCTTGTCAAATGTGTTTTGTGGTTCTGACTGATATGTTATTTTTAACATATTTAACAAGTAATAAGTTGATTATCATAACAGTTCAAGTAGGATGAAGACAAAAGAAGTTAAATAAACGACGATAATAAATGATACTGGTCTGATACTGATAACTACACTGGTGGTCGTAGATAAAATAGTGTATGCAACGGTTGTATTAGGCCTTTATAGCATTAGTGAGATATTTAGAGCCACGAGCAAAGCGAGTCTGACATCTCACTTCATGCTATAAAGGCTCCCATTATACAACCGTTGCATAAACTACTATTAGCTCATTGAATTGACAAATTGAGCGGCTTGAGGCAAGATATGCAACCTGGTACTATAATAAAAATAATTTATGAATAATCAACCTATGATTACTGGTGCTATTGCTGGAACGGATTTCACAACATAATTATTTTCTAAACCTAATTTAAACCTTCTGACAAAATGTAAAATTTCTCTGCCAACTAGTTCTCAAAAAATTAAGAAAATTATGTTTGGCGTATTCTTTAGAAGATTAAAAATCCGTTCTGAAGGTACGATTCCTAAGCGGCTCAAGCTGCACTGCTATAGCATCACAAATTAACCCAAATTACTATATTATACAATATACATGTTCACCATGGTAATGGGGCTACAAATATGATATAATAAATCAATAAATAGTGAAATTCACCCATTTAAGACATTTTCAAGTTAATTTCCCTATTCATTTATTTATTATATCATATTTGTAGCCCCATTACCATGATGAACATGTATATTGTATAATATAGTAATGTGGGTGGAGTTGTGATGGCTAGAGCAGCGCAGCTACAACCAGGCGGCTCCAGCAGCACAATTGAAGCCGCGGCAGCTCGAGCAGTAGCTTGGAAATGATACCTTTAATGATCGTCTAAGGGTCCAAATAAACATGACTGCTAAATTTGGACACATTCTGTTCTGCTAATGAGTGAATGGATGAATAGGTGCCATGATCCGCTCTAATACAGGGTGTTTCATGAGGAATGTGCAATACTTATCAGGCTGATTCCTTACACCAAGTAGACAAAAATTTCAAGTTTGTAACTTCAACGGTTATTGAAATAGTTGGAAAAATATGCTAGAAAACGCAATTTTTCAACAATAAGGCTTATATCTGGATAAGGAACCATAAAATTGTACTTTTTATTGATAGACGTTGAAGAGAGTCGGATTCTAATGGCGGCGGTTGTGTGAATCTTACCCAAATCTCAGAAAAAGCGATCAAAAATCGCAAAATCGCTACTAATAGTATATTTTGTACCTAGGGCCGAAAATGTGCGTTTACCGGCTCGAAATCGGTTTTCAAGTCCGAGGCCGTAGGCCGAGGACTAGAAAAGATTGAGAGACGGAATATTACATTTTCGACCTGTGGTATCGAACTTTATTTTTCGGCACACAACATCAATGCGAAGAAAACAAAATAAAAAATTTGTTAATCAGTTCCAAGAACAGCTAGACCAGTAACCTTATTATGCTATCTTGTTCGCCTATACTGAATTTGGAGTAGGTACCATCTGCTTGCTATTGAAACTTCGCGTCAATAGTTTATTGATTTACTGACTGAATATTACTTTATAACTATCAGTGTATTCGATTTTCTTAGTCCAGAAACGTTTAAGCCCAAGATAACTTTTGAACGATAATCCTAAATTGTACAATATCAATTCAAAGTTGTTGATTTTCGACAGATATTGGCTAACAGAGAAGGTTAGTGCATTATAACCCGCTAGATGGCACTGGCTAACCTGCTAGATGAAGTAACACAGAGTCTGACAACAATAATATTGTTCAAACATGGATTTCACGTTCATCATTATTCAACAGTTAATCAATACCAAAATTTTTAATCTTATCAAAGTTGAAGAATTAGTTATTGAAGCAGTTTTCCTTTATTATTCAACTACTGATTAATGTGAAAACTTTCAACGTTCAGTTCTCTTGACAAGGGATCTTACCAATCAAAATAACAGATGAGAGACTACCTTTACATCGAAATACAGATATGTCGACATTGACTCCCAAAACAGCTGATATTAAATGCAATCAAACCGGGATGCTACCTATTGATCGACTAACCCTTACATCGACAACGACCTTCAGTCAGCTGACATTCAAGGTTATTTTACCGCCCTAGGGCCGAAAAACGCATTTTCCCAGCGAGTTGCTGGCGACCTCGCCTGAAAACGATCGTTTTCGGCCTCTGTATGATGCATGTAAAACAGTTCATTTCATACCAGTGTGGCGAAAACACAATTTCATCACTTGTGCTCTGTTTTGTTAATTTTGAGATTTTTGTTCGCCATTTCTGAGATTTGAGTGAGATTTACACAACCGCCGCCATTCAAATTTTTCTTTAGAATCCGACTTTCATCAACTTCCATTAATAAAAAATACAAATTCATGATTCCTTATCCAGATATAACCCTTATTGTTGAAAAATGGCGTTTTCTAGTATATTTTCTCAATTATCTCAATAACCGTTAAAGTTACAAACTTGAAACTGGTTTCATTCAATTTCGCAGCTAATTTTACATAGGAATTGATTATTTTGAAACCTGACTAAAGCCTCTAAAGAATTAGAAAAATTAATATTTTTTGAAAAATCTCAATTTTACGCCATTGTTATCTCGGTAACAAAGCGTTTTTAGGGGTTGGTCCCATGGAACTTTTTTGTCTACTTGGTGTAAGGTATCAGCCTGAGAAGTATTGCACATTCCTCCTGAAACACTCTGTATATAGACATATACAGTAGATCAATCGAAGATCAATCATTCGCTTTTATATACAATATTTTATTTGCTAGAGATTTTTTTCCAATGTTGTTATCATCAAAAGAAATTGGGGAATTGCATATTGTGGATCAGGTTGTCTGTATGGTTCACCTATTTCACTTTGTTCTCATCTGTACTAGTTAATTAATACTCATCTAGTGAACATTCTCAATTAAATTTGAACGTCAATATTGAGCATTTATCTTGTACTGCAGCATTAACCCCCAAAGTTCCTTCGAGTATATCTATTACAGTTCGAAACTGATCCCTGAAACTGAATAGAAACCAGAGAGATCTTTAATAAGAACTTATTCATTGAAGAAGACTTGCTGCAACAGCGGTACTTTAAAGAAAGGCCAGAGAGTTTTGGATCGACTCGAGCTTTTAGAGATTTGAATAACAATAAGCTTCTACTTCACTATATCCATCCAGATTCCATAATAATCATTGTTTCTCGTCCACTTTTTCTGTTTTGAAATTCTCTTTCTTTTTGTTCCATCTTGTTCGTTCTCATTCTATTTTTTCAACCTTTATTATATTGCCCTATTTTCTGAAGCTTCAAATCTAGCTCTTAAGAACTCAGAACTCAAGGAGAAAGGAAAAACTGTTCTTCTCTTTTCTTCTTGCTTCGCAATGTTGTATGTTGTTCATGTTTCTCTCGCGTTTCTCCCCATTCTTCATTCCTTCTCCTCCTTCTTATATTTAAGAAGCAGATGAAGAAGGAGAAGAAGAAGAGGAAGAAAAAGAGAAAGAAGAAGAAAAAGAAAAAGAAGAAGAAGAAGAAGAAGAAGAAGAAGAAGAAGAAGAAGAAGAAGAAGAAGAAGAAGAAGAAAAAAGAACAGGAGGGAGAAAATAAGAAGAAGAAGAAGAAGAAGAAAGAACATGAAGAAGAAATAAAGAAGAAGGAGAAAACAAGAAGAAGAAGAAGAAGAAGAAGAAGAAGAAGAAGAAGAAGAAGAAGAAGAAGAAGAAGAAGAAGAAGAAGAAGAAGAAGAAGAAGAAGAAGAAGAAGAAGAAGAAGAAGAAGAAGAAGAAGAAGAAGAAGAAGAAGAAGAAGAAGAAGAAGAAGAATACAATAAGGAGAAAATATTCATACAAATCCAAGTCGACTGAATAAATTACAATAATAAGAGGAATGGATACCAACAGGATAACAATACAAAAGGAACGTCCAACTAGCTTCTCAAGAAGTTTTACAGATGTAATTCATCGCATTTGATTAAAACAGATTGAACATTTTGAAGAGTGTTTTCCTTATCCCAAACTTTTTATCGCTTTTTATTCTTGTTCTTCAAGTGTTCAGATCAACTATGCCATCCCATCGTTGCTAATTTCAAAAACATCCATGTCGTTAGTATTTTCAACTCATATTCAGCAATTCCAAATTTATACAATTCGAAAATTAATACTTGTATGAATCCAATATATGTGAATAAAAAAAAATTTGTATATTCTTTCATTCAATTATTTATCTTCTAGCCGTCATGCTCGCTTCGCCCGCCTAGATCCCCTGATAGTATAGTTGTACAGAACAGAAGAGCCTCTTGTAAGATGGAGAAGAGGGAAGGGAGAGTGTAACTACGCATGCACAGAATTGGGAATTCCAGGGTAAAATCAATTCAGCCAACCTACTGTTTTTACACTAATCGTAATGACTGTATTGATTTCACGAATGAAATTATCTTCTTATTCATTTATTTATTCTATTATTGACATATGATAGCACAAATCATAACATAATTATGAACTAATACACGAAACATAGTCCAAGCCTGTAATTGAAAAATAAATGGAAATCAAACACCCTTTTAAAAAACTTTGGAATTATCAAAACACAATTTTAAAAAATGTGTTTTAATAATTTTAAAGTTTTTCAAAAGGGTGTTCGATTTCCAATTATTTTAAACAGCCCTAAGTTTTAAAGTTCAGTTTTCTAAGCCTGTACTATTCCTTCCTAAATTTGGTTATACTAGAACAATTTTAATTTCGACTAGTGGCAGCAGTGAATGGCAGCCATGTTGCCAAAGGCTCTTCAAAAATAGTCGTTGTGCGTTGCGAGGCAACAGGCACTGCTCGCTGCGAATTGTGTGCCGCGTTTGCCTGGCTGATAGCAAACCCGGTATCGACAGTCCGAGGCATGTGTGGCACATGCCTCGGACTGTCGATTCGCGGCTTCACTCCAGTCTCCAGCTCGGTCAATATTGGCTCAAAAATTATTGATTTGGTCTTGAATTGAAGATCGAAATGTTTCCTATAATTGAGACCAGATCAATAATGTTTAAACCAATACTGACCAAGCTGAAGACTGGAGTAGATAGTAGACTAGTAGTAGCAAGACTCTTCTTTGCGTGAACAGACTGTACCTTACCTTGAGGCATTCGCGGCACATGCCTCGAACTGTTGATACGCGGCATAAGCCTGTACTATTTCTTCCTAAATTTGGTTACACTAGAACAATTTTAATTCCGACTAGTGGCAGCAGTGAATGGCAGCCATGTTGCCAAAGGCTCTTCTGTTCTTGACCCAACTATATCAGCAGTGTCAGTGAGTCAAACAGGCTTTCTCGCCCGCAAATCCTCTGTCAGTGTAATCTGAGACAAACAGGCTCTCGACTGCATGAACCTAAAATCAACAAACAATTATAGTAAAAGTTTTTGTAAATGCTTTGGTTACAGTTCCGACCACAAAATTCGGGATTTCGGCATTGCTGTGACTTGTTTATGTCGTGGCTAAAACGAAGCCACTCCAGCCGCACACAAACACACGCAGAGCTTTTGTTTATCTCCTCTCAAGCCATCGTGAATGGACTATATGTACATTTATACTTCTGAACATGGGAGAATTCAGACTATACACTTATACATCCTTAACCAGCTGTCAAGTTTACTAGTAGTTCTGTGAACAGTAGACCTCACGAAGTCACCCATGAGTGGGGCATTATTTATGAAGGGAATACTTTTCTTTATTATTTATTCATACATCAATACAACTACTTTAATTGGGAGGGAAAAATAGGCATAGCCTGTGCTATTCCTCTCCCAAAAATGTTATAATAAAGTCAATATTCTTCAAAATGAGGTTATATGGTATAATAGCACTGAGTAAACAAATAATTTTCAATCCAGGAATAACACTGAAAATTTGAATTTGGAATGTTGATGGCCGGAATTAAATAAATATCATGCACCACAAAAACAATATTGAAAATTAGGAAAATATAACATAACATAACATAACGAGTTTCAAGTTTCATCAATTGCATGCGTCATTGAATGCAATTAATAATGAACTCAAAAGCTGCTTCAGCATGAATAATAGATATTCTATAGTGTGAATTTTCCTATGTTCAGAAGTATGAATGTCGATAGTAATACTTCAGCATGGAGGTAATTCCTTTTCCTTTCATATTATCCTTAAAATGTAATATTTCAAGAAACCTTACATATACATCGACGCACAATTTCAAGTGAAACATTCTTGTCAAAATTCATCAGAATCTATCACCCGTTAAATGCGGAAAAACATACATACATACATACAAACAAACATAAAGAGAAATGCAAAATCGTCGTCTTGAATCTAGACCTCACTTACGTTCGGTTAATAAACGGTTAAAGTTTGAAATTTAAAGTTATGAAAGTAATTTAATTGAATACAACATTAAAAAAGATCGTCAATGTGTCTTGGGTATGTTTTGTAGCTGGGCTAATACAATTATCAATAGCAATGCTATTATGAATATTTTCTTCAAAATTAATAATTCCCAAGCTTATAGAATAATACAGTTTTGTACATGAGAAATACATGGAAGTCCTGTCATTCCAATTTATTTGAAAATGTTTTCATTAAGAATGTTATGTCCATTAATAAACGATATTGTTCAGAATCAAATTCCCTAACTCTAGTGAAATATCATCACTATAGTATGTCCAAGCAAAGAAGACACTTTGTCAAAATGGAAAAATGACTCATGCTCGGTCAATATTGGTTCGAAAATTATCAACTCGATCTCAAATTGTAGGGAACAATTTGATCTACTATTAACATCATATTTATAATTTTTGAACAAATACAGACCAAGCTGGAGTCATTTTCTCATCTTGTCAGAGGGTCTTCTTTGCTTGGACAGACGTCATGGAAAATGTTTGGATTCACAAGTTTTTGAAATTAATAATAGAGTTGCATAAATTTATTCCAATAATTAAGAATAGAGAGGTTGTATGGCGGTTCTGTCTGCTCCTTGTACGCTCCAACATCTAATGTTGTCAATTAGAATTGTCATCTAGCCACTGGCGGCTGTGATAGGTGAAGTGCTGTACAGTGAAACATACGGGAACTCTACCCATCTCGTGGATATGAGCCACCAGTGCATCTAGTTAGGTTATAATGAAGTATTTGAAATCGAAAGAGACAATAGATGCTTTACATTACATCAGCGGTTAGTAGGTTACATCACGTACAAGAGACAGACGAAACCGCCTTAATGTTTGATGTCAGCTATATGTCAGGCAAACAGTGAAGGAAAGCAGCATATTGCATCGCAATATTGAATAGAAACAAAGTCAAAGTTGACTGGTGCAGCATTTGCTGTGAATAACTGATCTCTTCTTGCCGTGAATAATAAATCAAAGTTATGATAATTTGTCCAAGAAAATGAGACATTCTGGCAAGATGGGGAAATGACTCAATTTCGGTCAATACCGATCCAAAATTTGTGAATTGAAATAGTGTTTGATGATCTTGTAAACATAACCTCTTTTTTAAATAATTATGTATCGAAATTTGGGAATAGACGTTTTGTACTTTGTTGTCTGTGTTTTTTTGTTATTGTAATTCATCGACCGAATAAATAGATAAAAATTATACATTTGGCCTCAAATTTTAGAAAACATTCTGATCTGAGAAATCTATAATTTTTGAACCAATATTGACCGAGCTGGATTCATTTTCTCATCTATCCAGAACGTCTTCTCCACTTGGACAGATAATACAGACAGAAGTAATCTATTCAAGAGAAGGAGTCGCCGTGTCATTCATTATACTGTATAAAACTTTACAAAATAAAAATTAAAGTAGTCTGTCTAAGCAAAGAAGAGCCTCTGGCAAGATTAGAAAATGACTCCAGCTCGGTCAATATTGGTTCAAAAATTATAGATTTGGTCTCAATTGTAGAAAACATTCTGATCTATATTTTGAGACCAAATCAATAATTTTCGAACCAATATTGGCCGAGCTGGAGTCATTTTATCATCTTGTCAAAAGCTTTTCTTTGCTTGGACAGACTATACCCTTTAAAAAAAAATATTTTTATTTCACACAACATGTTATGGCGATATATCCATTTTCAAGTGTTAATACGCTTATGTTGTGTGAAAAAAAGAATTTTTTGAAAAAGGGTACTTTGATTGTTATTTTGAAAAGTTTTCAACGAATACAGTAGCCCTAAGAGGAAATAATATTATTATACTGTAGCTATAAACTTATAAGTTATGATTAGGTCCATAGTCTGTCCAAGCAAAGAAGAGCCTCTAGCAAGATGAGAAGATGACTCCAGCTTGGTCAATATTTGTTCCAGAATTATAAAAGTGGTCTTATTATTACATCAAATTTTTCCCTACAATTTGAGATCGAATTGATGATTTTTAAACCAATATTGACCGAGCTTGACTCATTCTCCCATATTGCCACCAAAGTGTTTTTTCGCTTGGAAAGACTATACTTATTTATGTAATTGAAAATAATGAAACATTGAACCCTTCATAATGTTTTCACATTATAGTGATAGTCAAATTATAGTTTTTAGTTGGCCTTTTCAGAAATTAGATAGTTCAACAAATTAACTATTGTATTGTACAAATGTAGGAGTTTATTTATTATGTAATAAGCGCGTGAAGTTTCTTTATCGCTCTTTAAAAATTATCACGTCACGTGGTACTGTTTTGCGAGTGAAATAAAGTTGCGCTTTACGCTCCTAATACAAAGACCTAAATAGATATTGCGTCTCAGTTCAATTGTAGAATGTGATGAGAGTTTGCTAAATTATGGTGGATGCAACCAAGTTAATCACTTAATTCGGTATCTGTATTTGGGTCTGAATTCAGTAATCATACATGAATTATCCATCAACAATAATTAATGTTGAGTGTTAAGTGTTATTTGTTGAAACCAAGTTGAAACTCAGTGTTATATAACTTAGTATAACTTGAAGTGTTATATGTTAACACCTGATAGTAAGTGTTGATGTTTCTAGTTTCTGTATAATGCAGGCCAAAATTCAGCCACTAATTTGCGAAAATTGACAAGCGTTAATAATTCTCCTCCAGTCACTAATCAACTGAACAGCAAGTGGTCTAGCCTTGATTAAGTCATAACTCTCGTCAAGAGTCAGCAGGATTTCCCAGAATTGGTAGATTGAGACAGAAGAGAATAAAGGAGATTCAGATTCAGATTCAATCACTTCATTCATGTAGATTACATAATACAATAATTCGAATTCTATGCTATAAGAATAAAAATAAATGAAAGTTACACTAATTACATTATGGTTTGCATAGTTGGCTAATTATAAACTATGAGAACTTGTAAAATGAGACAGATGTAGGATTCAATAAGCTAACGGTAATATAAATTTGTGCTGTATCTACATAAAATGGCGGAGTTTAGACATATAAATGTCCATTCTTGGAAAGGGATGTTCAAAGACATCTCTCCCATTAACACTCAACCATGGGCGAATATTTTTCTGATCTTTACGACTACGGTACTAAGTATTTATTTTATTGGAAATTTCATACTATTAAATTATGTAAAACGAATAATTATTCATATGAGTGGGAATGATGGGAATAATGATAATGGATGTCCATAGAATGGTATGATAGGTGATTCGAAATTCAAAACTAAATTGGGGAGAATGATCAAATGGATTAGATAGCGAATAATAAAAAATAATAATAGATAATACTAAGTGATAACAATCTGTAGAGAGTCGGTCAAATTTTAATCAACTTAAGCTAAATGGAATAAAATTGGTGCACAGTAATGTAAATGGAAAGGAGTGTAATAATTGATACTTAAGTCTTATACTATAGCCTATACACATATTGAGAAAGTAACTATAATCATACTCCTAAATGGAACAGAAATAAATACAAACTAGGTGAGCGTAAAAATTCATTACATTATCAAGAGGATAGATGAAGGGGCGAAGGGAAGGGACTCCTCCTACTCCTCCTCCTTATTTCTCCTCATCCTCCTCATCCTCCCCCTCCTCCTCCTCCTCATCACCCTCATTCTCTGCCTTCTCCTCCTCCTCCTTCTCCTTCTCCCCCTCCTTCTACTCCTCCTCCTCCTCCACCACCTTTTTCTCCTCATCCTCCTCAACCTCCTCCTCCTACTCCTTCTCCTCCTCCTCCTCCTCCTCCTTCTTCTCCTCCTCCTCCTCCTCCTCCTCCTTTTCCTTCACCTCCTCCTTTTTCTCCTCATCCTCCTCAACCTCTTCCTCCTTCTCCTCCTCCTTCTTCTCTTCATCCTCTTCCTCTTTCTTCTTCTTCTTCCTCTTCTTCTTGTTAATTTATTCCATAACAACTTGAAAGCCAAGTTCGGAGAGAATAGAATACGTCCACGCCAGCCCAACTTACTTGTCCAATTAATTATCTTGGATCTTTGAAATGAGGAACTTGGGCCGCTTGTGATATTAATACACTGCACCACCATATTCATCCCAGACAACATTCAACTGCTTTCTGTATTGTTACAGAGTTGGGGCACAATAACGCAAGGAAGTTGGGCGGCTTATTAGTCTTTCTCTTCTACCTGTTATATTCGGTACTACACACAGTATAAGGAGACAAAATAGAAAAAACATCGCACAAATAAAAAATTCCGTGTTATATATTAAGTCGCTATATTCAGCAATTTTTGATCGCGATTAATTTTTCTAATTCTTGAGATTAGGTGGAATTTACACAATCACTGCCTCAGTCACAATCATCTGATTTCTTCTTTAGAATTCAATTCAATTCAAACTATTCCTGATTCCATTGAATTCTGATTTGAATGCTGATTTCACATGGAAATTCGTCATTTTAGAACCTGACTGAGACCTCCAAGAAATTAGGTCATTTCTTTTTCTTAATAATGTCGATTGTCCGTCATTGTTATTTTGTTAAAAAATCATTTTTGTCGAATGTTCCATCTCCCATGAAACCTTTTCCTCTACTTGGTGCATGGAATCAGCCTGGAAACATCATCCAGGCATCATTTGAATCAGATTTTCCATCACCCCAGCTCAACTCGGGTACATAATTGATTTGATCGTATTTAGTTCAGTAGTTTCCGTGAAATAAACAAAAGTGCAGATTCCAAACATTGGAAAACCTAATTACAGGCTTGCGTGAGCTCGGAAGGGTTTCGATATCTATCAAACACAGCATTTCTAGACCTAATCTGAACCTGTCTAGCGAATTTCAACATTTCTGCCAATTGGTTTGGGGATAATCTAATCAAAAATTTGAGAAAAAGTTAATCGCTAATATTGAGAGTAACCTTGGGAAGTATATCAGATATAGTTTGAAACTTAGGCAATCAAAGCAAAGTTAGGAATGTTGATAGCAAGGCGGAATATAATTTATATGCAATCGGCAATACATCTATAATTTTGAAAAATGATTACTGCCGTAATCTAGAATGGATTTCAAATACCTCAACACAACACTTTTAGACCTTATCTGAACCTGCCTACCAAATATCAACATTTTCTACCGATTGGTTGAGCGTAACCTTGGGAACTATATCGGATATATTTTGAAACTTGATTCAATATCTTCCAAATTAGTTTATCTATAATCTCGCTGAACCATTGAATTTACAGTAAGGATTGGTCGTATCAAGGCGGAAGATATGCAACCCGCAATACATCTACAATTTTGAAAAACCTGATTACTGGAGTAATCTTGAACAGAATTCAAAAATATCTTAACACAACATTTCTAGACTTTATCTGAACCTAACTACCAAATATCAACATTTTCTACCGATTGGTTCTCAGAAAAATAAGAAAACGCCGAAAAACTATAGAAGAACTCAAATATTTGGCGTATCCTTATGAAGTTTCAAAAATCCTTTTTCAGATCTCGTCTAAGCGTCCGTGCCTGCCAAATTTGAACGCATTCGGTTCAGTGGATTTTTAGTTCTGGTGATGAATGAATCAGTGCCATTTCGCTTTTATATATAGAGATACTTCAAGAAACGCGTTTGATCATTCATCAGAGCGCAGCAGGGATGATGCTCACAGCTAATACATTGTCTCTGTACCATGTTGAAGAACTTGTTCTTTTTTTCACTCTTACTATTATGTGTTTCTTGTCACGAAACAGTATTGAAATTTGTTACGAAACAGTTCCCTTCTACATTTGAACATCAACTGCAAACATCTATTTTGAATGTAGAGCAATCACAATCTCACAATCTCACAGTGAAAATAAAAATCATATTCATCATTCAACAGTTTTGTCTGTGGGACCCCGTTTTGTTCTCAACGAGAGAGCAGACAAGATAAATTGCGGTTTTCACAATAAATATTTTGAGGTGGAGCTCGCCGGGTTCTCTTTCATTCCTTTCTCTCCTCTCTCTCTCTCCCACCCTGCTTCCTCATCTTTCTCATTCCCTCCTCTCAGGTTTCCTCTCGTTGAAAAAGAGGACACAACGCCCATAAAGAGTTGAGCTGAGTAAAAGTTTTTATGATTCTGCCCTCATAGATTGTGTTCCACAGCCGAGTGTGACGTTTTGAAACCCCACATTTCAAGCACTTGGTGAGGGCGCGTTGACTCAACCAACCAGTTGAGTAGTTGAATCAACCATTTATATAAACTATATAGTTAATGAGAAATCAATTATCAACGGCAATCAAAAAAAGTTTCAGCCATGAGTAGAGAGAGGGATGATAATGAGATATGACGACCATGTTCAGGCAGTCGGGTCTCCTCCGGAAGACAAGGTGGACGTATCTATGTGATTGTTTTTTTTTTTTTGTTCTCGGTTTGACAGCACACAAAGGGCCTCCTGGGTCTACCAGCTGGTTGCCATATTCACTCCACTATAGCAGTGGTCACCAAATGGCGGACCGCGGTCCGGATCCGGACCGCCAGCTAGTTTTGTGCGGACTGTGATACCAATACCGATCTCAACAAAAAAAAAAAAAAAAAAAGAATCCTATAACAAAATTCATAAGAAATATATTGAGTCTAAATAAAATTGAATTATTAAAAACAACCCTAACAACAAATGAACACCAGCAGTGTGACCAAATTTACAGTAAGGATTGGTCGTATCAAGGCGGAAGATATGCAACCCGCAATACATCTACAATTTTAAAAAAACCTGATTGCTGGCGTAATCTTGAACGAAATTCAAAAATATCTTAACACATTATTTCTAGACCTTATCTGAACATACCTACCAAATATCAACATTTTCTACTGATTGGTTCTCGAAAAAATTGAGAAAACACCGAAAAACTATAGAAAAACTTAAATATTTGGCGTATCCTCGAAAATTTTTCAAAATCCGTTCTTAGCACGCGTCTCAACGTCCAA
Organism: Sogatella furcifera; assembly: GCA_017141385.1. Taxonomy (NCBI): domain Eukaryota; kingdom Metazoa; phylum Arthropoda; class Insecta; order Hemiptera; family Delphacidae; genus Sogatella; species Sogatella furcifera. The sequence continues at coordinate 10,046,722 of CM029553.1, read as the reverse complement.
CTAAACATGCCTGCCAAATTTGAACGCATTCAGTTCAGGTGATGAATGGATGAATGGATGAATAAATCAGTCATTCAGTCAGTGCCATTTCGTTTTCATAGATATAGATAGACAGAACAATAACTAAAAATTCTATGGAAAATGAATATAGTATCATCTAGACTGCATTCTGCTGGAGTGAATATAAAACTGGCAACCAGCTGATAGGCCTAGGCCCTTCTTGAGCTGTTAAGCTATTGAAGAATGAACAATGCAATCGCGCAAATTAATGATTATTGTTTGATTCTGTGGATCACACTGTTATTTTCTGTTCTCTTAGATTCATACAAGAATGAGGAATCGTTTTCAAATTTTTTGATACAATAATATTTGATGGACAATCAACTCAGTAGGTACAGAAACCGGTTGATTTCCACCGAGAGTGAAGTGTTTTCCATTGGAAATTAACTTGAAACAGTCAACTTGCTTTCAACTAGTTAACGATCCCTGATCAACTACTGTCCCGTTGTATGCAGTGATCCTTTCTTCCAACATTGTAAACGTTTTTCAAAATTGAAGAGAAACTAAGGTTTAGGGGTAGGGGGCTTTCAAAGAGGGGAGGAGAGATGGGTACAAGCAGAAAAATAGAATGTCCGACAATGCACCTATTGTCTCAAAACCCCTATGTATACTATCAATGTCATTCATTGTTCCGCGCATACGAGAATTATACTTGTTTGGGTGCGATTTTTTGGCATTGTTCCAAAATTATGAATTGAAAAATGCAGCTGGGGGTTTGGATATAATGAGAAGTCTGATTCGCGCAAGCTGAGAAGACACTGCAAAATAAGAAATTTATCATTTTTCTATCAATTCGCTATTTACTGGCCGGTAAGCTCGCTTGGCACCGCCAATTTAACCTTCGTCAGTCACAATGCGACAAACAGGTTGGCTCCGATCAAGGTTCATTATAGAGCAAACCTCTACTATAGTCTATCGAATTGAAGAAGACCCTCTGGCGAGATAAGAATATGACTTCAGCTCGGTCAATATTGGTCCGAAAAAATATTGATTTGATCTCAAATTGTCGATCAGAATGTTTCCAACGATTGAGATCGAATCAATAGTTTTTGAACCAATATTTCTCAATAAGATGAAGTAGGTATAGTCTGTCCAAGCAAAGAAGACCCTCTTACAAGATGAGAGAATAACTCCAGCTCGGTCGATATTGGTTACAAAAATATTGATTAGGTCTCAATCGTAGGAAACATTCTGATCGACAATTTGAGACCAAATCAATATTTTTTGAACCAATATTGACCGAGGTGGAGTCATTTCCTCATCTTGCCGGAGGGTCTTCTTTGCTTGGACAGACTATAACCTTGAGCTTCGCCTGCCTGCATTTTCAGACAGTTGATTTTTCAAGGATTTAACCCTAGAGTAGTAGGCTGAATTCAGGTCGGTCGTTTCTGTGAAATCTGCAAATGGATCAATGCACGAAATCTACGGCAAATTTTGTCACAAGTCAGAATAGAAACACTAGAGCTGAACCATAGGCTCCTCCAATAATTATAATTTTGCCGGCCTGGTTAGCGCAGTGGGCTGGGGCTTCACATTCTTCAGTCCGCTAGCACTTCCAGGTTTGGGTTCGAATCCCAGTGGCATGGCTGTTTTTCACATGATCAATTACTTTTGCACTCAATATTCATTACCCACGCACAAGCTGAATGCTAATGTGGGCATCATCCGCAATTTTAAAAAATATAAAAAAATGTATTCATTTATTCATTCAAGCATCAAATAAATTACAAAACGATACAATTTAAAATGAATCTAGAACCCAAATAGACAACATCGTCGATGTGTGGGAGCAGTTTAAGACCATAGCCTCAAATATGGCAGCCATATGGAAATAATTTTTAAATCAGCCGTTTCAATGGATGCGTTTCTTGTGAGCGTTCTCAGATTTGACTTGCCAAAATTTCTTGCAATGAAGACATAATAGTAATAATAAAAATAATTATTATAATTATTAGAATAACACGGGCGGCTTGAATCCACGGAACAGGTGAAATGCCAGTATCTTTTACTGCACAGCACTTCACCTGTTAAGTGGGCACGAGCCGCCAGTGTAGAATAATAATATATTATGACATATATAATATAATAGACATAATAATTGTCTATTTTCAATATTTCTTGCTAATTTTTATCATAATCTAATAGAGAAAACACTATAGGATTGATTATTGTTTTCACGACAGATTATAAGACAGTTTTCATGATCATATTTCATGAAAATTATGCTTAAAGAATGAAAAACCTGCATGATTTGTAACACTGAACTCACCTACTCCGTGTCATAACGATATGGGAACAATGTACCCACGGTGCAATGTTGCCATTTATTTATATGCTAACTTGGATTTGTTTTTTGTGAAAGTTTTTCTAATGACCTTATTAAGTGTTGTGTTATATAGGCCTGGACCTTTAATCAAAGAGAGCTATTGCTGAACGCAATAGTCCACTGAGACTTGAATCATTTCCAATTCAGTTGATTTGAATAATAACTCATTTATATTTTCATATAACACACCTGGGGCCCGTTTCTCGTACAATAACCGGTGATCGAATCTGCTGTTCTAGTCTTCATAGCACTATTTTCACTGGTTCTACTCTAATTTACTTATCGCTATGATGATGTAGAAGTGTTTATTCGGGTTGAGCTTTAAATCTATCCTTGTCAATAGTAGCAACTGCAACAGCAGGTCACGTGCTAGCAGTAAAATTAAAACGTTTGAGAATTTCCGATTGATGGCGAAGTATAGTCTGTCCAAGCAAAGAAGACCCTCTTGCAAGATGGGAGAATGACTCCAGCTCGTTCAATATTGGTTCAAAAATTATCAATTTGATCTCAAATTTTAGTAAACAATTTGATCTACTATTAAAATCATATTTATAATTCTTGAACAAATATTGAGCAAGCTGGAGTCATTCTCCCATCTTGCCAGAGAGTCTTCTTTGCTTGAACAGACCATACTTTACCGACTTAGTTACACACAGAATACAAAACACGTCATAATGTGTGTTCCGTTCATTCTACTAATGTTGAAAACCGCTCATTCTACTCCAGTCCTCTGTCACATTCCAACTATACCAATTTCCAACTATACCTTGAAACAAATTGCTCAGTATATTGCGGAGCCTCTAGCAGATATTATTAATAAAATCTTTGTAACTGGGACTTTCCCCAATCATTTTAAAATTGCCAAACTCATACCTATATTCAAAGGGGGTGACAAAACTAAACCAAGTAATTACAGGCCAATAAGCCTTCTAAGCAATCTAGCCAAAATAGCTGAAAAACTGATTAAAGTTAGATTAATTAATTTTTTAGACAAAAACAATATAATAGAAGAACAACAGTTTGGCTTTCAAAGAAATAAAAGCACAGAAGACGCACTGTGTAGTTTTGTTAACCAAATTAGCAATAATTAAAATAAAAGAAATAAAACTATGTCAATATTTTTGGACTTATCAAAAGCTTTTGACACTATACCACATGAAACACTCTTTCAAAAATTACATAAAATTGGAATAAGGGGAATTACTTTAGATTTATTCAAAAGCTATTTACAGGAAAGATCGCAAATTTTGACCTTGAATTCACAAAAGAGCAACTTAAATCTAACTGCTTATGGTCTACCACAAGGTACTGTTTTATCACCTGTTTTATTCCTAGTTTATGTGAATGACCTCTTAAAATTGAAATTGAAAAATGGCAAGATTGTGTCATGCGCTGATGATACAGCAATAATTTTCTCCAGTGCTAATTGGTTAAACTTGTTCAATGATTCAGAAAGTGATATAATAACAATCAAGAAATGGTTAGACTTGAATACCATGAGCTTAAATGTAAATAAAACAAAATATATAACATTTTCTCCTAACTCAACTGGAACTCCTGAAAATCATTTCAAATTGAGACTGCATTCACATTGCTCAAACCAATTGATATGTAACTGTCCAGAAATAGAAAAAGTGAATAATACCAAATATCTTGGGGTAATAATTGATGAAAACTTGAAGTGGCAACAACATATCATTTCTTTGTAAAAAACTGAAATATATATCCTATAAATTCTATAAACTGAACAAAATATTGAATATAAATAACTTAAAAACAGTTTATCATGCTTTGGTTCAATCAGTTTTACAATATGGATTAGTAATATGGGGTGCTGCATATGACGTACACATAGAGAATCTTTTCATAATTCAAAAAAATATAATAAAAACAATACTAAATAGATCAAGGTTATACCCAACAAACTCAATTTTCCAAGATTTTAATGTTTTTACAGTGAGACAGCTTTATATCGGGGTGCTACTGAAATACATAGTGAAAAATAAAAGTAAATTTCCAAAACTAAACAAAAACATTTATAATTTTAGACCAAATGTAACAGAACAATTTCAAATTTATATCACTAGACTTTCATTGATCAGAAGACAACTAATTTACACAAGTAGCAAATTGATTAATACAATTCCTTTTGATCTGGATTGCAAAATTTCCAAAAAAAGCATAAAAGAATGGATAAAAAGAGAATATTTTCACACCCTAAATATAGCAATTTGATGTTTCTACTTTTACATTCTATTCCTATTATTTTATTTTATGGCACTTCTTTTGGTGGCACTATAGTGTGGGTTGTCATGCTGTAATTAATTTATTGATAAAAAAGTGTCTAAGGTAATTGTTCTAAAATTATACTATGATTTTCTACTAAAATTGAGCTACAAATGATTTCTCATTGTAATACTTTTAAATATTATGATTGACTTCAATTATGTTTAAATAATGTTATGTTTTAAGTTTATATAATTTTTTTTTCTTGCAACACTCACCAGCGGGCAAAGATATTCTTTTTGCTGGTGAAGCCTAGACTTTTTATTCATTTCTTCAATATTTCTTACATTTACATAATCTTATTGTATTTATATTCTTTAACTCTATTTATGTGATTATGAAGATTTTGTAATATGTACTGTAACATTTTTTATTAATGGCAATAGAAATACTGAATACTGAAAAGTGAATGATACAATGAATTGGATGAAGATTGTGATAATGTTAGGACAGATGAGGATGGATATAATGAGGATAGATATATAGATGTAAGGCAAGGTTCATATATAGAACGAACCTATACGAACCTTGATTGTAAGGTGGATTAAGCATAATAGATGCTGAAAATAATCCTTTTCCGCTGTATCACTCGCTTCAAGTCGTTTCTCCAAAATTCCTTATGGTACCAATCACCCACGTACAATCCTAGAGCTTATGTATCCTCATAGAAACAATGTGATAAAGAGAGAGCGTGAGTGGAGTGAGTGGAATTCAGAACCCAGCTTGTGTTTTTCGTTTAGTTTGACAGGGCAACAAACTGTCAAAATGGAAACTTCTAGAATTACTCACCGTCACAAATCGAATGCTTAATAGCTTTTCTGATGGTGTCACTCCTTTCCGTTTCCAAGCGGAATTGGTCGTTCATCTGCGAGTATTACACGAAAAGTAATTTGCTTTTTGTTGTTTGGTTCAGGGATCGATTCCTTTCATTTTGAATTGTTTGCTTTCAATTGAATATTTTGATGGAAAAATGTTGGTGAAAAAAATTTTACTCTGTTTCAGACCAATCTATGGTGTTAATTGCTTCCTCTCATCACAAAAACATTGCTGAACGGTGGTGTTCATTCCATAAAGCGTTTTTTTCTGAACAGCATTTCTTCTGAGTAGCGTTTATCTCAAATAGTGTTTCTGCTGAGTCACGTTTCTTCTAAGTAGCGTTTTTCAAGTACTGTGGTGTTTCTTTAAAGTAGCATCCCTTCAAATTGGCATTTCTTCAATGTAGTGTTTCTTGCAATTAGAATTTCCTCCAAGCAGCGTTCCTTCTGAGTAGCATTACTTCCTAGTGGTGTTTCTTTTCAGTTGTGTGTATTCCAAGTAGTATCCCTTTGTAGTAGCGTTTATTCAGAGTAGCATTCCTCTGAGTAGTGTTTCTACTGAGTTGCGTTTCTTCTAAGTCGTGATTTTTTTCCAAGTAGTGTCTCTTTGAAATACAATTCCTTAAGAGTAGTGTTTCTTCTAACTTGCGTATCTTCTAATTAGTATATTCCTTTCAGTAGCGGTTATTCAGAGTAGCATTTTTCTGAGTTGTGTTTATTCTAAGTAGTATTTCATTAAAGTAGTGTTAATTCAGAGTTGCATTTCTCTGAGTAGTGTTTCTTCCAAGTAGCATTTCTTTGGAGTATCCAAGTAGCATTCCTTCCAGGTAGTGGAGTTACCATTTTTTGAATGATTGGATTGACTTGACTGCTGTCAATATATTGAAATTCTATCTGTAGGCGCGTCCTAATGAGACTGACTCGTCATTCTAAGTAATTTGTAGAGAGGCAGATGAGATATTCTAACGCCAAATGTTGATTTATAATTATGAAATAATAATGAGCTGAGAAAACTGGTAATTTCAATTTTTAGCCAATTTCCATCATATTCCAGTACAGAAAACATGGTACAAATTCAATAATAAAAGTTCTCAAGTTCTATTATCATATTTTATGAAATTATGCTTAATAAAGAGAGAAATACCGAGTCAACATGAATGATTTGTAACTGTCCTCAATGCTATCATATGGGGAGATTGTACCAACGGTAAATGTTGCCATTCAATTGGGCCTGGGCCTTCTATTAGATGAGGCTATGTTTGTATGCAGCATCCACCATTTCGTTCCGAGTGATAGCGTGAAATATCAATTCATATTTATAAAATAAATGAGCTGAAATTTGATATTGTGGGAAAGTATCCACGAAACAATCATTATTTGGTTATTGACAGCTTGGAATCGAACTCGGCGGATGCTGCATGTATAGTCTGTCCAAGCAAAGAAAACCCTCTGGCAAGATGGGAAAATGACTCCAGCTCGGTCAATATTGGTTCAAAAATTATCAATTTGATTCCAAATTGTAGGAAACATTCCGAGCTACAATTTGAGACCAAGTTTCTAATTTTTGAACCAATATTGATCGAGCTTGAGTCATTTTCCCATCTTGCCAGAGGGTCTTCATTGCTTGGACAGACTACACCTTGTCTTCGTAGAGCAGCTGGGTCGTGAGACGTAACAATCTGATTTAAACAGACAGGAGCCTGCAATAATAATGTCACACACATGCACAAGTACCCGAAATGGCCGAGAAAGCTATCGAGACCGCCCAAACAATCTGCATGCTGTCAGAAACACAACTGCATTGTTCCTTGAATCAACATGTATTATAATTATTAATTCCGTACCCGACAACACAGCCGGCCCACACTGCGCGTCTGGGAAGTTATTCAACAGTAATGTATAGTCTGTCCAAGCAGAGAAGACCCTCTGGCAAGATGAGAAAATGACTAAAGCTCGATCAATATTAGTTAAAAAATTATAAAACTGATCTCAAATTGTAGCTCGGAATGTTTTCTACAATTGAAGATCAAATTGATAATTTTCGAACTAAAATTGACCGAGCTGGAGTCATTTTCCCATCTTGCCAGAGGGTCTTCTTTGCTTGGACAGATTATACTTTTATGACGTCACCATCAATTGAAACAGTTGCAAGGGGTGAGGGGGTGGATGGACTTCAAACCCACCAACTCCTCCTCCTCCTATAAAGATATTAGACGTAAGTTCCAGGCGGATTGCACTCGGGGTAAAGTTGAACCACATAATGACGCATATACCTTATCCATCATATTGAAGATATAATTTATTTCTTTAGAAGCGAAATAGTCCTGACTATAGAGATTGTATGTGAATAGTCAAATTATACGTTATTATAGTCATTATAGTCAGATTATACGGTCTCTATAGTCCTGACTGACTAATTGAAAAACTGAAAATCTACAGACAGGTGATAATCACAGTCACTGACAGTAGGAGATCTACTGATCATCTTTTTTGAGATTTTATCCGCAAAGCTTTATTCAATAGCCTCTATTATTGGGGATCGCTCTATATGTAACTGACAATAATCTTATTGCTGTCATAGGCTACTTGTGAATTCTGTTTATTGATTCGGCAATTGAGATTTCTAGTTGTGACTGGCTGCGTCGTATTGGATGCAGAGGATGTTTAATTCAGAATAAGTACCGTGGATGGGTTCAATTACTTTATTATTGCTCATAATAAGTAATTATTCTTGTAATGCAACATGTAAGTTATGCTATGTTTTGTGAAATGGAGAATGAATTTGATTATTTATGACTATGGCTTATTAGCCTATCTTGATTGAACAATTATCACAGTAATAATTTAAATCAATCAAATCAGGTATTCTGATCAAAGTGAATAGGTAATGTATTGGGCATTATGTTAATATATTGTGGTTGAGTGGACATTAGCCGGCCTGGTTGGCGCAGTGGGCTGGGGCGTCACAGCTTTCAGTCCGCTGGCACTGCTAGATCTGGGTTCGAATCTAAGTGGCATGGCTGTTTTTCACCTCATCAATCACTTTCGCAGTCAATATCCATTACCCACGCACAAGCTTAAATGTTTATGTGTAAAATTACTGTCCAAACTTCGCCACGTCACTATAATAAAGAAGTCATTCTATTGTATTTTATTATATTTTCTGAATCGGCTAATCAATCATATTCATGGGTCCTTCGTAATTAGATAGAGCTCCTCCTTCTCCTCCTCCTCCTTCTCTTCCTCCTTTTCCTCTTCGTCCTTCTCCTCCTCCTCCTCCTCCTCCCCCACCTCCTCCACCTCCTCCTTCTCCTCCTCCTCCTCCTCCTCCTCCTTCTCCTCCTCCTCCTCCTTCTCCTCCTTCTCCTCCTTGTCCTCCTCCTCGTCCTCCTCCTCTTCACTTTGGCTAGTGAGTACACCTCAAAGCTGATCTCTTGCTGCTGTGGTTGACCACGGTTCAAATTACAGTCGGGTCTACCCTTCTCGAACAGGATTGATATCAGCCTCACATAAAGGCCAGCGGCTCGTTTATAGTCTGTTCAAACAAAGAAGACCCTCT